>CAMTDV010000024.1:20420524-21020524 GCA_947069175.1 Scalesia atractyloides | reverse complement strand
AAAATAGCACCAATTGAACGTTTTATAAGAATGAAAATATAAACATCAAGTAAAACTTATACAACATAGAAAATCTTGATCTGGGTTTTTTTCTGTCTGAGAAGTATAAATCACAACATGAGCACCACATGAGCAAAATTCTATTGTTTCCCTACGGTAACTTGAAAGTCTCGAACAAGAAGATGAAGCTCGTGACATTTTGAAAAGAAAATGAGCACTACAAAATGTGAACACGAAGATGGTAAGAAGAAGGTATTTAAGGTTAAAAATATTTACAATTATGTCCCTGAGGAGCTTTTGGTCGAAAAAAATCGTTTTTTACTTACTTTTTTTAATTGAACTGCTAAGAGCATTTTACACCCCTTTCACCATTTACCCTATAATTACACTAAAAACAACTAAATTTTCTGTCCCCTTTCAATTAAATGATACTTATTTTTTATATACCTTTATCATTACATTTTCTCTCCCCTCCACTCATAATTTCAAAATTTATTAAAAATCTATAGAGATGATGTGAATGCTCTAAGTGGGCATTCTAAAGTGTGTGTATATATGCCCCTAATGCGCCATCTATTCAGACTCCAACAATGCCAAACCGTAGGTGTCGCTCAAGCATTCCTCATTGAAAACACAATTTTGTTCAATCAAGATGATTGATTTGACCATTGGTCTCGAAATGTTCTTGAGTTCTACTACAATAACGATACTCCGTCTTGCTATTCAACATATGTGGGGCTGACAGCCCTAGGCAAAGACTGGTGGGGTGGACTTCTAGGATATTGTGGAAACGGTTTTATGCAAGAAACGGTACCTTAAAAATGTATATATACGAATTATAGATATCATTATTTTTTTTAAACAAATCTTTTAGCTTTACTCTATAGCATGTCCATGCACGGTGTAACAAGCTAATGTCTTTACGAGAAAATGAAAGTTATACAAAGCCGAAGTCAGCAAACGATTATCATTGGACCGTTCTTCCGCCTAATTTTTATAGCATGATACTTGAACAAGAAACATGATGCACACAGATACACAAATGGTTCTAGAGGAATATTTCCTCCTTATTGGAATGTAGATACGATACAATTTTTTTAATGTTATTCATGTTTGAAAATTGTGTACAAAGTTTTAAAGTTTTCATGCTGCATACTAGTATCGCACAAAGAACACAAGGGGTTGATCTTAAAGATAGATATGCAGTCACTAAAAATCACTGTATATTTTCTCAATAATTGTAATGTAATTAATTGTGGAGATTCATTTTGCATCCAACAAAAAATACACTAAATTTTTATGGAATTTGAGTCTCCATTCTTATGGTTTCTAGGACGTATATTGTACTGGCAACACTCTGGAATAAACAAGACTAAGGCCTTAGTGTTTTCCGGGGATGTTGTGTGGCCTAGTAACGTGGGTTATATTGGTGGAAATTCAGGTGTAATCATATGTATGCTAATGGAAAATCTGGTTTACACCTACAAATATTTGATGATTGTGTGTATGCATGTAAAAACTACATCAATTATAAATATTAATTAGTATTTCGATTACTTGGATTTGTTACATAATTTCTAGATAAAATAAAAACAACATGGTTATGAAAAATCTCCTAAACAAAAAGGTATTATTAGACGAAGGTTCTCTAAATTCTTCAGGACTAACTTAGATTGTTGTATTTTGTGTTTGGTCAATAGTTTCTATCCTTGAATCATGACGAGAATAAATCTGTGACAACATTGGCGTTGAACAACGGACACGATGATGGCCATATGATTTACACCGGGCACAATATAGAAGAGTGGGTTCTTCCTCTAGGGATAAGATTCGGTTGTTTTTTTAGGACGACCAGCTTGTCATTTTGTATTATGCGGTGGTTGTACAACAATAAGCCCTTCTGGTATCTCCCATTCAGACTTATGAGGAAGAGGATTCATCGCTTCTTCATAAGTTTTTTTTTTGTATAGTTAGTTGGAATAACACATGAACGCATAGTGACTACAATCCGTTTCACCTAACAATCTTGAAATAGTAATCACGTGCCAACACGGTAAACCAAAGACTTGCCAAACACGACAGATGTATGTTCGATTAAAAAACTCAAAAAAAAACTCTCTTTGTCCTGTCTTCGACATCGACCGTGTTTAACCCGGCTCCATCAACAGTCCAAGTTCTAGATCCTTTGATTTCTTTTGAATTTTCCTTTGCGCGCACTTAGTATGCAAGTGTTTCTTCAAAACACCCTACAATCGGCGTTCATAAAACCATTTTTGAACATATTGTCGGAAGAATTCTATAAGTTGCATTATTGGCTTTTTCCGTTGATGTTTAAATAAAGAGTTAATGGATTCTGGACTGTTAGATGTCATATAATGAAATCGATTGTCAGGATAGTGTGCTCTTGACCATCTACCAAACCTGATACTTATTAGAATGTTGTGTGTTCTAGGAACTGCTAGATTTAGCGCATTGAAAGACTCATCAAAATCAAACATCCTGTAAGATTTACATGTTTTCCACCAAAGCGTCTCGTATTTTTTTTTTATTCGATGGTAAACGTAAGTTGATCATTAAATGATAACAACACATCCCGTGATAAGCACGTGGAAACACAGTCCTAACGGCTGCTTCGATATGATCGCCATATCTGGAATTTCACCAACTCACTCTCTCAGCTTTGACATTAACCAGGTCTAAGATTCTCCATCCTCTAATTTCCCGATTCCATTGTTTCCATCCACACAAATAGCTAAAAACATCGTTCCTTTAAAGCCACCTTTCAAGTGCGCGACATCTATGATCATCACCGGTCTTAAATTACACATAAAACTCTGAATCTGAAAGCGAATTATTCTTGAAAAATCATCAACCTTTTTTAAATTAACAAAATTAAATACAAAGTAAATCTTACTGACCGCAACACCTATCGCGATAAACACCTCTCGGCATCAGTCAAGATGTGAGCAAGTGTTCTAGGATTCGCCTTCTCCGAATTGTAACAATAAATTGGGAGTTTCGCAAAAGCATTTTTACTTGTTCCTTGCAGAAGTTCTAGTGCGTGAGATTTCCACACCAAGCTTGAATGTAAGATATGTTAACCTAGAACCTTTATCTAACATCTTTGACTATTTCATTGCAACGATATATTCAACTGTTGTCTTTAATGGTTCCTTTAAATAGTGACCCAAAACCTTTGGGTTTGCATGACGAAAATGTGGGTATGTCACCGTCTTCAAACATGTGTGTTTATCGTTGAAATGTTTAACATAAAATAGACTACAGACAGGGAAGTTGTATGCCCTAAAACGCCACTCACAACCATCAACTCAACATGACACTTCATACTTTGTTTGGGATGATCTATCTACTTTATACTCAAAACATTCTAAAAGACATTGTTTTTCCTAATTCAAGCTTCACTTATTCTTTTTTATTGAATACATGGCCGGGCTCAAACCGAACTGATGAACAAATTTCTATTTTACTAGGAAAATTATCAGGGATTGATTAAAAATCAAAATTTGGTTGATCTTCGTTTAAAACGTCACCAGTTTCATTAACAAAATAATCTAAATCAGGAACTTTGAAATCGTTTAAAGATGTACAGCTAGATGAACCACCCTGGATTCTTGAATATCGTATAATTTATATAACTCAAAAGGATTCTACAACGGCAAATTTATAAAAAAGCAAGATCACGATCATTAATTATATTGACCAGATCAGTAAATGTTGACATCCTACATAGGATAACCGTGTAATGTTTCGAAGCTCGCACATATCTTAGAAACATAACATAACATAACAAATTGATATATGAAAGATTGGTTTTAGTTTCTAAACCATAGCTCGTTGCATCACCTTCAGCAACATACTCGAGGTTACCATTAACGACCTGCCACTTTCCCCCGTTGTATACCACAAACTTAACCCCCATATTTTAAAATAATCAATAGAAAACGTGATTGTCTTGATAGCGGGAAAAAAATCATTCCGTTACATTATAAATTAACATGCATGGTCACAAATATAAATTAAAAAAAAGCTGGTACAGTGTACGGACACGACTCCAATTTAGTAGTAAGGACTCAGTTGTGCGGACACGGCTCTAAGCCATTTTAGCAAATGAGACGGCTTAGACAGTGTAAGAAAGGACTTTATGCTTTACGAAAGGGCTCCGTTTCAATTATTCAAACGGCTTTAATCTCATTATGGCGGCTCTAGCTATTTCAATTATTCAAACGACTTGGGAATGTTGAAACATCTCAAAATTTTGAGCCAAGGGACAAGCTAATCACAAGCCGATTGAAGTCTTGCCTAAGAGGCGGCCACTAAATGACGGCGCATGAAATAGCTTCGAACCGTCTCAGCCTTTTAGGGCACATGGCGGGGGATGATTGGTTCGTTTTGAAGGGTTTCAACAATTGATAATTTTTTTTCTCTGCGTTTTAGTGACAATATTTTTGACCGGTTAAATTGGCAAGGAGAAAATTGAATAATTAAGATTATTGATAACAATGTTAGAATCGAAACTTCTTCATCGAAGAATCATTATAAAACTCTCTTCCTTAACGACTAGAGGGTCCAAATCATGATTGTCTAGAAAAATCTCAGATTTTATACATAAAATATCCGACAAATTTCTATGGTAAGAAGATCAGTAGAACCCTCTTGATCCCCCCTTTAGTTCCATTGCTGATTGATAACACAAAATTGGGAAATTTTGTTGACCAAGTTTAGTCAAACCTTTTAACTAAGACAATAAAATCTACAAATTTAACCAAAATTTTGAAAGTTAGAAATCACCCAAACAATCCTGTGTGTTGACAATATTTCCTTTACCATAATTACATATGATAGACTTAATTTTGTGAAACAGATACGTAGAGACTGATCCAGATAATAAGCGTTTAATAATTTGAAATTAACGATTGATGATGATTTTATCTAATTTAAAAGAACATAATTGACACTAGTTTTCTACTTGTTGCAGGCTGGCTGTTTTTGTCAATGCATGTGGGCAGGGAATTTATGCATGCAGCCCATCATAAATAGTCAATCACCATACACATACGTACGTACATACATATCACATATTTAATTTTTTTATGCTTAATTATCTTCTTATGCTTGATTATCTCCTTATATTAACATATTTATTTATTACCTCAGAAGAAAAAAGAAACACAGTTAGTTAATTTTTAGATTAACATTAATTCATTAAACTTTCATGTTGAAAAGTATGGCTTTATGGTTTATTTATCTATCTTA
Source organism: Scalesia atractyloides (assembly GCA_947069175.1). NCBI lineage: Eukaryota > Viridiplantae > Streptophyta > Magnoliopsida > Asterales > Asteraceae > Scalesia > Scalesia atractyloides. The sequence continues at coordinate 21,015,250 of CAMTDV010000024.1, read as the reverse complement.
ATTAACTAAAAACGAGAAAATACTTAACAGTTAATATTCTAACAACAATAGAAAATCGTTTCAGTAACATCTCTTATAAAATATTATAAACTTAAAAATAAATTCTTATATTTTGAAATTAGGAATGAATATACATGTCAAACATGACACGTAATATGTTAAAATGAACAAAATTATAAATTTCCGATGATTTTTACAAGATATGAAATAGCACATGGTCTGGAGGGTTGTAGCTAATAGGGGAGACAATTCCATGCAATAATTGTAAAATAAAATATCTTAACCATGCCGACATTTAGGAGGCATGACTCATACCACATTATTGTTGTTATTATGTTTAGGAAATGAAGTTGTTTGATTTTCAATCGATTTTATTTTGAGCCTGTAAAATGGTATAAAAATTAAATTCAAATAACCTATAAAAATATAATAATATATATAAAAAATACAAACAGATCTCTGAATATATATGATAAATGTACGTAAGTTGTTTTTTTAACCAATTAAGCTTTCCTGTCCTATGAAGTTCAATTTTTATAATGTTTTAAACAATTTAACTTTTGAGTATGTCAAAAGAAGAAATATGTGGGCTTTAAATTTTAAATGTGTCTTTTCTCTTTAAAAAAGTAATAAAACAGTTTGTTAAACGTTGTTTTTTTTTAATTTCTTTTTTTTTTTTTTTGAACGGAGAAAGATTATATGAAAAGGGTCAGCAAAGAGCTATGATACAAAAGATAACAACATTATACAATTACATCATCTATCCTACTCTAAAGTTTTATACTTTGATCGATTTTTCATACATAAAAACGTTGTTTTTGTTGTAGTATAACAAGTCTTCTTTTCTAATACTTTGGGAAAGAATGTATCTGTGACCACAAAATATGGGATTGAGGCATGTGATTACCATGTGATTTTACAATTAAGACAACATGTGCTTTGAGGTCCTCACGTATCCTTTTGACTATTCAATTGTGTTGTGGTATATAAAGGCTGAATCGATTTAAAAACCGCATGATGTAAAAAATAATATTCATAGATATATCAAGTCAAATATTGATTGTGTAATCATACCAACTAGTATTTTTCTCACCGCGCGTTGCGGCGGCACACAACGGTTGGAAACGTGTAGTAAGAAAACAAACGAGTCGTAAAACACGTGTAAAAGCCAATTACAAAAATAGTGTAAAACACAATGCGTAAAAGGCTTAAAAATGTAAAATACAATGCGTAAAAGACAATTACAAAGAAAAAGTGTATAACACAATGCATTGACATTTTCAAAAGTAGGAGTAGTAGTCTATAGGCTACAATTGCATTATTTTATTGTTGAGCATGTGTAAAAATGGAGTAATAGTGCAAGGGGCAAAAACGCAAAGTCTAAAACTTAATAGAAGTAGTAGGGTAAAAAAAAGTAAAAAGTAGAGGGGTGGTGGCGAAAATGTGTAAAAGTTGCCGGGAGGGGGGCGGAAATGTGTAAAAGATGAGGGATGGTGATGGAAATGTAAAAGTAAAAGTAATAGTGTGGTGACGTGTGTAAAAGTTAAGGGGTTGATGCTGAAAAAGTAAAGTAGAGGGGTGGTTAGGACAAACTTTGAAAGATTAAGATCTGGCTGTGAACATTCAAAGTAGAAGGGGTAGCAGTGTTAATGTTTGAAAGTTGGAGTGTCTGTGGTATAAAAAACCATCGATTTTCTCCTTTAAGATTGTATGAAATATCTTTTCATTTTACTACAAAAATACAATCAACATATTAAACACTTAAAGAGATAAAATGCATACTGCTTAGTTCAAGTTTCAGTAATATTTTATAAACTCTAGATACATACAATATTTTTTAAAGTATATACCAATAACTATAGTTGTTCTACATAAATAAAAGAAAAATCACTGCAACTATAAAGGAGAAAAATATATGTACTGTATTTTATATAGTTTAAAAGTAAGTGGAGGAAAATTGATGAAAAAATGGACATGTTTTGCGATGATTTCGGGTAACAAAAATGCTCTTTTTGTTGTTGCTAAATTTTTTACCACGTTTACCACGCGTTAGCAATGGCGAAGCTTTAGATTTCCGACCGAGGGTCGAAAACGTATATACTAAAAAATTTATAAAACTGAGGGGCCGAAAACGTATATACCTAAAAAATTAAATACGAAAACTATATACATAACATTATTGAGCGAAAAGTTCGGGGATCAGCACCCCCGACCCCTTCTAACCTGCGCCACTGCGCGTCAGTACATGATCGATTTAGTAAAGCGGCGAAAACCACTTTTAAGCTAAGGAATCTGGGGCATAAGATAGGTCATGGTTTGCCACCTAGATGGATGATGTGCTACACCACCCTCCTTAGGGATCCACCATACTTGGCATGGGTTCAACCATGCAACTCCCTTTCCTTAATTAATTAAATATATTTTACACAAAATATTTCTTTTAAATAGGGACGGTGGTTTGGGTCGTGACCAGACCAGACCATATAGGATAGTGAATTTGGATGGTGAATGAGAGTGGGATGACAAGGCACTGACATGGAGGATAATGGTGGTCTTGAGCGTCATGACCACACGCTATATTCAGGGGCACATCTATGTGGTGACCGGGGTCGTCTGACCCTCTGAACTTTTGGCTCACTAGTGCTCCGTATGTAGTTTTCGTGTTTTTTTAAATATATACGTTTTCGAAACCCCAGTTTTATAATTTTTAGGTATATACTTTCGACCACCCGGTCGAAAATCTAAACTTCGCCACAGCCTATAGCGTTGAAAGGGTTTCTAGACCGTCCAAATAAATAGGGCATCAAAAGTGCTTTCGTTTTCTAAAACGATCATGGAGCCGCCTTATAGAATATTGACAAATGGAACGTGATGCGCATGCATGGCAAAAGTAAAATCCCCTCAAAAGATTTAAAAAAGAGTAAACTTTCGTTTGTTTTGCTCCCTGTGGTTGGTCACTTTAATGGTTTTGCTCCGATCCTTTAAAAATAGTCAGTTTACTCCCTGATGTATGAAGTGTATCTCTATTTTACTTCCTGCCCCTAACGCCATCCAAATTCACTGTTAACTAAAAGGGTATTTTAGTAAATTTATAAATAAGATTTTAATCATTTAACATGAAATTCTTAAATCCAATTATTATTTATACATATATTTAATTTAATTACTTCTCTCTCTCTCCTCTCCATTTTTTCTCTCTACCTAATCTATACCGTCCACCCACACCACCTGCTAACCACCGCCCACATCACCTGCCAACCAACGCCCACATCACCTGCGGACCACCACAACAACCTCCCCTTCACCGGAAACAATAATTGAAAATTAGTTTCTCAAAAAAAAAGTAGACCTGAAAAAGGGATTCAAGCTTAGACTTGAAAAGGGGATTCAAACCGATTGAAAACATTGAAACGGTACCGTCTCATTTCCATCATTTTCCCCTAATTTTAGGGTTTCCAATGCAATCGAAGCCTTAATCGACCAATCTTCATTCAAATTCGTGTTCCATTTGGTTTCGGATCCTCTATTTCAACTAATTCATCAATAATCTTCACATTCGTGATTCGACTGATTGTTTTTTGTGCCAAATTTGAAGTTGCTGGAGAAACCGTCAGTTTCAGGAGAATCTCCGGCGAGCTCAAAGTGACGTCATTGAAACCGATTCTACGACGTTGTGCGATGTTGTTGCGAACGCTTTGAAAGTGATCCCGGAGGAACCGCTGGTGTCTTCGCCGGCGTGTAATCTGGAACGGTTTTTGGAGTCGGTTACGCCTTCTGTTCCTTCTCAGCATAAGGTTCCTTTTAAGTCGGTTACGTCTTCTGTTCCACCTCATTTTCCAATTCTGATCTTAATCTTTGCCATGTTACACTTTTGTTTCACTTTGGTGGTGATGGCTATGGTTGTTGGGGATAAAGAGAGAGGGTATATAGAGAGAGAAAAAATAATTTTGATGGTGATGGCCATGGTCACCGACAATGATGATGGGGCTGATGGTGGCTGGGTAGGGTTGAGAAAGAAGAGAGAGTGAAGTGAGGTTAGAGAGAGAGAAGAGAGAATGCAGTGAGGGTAGAGAGAGAGATAAGAGATAATGGTTTTGTTATATTTTATTATTATATATATAATATAATATACTCTTTTATTTATAGTTTTACTGAAATACCCTTACTTTTATATTTAAAGTTACTAAAATACACTTTTCGTTAACAAACAATTTGAATGGAGTTGGCGGGGAGTGAAATCAAGAAGGGCTTCATGGATCATAGATCAGAGAGTAAACTGACTATTTTTAAAGGATTGGAACAAAACTATTAAAGTGACCAAACCACAGGGAACAAAAGAGAAGTTTACTCTTTGAAAAATTGTTACGAAAAGCAACATATGATGCGGATATGTGGCAAAAAGAGAACCGCCTCAAAATGCGCCTAATATATGTTTTGTTGGGGCGGTTTATCAACCGCTGCAAAGTACTTTCGTACTATAAAATTTTTATATTTCAATTTTGCTACCAAATATATATGTACAATCAATAACCTAATCTGGCTATAAATCTACAATATACTATAAAACATTTTAGATAAATAACATGGTAATTTTTAAAAATTTCTAAGAAGCCTATTACAACTTTCTAAGCATAAGGTACAAATGTTCTATTAAATAATTACAAATTTTTCATTTTTTAATAAACTTCTCCTAATTGATAATACTTTAAATTAAGATTTAATTTAACATTTTATATTTGTGATTTCATAGCTAAATACCATGTAAATTAAATACTATCTTATTTAAATACTTAAGTATATAATTGCTAAATATATAGATAATTGTAATAGTACTAATAATAATATTAATCATACTCAAATATAATTAGTGTTTAAGGCCAGTTGAGTTAGATTGTGCTTTCAAAAGAGCTTTGATGACACTTCACACATCATGTAGGCTTAACTACTAGGTTTAAATCAAGATTTATAGAAGTGGTTGGCGTGGCAGTATAGTCATAGTGTCTTATATTATAAGCATAAGTAGAAATTGTAAGTCAATAAATTAAGACATTTGAAAAAGTTTGCGTGATAGTGTACAGGTGATAAATAGCCCACCTTGCAAATTACAATTTTTTCCATCTAAAAAAAGTGAATATTATCACAAATCGCCTAGCTAAGAAAATCTATAGGGAAATGTGGTTATATAATGAGAACCATGCTTTTAGTTAGCTTATTTTTTATTCTTAATTGACCCATTGGCCCGTATAAAAAAAGCGAAGTTTTGCTTTTTTCAACAATTGATGGGGAAAGTTACAAGACCAGTTCGCCGAGTAGGCTGACTTGAACGAGGTTGACCAACTTTGATGTAAGATCCATATTTATAATATTTAAAATTTCATATTGATTCATCCAGTTAAACCAACTTACATGTTTCATAAAAGAAAATTTTATAAGATGTAACGTGATAGTTCGATTACATATTACTAATCATCATTTACAATCCTAAGAAAACATAAGCAAAAGTCGGGAATCAGTAAGCATTAGGATTGTTCGGTTCTTCACATAGCTTTATTTTTCTCAAGGCGGGAATTAGGAAGCATTCGGGATTGTTCAGTGCCTCTTCTAATTTACCTAACATAAAATTTCTTAAACGATTAGTAAATCGATTGAACAAACGAAAAACGCTAAAAGAAAACTATTCGTGACTCTAGGAGTATCCCGCATGTCGCGGAGGGCATCACTCTATCCCTTTCGCATGGAGGGGGGCGTAGGTCTCACCGCCACGTGGTGCAGGGGGAGCCACTTTTCCAGCAGGTTGCCAGCAATCTCAGTTTTCCCACAGTTAGCCAACATTTTCAGTTTTTCACCATGTTTTACCCAAGTTGGCCCAAACTCAAGTTGTCATACTTAAGAATTTTCTTTTCAAATATTTAAGTTTGAAATAAAGAATGCGGACCGGATTTAGCTTCCAATTGATTCTTTCGGTTAGGAGTTTTACCCAAATCAACCCGTTAAGAGGCATGAGCATTCTTGCTCAAGTCTCCCAAATTCCTTATTAACCTTTCCATCCTTCCAACCACAACGGCGATTGTAATTGGTAATATGGGTAATGCCTTCACTTCTACAACCCCATAGGTCGTTTATACTTCGATGTTACAGGCCTATTCCATATTTCGTAGTTCTATAGACGCGAACGACACGTTTAGTTGACACTCATAGTCCTCTTCAAAACCTTGAGTGGTGACTATCTTTTGTTCAGTTCTGACCAAAAACCATGACCATGTTGTCCTAGCTAGGCAATAACTCCGCTTCTATGCCCCTGTAAGTCATTTATACTTTGGTTTTACTTGCCCTTTATACGATTTCACTAATAATCAATTATCATATTACCCAAAAGGCCTTTCCTTCTACTTTCTGAGAGTGTTGTACTTAGCTCTTTTTACATGCTAAATCCTAACAAATGTAGATACATACCTTAGAGTTTACCTTTTTGACGAGCTTCCTTACCAGCTTGGCTTCAAGAAGCCTCACTTGAGTTGCATGTAGTTTGTAACACCCGAAAAAGGGTTTGGTAGTCAAATCACGTTAATGATAATGAATGGATGAAATACCATTAGAGGTAAAAATTAACCCGGTAAATATTATAATTTAAAAAAAAATCCTAATATTAATTAAAAAGAAGAATAGACGCTTTGAGAAGACAAAGTTTATAAGAGGCCTGAGTTAACGGGACTTGAAATAAAACGGTTATAACTCCCCAACCCAGAAAGTTAACTAGGAATAATTAACCTAGTTAGTTAATTGTTTAAAAACAATAAAGAAAACTTGGTTAATAATCCTTTTGATAACTCTAGAAAGCTTGAGGGACTAAAAGGGTTAAATGAGGAAATGGTTTTAACTAATAAAAATCAAAACACCAAAACACACACTTAAGTGTGTGTTCTGGTCGACATTTGCACAGGAGAAAAAGGGTTCTTCCCTTCAAACCCTAAAACTCACTAAATTGCTCAAAATCAAAGAGAAATCAAGCCAAGTATTGGTGATTTAACTAAATTCATGATCACCTAAGCTAGGAGATCAAAAGGTAAGTCAAATTTTTGTAATTTGGTGATATCTTGAAATTTTGAAAAACACTCATAATTGAAATTCATGCTTGAATGTTGAATGTATGAGTGTTGTTTGTTGAACCCATGTCTAGGAGTAAACCCTAGCTGAAAGTTTGATGATTTAGTGTTGAAAACTATGAAACTGATGAACACCCATTTATGTGCTAAGTGGGTTTTTATGTCATTGTGATGAACACATGATTTTGTATGTTTAGTTATGAGAAAATGAAGTTAAGATGCGAGATAGTGATTTTGATCATGAATACTAGACCAAGGGCTTGATTTTGATAATATAAACTTGGTTAAAAGTTAGTAATGAACTAGAAAAGAGTAGTATAAAAATCTTGCCCGCAAGGTGTTTGTTAAAATGCCTAAATAAATGTTGATATGTAGAAATTACGAAAGAAACAAGTAATTGGCTAATTTGACTAATTACGTGTGATATGGAATAATACGGGTTCTAAACATGATGTTGATTGAACTAATTGTGCATAAATATAAGTAAATAGGCGATTGACTTTTAAAAGGTCAAACCGACCTATGATAGAGTTCATTAAGTAAAACTGGTATAATGGTTCATAAGGTGTGAAGGTCATGACTATATGCTATCTAACACTTGTGAATATATATGATAGTTTGACGCTTGACAAGCTAGGTGGAAGCTTGGGAAGGAAGCAGGTCAAATGTTAGATCGCTCCATTGTAAGCATAGGAAGGTAAATTATATCTATTGTTCATACAAGTGGAAATTATATGACAAGATTAACCGAATATGCAATATTTACTATTTAATCGTTGTTTTATTGATCATTAAAGTTCAATACATGTCAAAACCAGATCCAGCAGAGCTTCGCCGTCACAGTGACAAAGTTGCCGAAGTTACAAATGAAGGAATCAAGACACCTATATATAGAGACACAAGTTCGCTGGGATGTGATCAAGTTCGGGCGAACTTGTCTTGATCAAGTTCGGCCGAACTTGATCTTTCATAAAGATTCCGGGCGAACTTGTGTACTCATTACATAAATACCCTTCATTTTCTAGTCTATTCTAACCAAAACTATATAGACTCGATCCAAGACTAAGACATAGAAATTATGCACTAACAGACTCCCCCTTGGATATCGTCTTCGTCTTGATTAGTCTTCAAAGCTCTACGTTTGTCTGACACGCCCAAAGAAGTTCTTGATTGGCTTTTTACGACGTTCTTGCTCTGGAATCGGTGTTTGATCTGTAGGTGGCACTTTCGTCATGAACTGAACCCTTCTAAGTCTCGCCTCCCTACTATACGTTCAATTCGCGCTTCTGCCTTCAAAAACTCTTTGCGTTCAAGTTCCCTCCAGCTCGATTCCCACATTCTACCAGAGTTAACTTCATATGCATAGCAGACATTAACAACCCTCTGATATTGCATTGCTTGCTCATTTTCACGTTCTTCAAAACATATCTTGCTGTAGAATAGATATTTAATATCCTCCTTCGAGTAGTTCACTAGCCACATCGGGTCTAGTATCTGTATCGTTCTCCACAGCCCTCTCAAACCTTTAGCTCCAAACATTTCAACCCTTTCCTGAGTGATATCCAAATGATCTTCAAATCTTAGAACAATCACTGCTTCACACGTTGTCGGATCCACTTGCCACCACTTGAATAACGGATAGAAATTCTGTTCGATTGCATCAGGGGCATATTTCGCATTGCTCGCGAACGTTTCATGATTAACGTGATATCCTTTTCTCCAGTCTTCTTATTTGTTTTGATGCGGCGTTTAGGAAGGAATGGCTTCCAATACCTGAACACTTTCGTCGCTTCAAACTTGATCATTTTCCAAAGCAACTCATCAATGAACTTCATATGATACGTTACATTCCTCGTCTGTACTAGTTCCTCAACATCCCAATATGGGAGTGTCTTGAAATCTGCCAGATATCTGAAGTATTGTACTCCAAACTCCCTTTTGATGGCATACTCGTTCAACTCTTTAAACCACCCCCAGCTAAGTATATCTCCCAATGACACATCTTTATCTCTAGTAAAGAATGCTAATGGACGTCGAAACTTTCGTTCTCTTGGCATCTCTTTAAACCAGGACTTCTTTGCTTGCGCAACTCTTCCTTTGTCATCGGTTTATGATTAACGTGATATCCTTTTCTCCAGTCTTCTTATTTGTTTTGATGCGGCGTTTAGGAAGGAATGGCTTCCAATAACTGAACACTTTCGTCGCTTCAAACTTGATCATTTTCCAAAGCAACTTATCAATGAACTTCATATGATACGTTACATTCCTCGTCTGTACTAGTTCCTCAACATCCCAATATGGAAGTGTCTTGAAATCTGCCAGATATCTGAGGTATTGTACTCCAAACTCCCTTTTGATGGCATACACGTTCAACTCTTTAAACCACCCCCAGCTAGGTATATCTCCCAATGACACATCTTTATCTCTAGTAAAGAATGCTAATGGACGTCGAAACTTTCGTTCTCTTGGCATCTCTTTAAACCAGGACTTCTTTGCTTGCGCAACTCTTCCTTTGTCATCGGTTTATGATTAACGTGATATCCTTTTCTCCAGTCTTCTTATTTGTTTTGATGCGGCGTTTAGGAAGGAATGGCTTCCAATACCTGAACACTTTCGTCGCTTCAAACTTGATCATTTTCCAAAGCAACTTATCAATGAACTTCATATGATACGTTACATTCCTCGTCTGTACTAGTTCCTCAACATCCCAATATGGAAGTGTCTTGAAATCTGCCAGATATCTGAAGTATTGTACTCCAAACTCCCTTTTGATGGCATACACGTTCAACTCTTTAAACCACCCCCAGCTAAGTATATCTCCCAATGACACATCTTTATCTCTAGTAAAGAATGCTAATGGACGTCGAAACTTTCGTTCTCTTGGCATCTCTTTAAACCAGGACTTTTTTGCTTGCGCAACTCTTCCTTTGTCATCGGTTTAGGGATTTTTCCTTCACGTACAGACTCCTCTATCTTTTCTTTCAACATGTCTTCATTTAGCTGTTCATACATCTCTTCGAAAGTTGGAAAACTATCAGTATTCAACACCGTGTACTTCTCAGCTTCATCTTTTTCAGCATCAGAGGACCAATCTACAACTATAACTTTGTTGTAATCGTCTGCTTCATATCTACATTTGTAATGATACTCGTTCGGCTCAAATGTATTCACATTCAGTACTTGCTCTTTAAAATCAAAATCAAATGATTCAGCATCAACATCAACATCAATCAGCTTCGCCAAATCTTCCTTAGAATAGTTATGCACAAATTCTCCTTCTTCAACATTATGTTCAAGCATCAGTATTAACGGCTTTGTAAGAATCGCAGCAATAGGCATCGCAGTAGTAATAGCATCTGTCATATCTATATCATATTTTTGCTCCCCTGTCTGCTCCCCCTGAGTTGGATCTTCCATTCTATTTGATTCACTCTAGCAACGAGGAGAAGTCAAACTCATCAGTAAATTTAGCATCAACAACCTTTAGACCGACTCCACCCTGATCATCATCTTCATTACCACCATCGTTGTCAGAGTCGTCTTTAGTATCGCCTGCATTGTCATCATCATCAACTTTATCTTCAGCTTCGTCATCGTCTTTCTTTTCTGTTTCTGTTTCTGGAACAACTTCAGACTCAGAAGCTTTAGCAGACTCTATCACTGTTTCAGTAATCTCTGGCATGCTTTCAATAACATTCTTACTCTTTTCCTGTTCAGCCATTTCTTTGTCTGCCTTTTCTTTGGCTTCCTGCAGATCTATCCGTGCATACTCAGCATCAAAATCAATTCCCAAACTGTTTGTCAGAACTTTCTGTAGCTTGTTGAATCTTTTATCATTCATATCGCGTTCTGATCGAAGCTCTGCTATCTCTTTAATCAATCTTTCATTAGCGTCTTGCAAGCTTTCAATTAGGGTCTTTAGGTACCCTCGATCACCTTCCAAGAATTTCACTTTATCTCTCAAAATCTCTTTCTCAACTTCGCTCTGTTTCACCAGCTTCTCTAACTCAGCTTTCTCTGATTCATTCTTAGCGACTTTGTCTTCCAACACTTTCACATGCTTTTCGAGCTCATCAACGTCTGTCTCTGGAAAGAAATCATTCAAATCCTGAATATCTACCGGCTTGTTTGGAATATCACCAAATAACTTTGATTTCTGAGTAGTCTTTGGCGTAGACTTTGGTGTAGACTTCGGCGTACTCCTTGGTGTAGATGCTTTAGGAGTTGAACTTTCAAATTGAGAAGTCGTTGGAGGATCTTGAGATATAATAACAGGAATCTCGAGTAATTCAGACTCAGGAGGTTCTTGTGTGACTCCTGTTTGTACTAACGTGTCAGCCGCAGGAGGTTCTTATGTAGCTCCTGTAGATTTTGCACCAGAAGGTTCTTGTGGGACTTCTGTGCTCTTTGGCTTTCCAACATATCGACGGCTTTTCGCTTTTTGACTCTTTTTGCCTTTCATCTTAGGAGGCCCTGTAGTCTTCGTGGATACATCAGTTACAGAAGACTTTACTCGCTTTGTTTTCTTCTTCGGTCTCTCCTCTTCAGAATCTTTTTCTTGTTCAGGATCGTAGTCCGCGTCAGTTTTTTTAACTTTCTCGGCCTCTTTTTCAGCAATGGACTTCTTAGTTGCTTTTTCCAATGAATCATCACGATTTTCTTCATTTTCATATGTCGCAGAGATCACATCATCTTCCTGCGTTGTCTTTTCAGCCCCTTGACTCTCAATCACAACTGCCGCACTAGAACCAGCCTCTGTTTGAACATTTTCAGGCTCTTCCTCAGCAATCATCATAGTATCTACTTTCTTTGGCTTACGTGATGTTTTCTTCTTTTCTTGAACAATCACTTTCTTCAAAAACCAATCACTATGTTTCTCTTTAAACGTTGACAACCATTCTATCTCTGTATTTCTTTCCTTCTCGTCGCCGCTATCATCTTTACGCCATTTGTATTCAGGTGGCACGACATAATTCTCAGAAGCCATAGCACCGAATAAAGGCTTTGGAATAGGTGCAGAAGATTGCTTCTGGAAAGTGATAAGTTTCTTCACTGTAGTATCATCCAGATGGCTCAAATACACAATATCATTCTGATCTTTCGCAATCTTCTTGAATTGATCGTCTATCAACATCTGTACGAAGCTCGGGTACATCACAAGCCTTTTTGATCCCATGTTATTCTTCATGTGAGTGAAAACCAGCTTCGAATAATTGAACCTCTTGTTCAGAATGAGCGATGTCGCCATGCAGGCCATATAGTCTTGAACATCGTCTAGACCTGCTTTTCGATGACCGGAGGCGTGAATAATTGCATGCATAAAAAACTTGTAAGGATTAGGGACTGATCCTTTCTTTAAAGTAGACTCGTTCACGTGCCCCTTATATCCCATTTGGCAAAAACAACCTCTCACCATTCGTTCGTCTAGCATCATAGGATCATCTTTGTCATCGTTGAAGTTCAAAACTTTTCGTATATCAGCTTCTGTAACAGAAATCTCTTTATCTTCTTCACCAACTCGAACTACTGACTTTATAGCTGTATCATCTTCATTCATTGCTGCGGACATCCAAAATCTATTGACATGCGATCTATAGACCACCATCTTTTCCGTGATCGCCTAATGTATCGGAATCCGTTCCATAAACGCTAGAATATCATCAAATGCTCCAAGCGATGGACAGATAGCTTTGTCTAGCATGATGCATGTGTTGTGAAATTTATTAAACGAGAGCTCAATATTCTGCAAACACGAAAATCGAGACGAAATTAGTTGAAATGTTTTCAATTTTGCAAGTTTCTATCAAGTTCGGGCGAACTTGATAGGTCAAATTGACAATTCATTACAACAAGTTGGGTCGGACTTGCATATCTCATAAACATAACAAGCATTAAATCCGGGCGAACTTACCAATCAGTTTTGATTAATTTCCATACAAGTTCGGGCGAACTTGTAAATGTATAACTAAATTAAATTCTCATTCAGACAAGTCCAGGCGAACTTTTCAGAAAAACATGTTTGAATTTTATTATGTAAGTTCGGGCGAACTTATGGATTTTAGAACATTTGAAACACCTGAGGACAAGTTCGGCCGAACTTGGTTCAAAGACCCTTTTGACAAGTTCGGGCGAACTTGTCATCTTCCCAACTAAACCTACACATATCATATATATGTCCATCTAATCAAATTAATGACAATTTTATGGTCGATTATGCTTATTTAACATGTTTTATTGTTTGATTTGATCATTAAAGGCCTACAACATGTCCAATTAGTTCATTACAAATCTAAGTCGTTCAAACACACTCAAATAACGGTCCAAATTCAAATTACCTACCATTGCCATGTCTAGAAGTTTGTAAATCACCACTAAACACTTTCAAATCGGGCAGCAATTCGACTTATCATTGCCAATTTCACAAATCGCCTTTTCGCTGATCAAGTTCGCTCTGTTTTGTTTGAAGACTATAATGAAGTCCGGGCGAACTTGATTTGTATTTATAATCGACAAGTCCGGGCGAACTTATGTTTCCAATCAAATTAGATCAGACACAAGTCCGGGCGAACTTGTTGACTGATAACACTTTCAAGGCAAGTACAAGTTCAGTCGAACTTGATTACAAGTACGGGCGAACTTGACCAAAATCAAACCCTAATTTTTTCAAAATTTTCAATTTAGATCCCAAACTTTTCAGATTTTACCAGTTTTAACAATCCACTCAGTTGACCAAGTCCAAGCTAAAGACCTTGGTTAACCGATTTGTCTGCCGAGTCCAAGTTAATGACCTCGGTTCGACCCGTTATGAACAAACTGTTGATTTTTTTCAAAATCAAGTTTCAAATTAAAGAACTTTTAATCGTTTCGGCTTATCAGATTTTACAGATTAGCTCCCAGCCCCTTGTCAATTAGATTTCCACCAGTTTAGCACCTTACCAGACTTTGAAGATCCGTTCTCCAACATTGGCTTGCTTAAAACAATGTAGGAACAAAAGCTTTTTGTATTTTTGTAAGTTTATGCTAAAACACACTGAAAATCTTTTTGGTTTTAATCTGTAAAGCAGATAAACTATGTACAGAACAAAGTAAACTATGTACAAACATATTTACAGACATATTTTGTGAATTCGTGTCTAAGAATCATATCAGTTGATTGAGACATATCACCAGTACCGTTGACCTTTTGATGACTTTAAGTTTTAAACTCGTTTACTAAGATTGTCGATATGTTTGTCCACTTAAACTTCGACACATTTCTCAATTGTTCCAAGATATGTTAGGTATGAATTATGAAACTTGACTTAACTATGGTTCCCCTCTCAGAATATACTCCCGTATCAAGCTTCCATAGATTTCATCTTACAGGTGAGTATAGCGTAATTGATATCTGTATCTGGGTTAATGCGAAGCCTTGAGAGCTCAGGTTAATACCACCGTATCGACAAAGAGATGAAGGCTCGACTTATAGGTGTGTTCCATTTAATGAATCTTTTAAGCACTGCAAATGATTAGATCTTTCGATTCTTTTCAAGTTTGCATGCAGTTTTGGGGTTTGTATTGCAAAAGCATTATAGAAGTTCTAGGCTATTGCTTCCGCAAAATCAGAAGAACTTGTATAATACCCCAGATATCAACTATCTATAAATACCTCGTATCTCAGAATCAGGCAATCTCTCAAACGAAATTTCGGAGTACTAAGTCCATATATCTGAGAGATGTTAATCCACAAGATTAAGCAGTTGTAAAATTTAGTTTATATCTCAGAAACAATTTACTGAACGTGTAAAGCCTATCGACACATCCACAGTAAGACTTGTTTATCACTTTTAAACTTTACATTTCTTTAGCATACCGTGATAGTCCACTAATGTACTATCATATCCTTTGTGACAACAAATTATTTTTGTATTTTTCAATGTTTTTGTACTTTTTGAAAATTTTCATACGTTTTTGTATTTTCTCAAATATTTCTCCCCCTAAAATCAAAAACATATTTTTGTATTTTAGTTTTTAAGAAATACTAATCTAAAAGATATTAATAAACCAATGTGGATCACGTGAACTCGTCGTCTGATCCGTATTCAACCTCTGCTTCCGCACATGTCAGCAAATTTTTAATACCGTTATGCCTCATGAGATATTTAAATCTTGTTAAAGGAAATGCTTTGGTATAAAAATCAGCTTTTTGTTCATCGGTGTGGATTTTTTCTATTCACACCAACTTCTTTTCGTAGCAGTCACGAATGAAGTGATAACGAATTTCAATGTGTTTAGTACGAGAGTGGTGAACAGGATTTTTGGTGATATCGATTGCTGCCTTATTATCTACATATAAAGGCGTATCAAGAAATTGCAATCCAAAGTCCCTCGTCTGTTGTTGAATCCAAAGGATTTGTGAACAACAGCTGGAAGCAGAAATGTACTATGCCTCACATGTTTGAAAGAGAGACCGTGGTTTGTTTCTTGCATTGCCACGTTACAAAATGAGTTCCGAAGAACTGGCAACCAACCGTTGTAGATTTAGAATTCAGCTTGTCCACACCGAAGTCTGAGTCAACGTATCCCGTTAGTTCAAAATTATCGTTCTTTGGATACCACAAGCTGGTGCTTGGACATCCCTTCAAGTAACGGAATATTCTTTTGACTATCTGCATGTGTGACACTCGAGGACTGGACTGATATCTCGCGCAAAGGCAGGTAGGATACATAATATCTAGGCGAGAAGCCATTAGATACATGAGAGATCCTATCATCGATCGATAGAGCGTATCATCCACTTTGGTTCCAGTTTTGTCAATGCAAATCCCATGGTTCAGTGCCAACGGAGTCGAAAGCGGCTTCGAGCTATCCATTTCAAACTTCTTGAGAATATCGTGAACATACTTCGTTTGATGAATGAATATGCCGTCTGGTAACTGATCCACCTGTAATTCGAGGAAGAATTTCATTTCGCCAATAGAAGACATCTCGAATTTCTTCTTCATGATCTTTTCGAACTCTTTGCAAAGACTATCATCCGTTGAACCAAAGATGATATCATCCACATAGATTTGTATAATGATTAGATGATTTCCGACTTCCTTGGTAAACAATGTCCTATCCACTGTGCCTCTAGTAAAGCTGTTTCCAACGAGATGTTGAGATAACGTCTCGTACCAAGCTCTCGGGCTTGATGTAAACCGTATAAGGCTTTGTCCAGGAGAGAAGCTTTGTTCTTGTTCAGCGGATCGACGAACCCCGGTGGTTGGCCGACGTACACTTGTTCGCGTAGCTTTCCATAGAGAAATGCGGATTTCACATCTAACTGGTACACCTTAAAACCTTTCCAAGCAGCGAATGCAAGGAAAATGCGGATTGACTCTAAGCGTGCAACTGGTGCATAAACTTCTGTGTAGTCAATACCTTCTTGCTGGTGGAAGACAACCAACCAAGCTTTGTTTAACGATCACTCCTTGATCATCTCTTTTGCACTTGAAGACCCACTTCGTGTCTATAGCTTTCTGCGTAGGTGGTAAGTCTACAAGCCTCCATACTCCCAGTTTCTCAAACTGTAACAATTCCTCTTGCATCGCTATCACCCAGTTCTCGTCACCCAGAGCTTCATTCACAGTTTTTGGTTCTATTTGAGAAATGAAACATGAATAATAGTAGTAGTCTTGAGTTGGAGCAACTCGGGTATAGAAACAACTTAGGGCTTTATTGATTTAACTTCTTGTTCGCACACCAATTTATAATTCACCAATAATATTTGTTGAAGGATGATATGAGTAAGATCGTGGCATTTCTTCACTAGGAACATCAACTGAACTCTGCTGATTTGTGAAATTCAGATCAACGATCAAATCAACATTAGGAACACTAGATGTAGCTTCATTTTGATTGCGCGGGCCAGCAGATTGATTCAACATGTTGGATATCTACTCAGATTCTTCATCCGATGAGGATTCTCCATCAGCATCAAAAGTCGGTGCTTCATCAGAGTCGGAATTCTGATTCTGAGAGGCATTTGGCACTGAAGTTGCATTTTCTGGTTCAATGGAGACATTTACTGGAGTTGTAGTAGGTGTTGCTTCTGCTTCAGAAACTTGTTCAACCAGAACACCACTATTACTCGGACCTGCGCCATAAGATGAAGTAGAATCATCAGCGGGTTGATTAACCACAATTGGCCTTAGAATTTGTTCTTGGTTTGCCGACTATTGAAGATAATAAAGAGTTGCAAGTTCTTCATCAGACGGTTCTTCTGGCAAGTCGAATGACTTCCACAAATCTTGGTGATTAAACAACCACGCATCGCCTTTCCTTTGAATCGGAGTTGTGTACCGAAAGCAATCAACGTGTTGTGCTTCGATTACCTTTCTCAAAGAGGGAACATAAACTCTCCTTAGCGGACTAGCATACCCGACAAAGAAACCTTCAAGCGATTTGGCACCAAATTTACCATCTTGATCGATTACTGTACATGGTGCACCAAATGGCTCTAGATATTTCAAATTTGGTTTCCTTCAGTTAATCATCTCAAAACATGTCTTTTTACTCAGTTTGACAGTTAAGACCCTGTTTAGTGTGTAGCAAGCCGCTGCAACCGCCTCACTCCAGAAGCTAACAGGAAGTTTCGAGTCTGCAAGCATGGTTCTTGCTGTTTCGATCAAAGTTCTATTCTTCCTCTCAGCTAAACCATTTTGTTGTGGAGTATAAGGTGCACTGAATTCATGCAGAATTCCTTTGGCGTTGCAAAACTCTTTCATCTTGTTGTTCTTGAATTCCGTGCCGTTGTCACTGCGAATGCGTCTGGCAGGCAGATGATATAAATTTTCGAGCTACTTGAAGAGAATCACTAGATTTTCGAACGTTTCATCCTTTGACTCTTGAAATAAAACCCATGAATACCAAGAATAATCATCTGTGACGACTAAGCAGTATAGGTCTCCTGAAATACTTTGGATGTTCACCAGACCAAAAAGATCCATATGAAGACGTTCAAGCGGCAGCTTTATTGAATTCAGAATCTTCTTCGGATGTGACTTTTTGATCTGCTTCGCCTTTTTACATTCTAGACAGTGATCTGTCATGTGGAAGCTTTGAAGATTCACACCTTCAACCAAGTCTTTATGAACCAGAAAATTCATTTTTCTAAGATGAATGTGTCCCATTTTTTGATGCCATAGAATAGAATCTTTCTCCGTGGCTTTCGTGACAAAACATTAAGCCGATTTCAATGATGTAGTAGCGACACCCATATCTAAAACATAGAGATCGTTCTCGCGAGGGGCGCGCATCAGAATCCAATCATCAGGAATCTTGAAACCCGACTTTAGAATGATGCGCTCTTTATTATTGAAATGCACTGTGAACTGTTTATCACAAATCTGCGAGATGCTCAAAAGATTGTTCTCAAGCTCAGTAATGTAATTCACACGATCAAACGATACTACGCCATTGGAAAGTTTTCCTTCGGTGATGATCCTTCCTCCTTTATTACCGGCAAAACCAACATATCCTCCATTAATTGCCTTGATGGCAAGGAGAAAAGCTTTCATCCCTGTCATGTGCCTTGACGCTCCACTATCCAGAATCCACTTTGAAAAAACGGATCTCTGGAGCCCCTGCACACATTATCATTTAGTTAAAAAGCGCGACCCAAGCCTTCTTGGTCTTGGGTTTGGGATAAAAAGCTTCTTAACCATCCTCAAAATCTCCATATGAGCCTCCACTGTCATTTACAGTTTCAAAGTTAACTTTCTTTTTATCTTATGATGATTTGATACCAATTGAGGATTTGACAGTTTCAGTTTTGGTCTCAGATTTTGATTCTTTGTTGTTATCAGTCTTAACTAGCTCAGACTTGATAACTTCAGATGTTGATGACTTCTTTTTAGCAATCCAGGATTATGATTTTATGTTTGCCTTTTTTAAGTAAAACCTTGATTCGTTAGCCTTGGAAGTTCACCTTTTTCAAAAGTTGAGTTTTCAAATTTAGGTTTTGGTTTAACTTCAAGTTTAGAATCATTTATTTTCAGAATTATGACAGGTTTTACAAACTCTGGTTGCTTTGGTTTTACAATATTTGAACTTGTTTTCCTTTGAAGATAGACATGCTTAGATTTCGGACACTTGCGTGCGATGTGACCAATTTCACTGCACTTAAAGCAAGTCTGATCATCATGAGAATGTCCACTAGTGGGTTTTACACCACTTGTGGCTTTGGCCTTATCTCGAAGTTCCTTTTCTTTCTTAAACTCCTCGTTTGATTGTTTTCCAATCAAACTTTCTTCTTGAACCGTGCTTGTCCCATAAACGAATGTCATGTTTTTATCTTTGTATTCGCGAAATGGTGACATTTTCTTTACAAGTTCATTCTCAACATCCAAACCCAACCCCGCTCTCCTATGTTCTGGAAAGTCACCACCATCCTTCGATAGTTGTTTCTTTTAGGTTTAGAATAAAACTTCTTTTCATTAATTTCTAAATCATCTGGTGAAATCTCAACGCGTTTGAAGAATTTATCAAGCTGATCTTCCTTCACATTCCGAATCGGAAAGCTATCGTCGAAGCATAGTCTATCAAAATCCTTAACTTTGTACATGACAACGTTAGGATCATCACTTAGGCTATCTTCTGATGATTTATCGTCATCTTCGGATTGTGAATCAGAATTGTTCGAACTCGAGTTGGCGCTTTCAAAGCTGTCATCATCAGATTCACTCAAGACATTATCAACAACTTGCTTAACCACAGCTTCGCCATCATCACTTGTGTAGGTTATATCAATGTTCTCAGGCAACTTATTTTTCTTTTCGGTTAAAAGTTCAATGTTGAGCGCCTTTTCCATCCCCTCAGCCTTTTTGCGATAATACTTTTCGCATAGGGGTGGTGGAACATTGGTATAGTCTCCACGTGTCTTACCTTTGGCCTTCTGAACATTTTGTCGGAAGAATGTGATCAATGACGTAGGCATTTGTGGTATAGCACTTAAGAAGCTGTCGAACCCTTTCGGTTTCGATTTTCATGTCTTGAAGTTCTTGTTTTACTTCAGCAATGTTATTAATGTAAACGTTAATAGCTTTTTGTTTTTCCATTAAAGTAGCTTTTAACATTCTGATAGTATCATCTTGTTCAATGCTATTTCTATCCAACCTGCTATAATCATCTTTCATTTGTCATATGCCTCTTTCATTGTGCGATAATCGTATTTGAAGTTATTATTATGCACATTGATTTTGGCTATGATCTGAGACTTTTCAGCACATTGAATACCCGGTTCAGCACATTTTTTACATGGTTTTTCTACCTCGACAATTTTTACCTTTTCTTCTAAACCTACCTTTGTCAGATTTGCCATCATAGCCTTGTTGGCAATCTCTGTAAGGTTTTCTTCGTTCATTTCTTTGGTTACATTGATAACTTCTTCAATCACAGACTTCTCCTCAGTAACGTTCTCTGAAAATGTCGTATCTCCAAAACAACCTGCAAAACTAGTAGACATGTTAGGAGAAAGGATACCCTGCATATTTGCATGCTGATAAATTTCCTCCTCCTCAACTTGTTGCATGTACTCTTCTAGTAATGCACTTTCCATGGCTGCATCCTCAGCAGATGTGTCTTCCACGATCTCGGCCATAAGAGCAACACCGGTCTTTTTGGCAATATAGGAGTTCCAGTCAAAACCGTCATCTTCGTTCGAAGCGACCATTGCCTTTTCTGTGTTGTTTTTGTTTGGTTTCTCTTGGATTTCCACTTGAGTCTTCTTTGGGAAAGGCTTGTATTGTAGTGACTTCTTGTAGTACTCATTGCCACCTCCAAATGGACTTTGATTGCCCGTTTCTTCTGGATTCTTGCATTCTCTCTTAAGATGCCCTTTATGTCGGCATTTGAAGCAAGTGACTTTCATTTTGTCGAATCCCAATTTGTTACTTGTATTCCCAATATCTCTGCCGGTAAGAGCAACAAACTTTGTAATCCTCCGAATGATTGAAGCTAAGGACCATTTGATGTCCATCAGCTCAAGCTCTTTGTAACATTTGTCAAAAACGGGTTTTCAAAACCCGCTCCGTTTTGTAATCGAATATCAAGTTATAAATGTCACGTTGAATATTTATGATTATTTTGATTTAAAATGATACATAATTAATAAATAAACTAAACTATAAAAAAAGAGTTGATAAAAAGTTAAAACAAAATAAATAAAAAGGATTAGTGGCTGCCGGGACTCGAACCCGGGTCAGCCAGAACTGGATCCAACGACTTAACACACACCCGCATCACCACTCCGCCACTTGTTATTTTCTGCTATCCTTAGGAAACAAATAACATTTATACACAAACTCGGTTAAACCGGTTGCGCCAACTGAGAAACGGAAATCGGCAATCCAATCGTCAGATCGTTTGATTTCTCTCGCATTCACGTTTATAACCGATGAACCGATGTCTTTAATCAATTCAGAGGTGATTGAACATCAATTTTCATTACTATCGGTTTTTATAACCGAAAAGAATCAAAGTCCCAATTACTTCAATTCCAGACCTCTCGCGACTCAGAAACGTCATACCAATACTCCATTTCACTCTCGTCACATTTTCAGACCATCAGAACGTCTAAATCAACTCGCCGGAATTTTCTGCAAAAGCCGCCGGAAAACCGTATTCATTCTCAAACCGTAAATCTTTCAATATCATTGCAGTTCGACAATTTTTAGGCTATTTCTAACTTAAACCTCTCAAATGAAATCGAATTCAGGCGTTGTATTCAACTAATTCCAGTTCGCCGGAAATTTCCTGAAAGTCTTTATTTCCGTCTGTGAAACGGTAAGGACCTTCAATTCCGCTATTAACGTTTGTTTATCACTTCAATTCCACGATTGACTAATCAAAACAGTTAATTGTCTTGTTTAGTTGAAGAGCATAAAAACAGAGCCGACGCAATTGCCGGAAATTCTGTGATATATCATTCCTACGGTATGTTACTTCCAACACCGTTTCTGTCATTTTATTTTAACCTTAAGAATGTCTGATAATCGTAAAAACAAGAAATGGATCAGTGATTCAGTCGACGGAAATATTGAATGAAGAAGACGATGTTAATTAAGTTATAAGTTTATTTAAAACCAGTAAAATGAACGGGTTAGACACACAGTCCAGCGGTGGACTGTGTGCAAAACATATACGCATGACCCGAGTTCGAACCCTGATACACGCACTCCTTATATAATAAAATGCCTTTTTGTTTAAAAACTAAACCTGGTTAACTCAGTTAGATATTAAGTATAATAAAAACCGAGATAATAACCAGGTTAGACACACAGTCCAGCGGTGGACTGTGTGCAAAACTAAGTCACACGTCGCGAGTTCGAAACCCGTCACTGGCACCGGGTTGTTGAATTAAAATGTTTTTGCAATTAAAAGAATTTCGGTTAAACTGAATAAGTGTATAAATATAACTAAAAACAAGATTATTTCGGGTTAGACACGTAGCTCAGTTGGTAGAGCTGCGTGCACGCGTACGGGAGGTCTCGGGTTCGAGCCTCACCCGGCGCAAACTATGTCATTGACCGAACCGGTCAACAAGTCAACAGGTCAACGGTCAACGCAAAATAAACAATTTTTTTTATATTTTTATTTATTTAATTTAATTTAAAAATCAATTAAAAATACTTAAAAATAACATTTTTAAAGATAGAAAATAGCCTTAAACTCACAAAAATATATCTAAAAATTTCATTAAAATCCTTAATAAAATCCACTCATTTAATATATTTTTCCGTTCTTAATTAGGTTAGTATTTCTTGTTGTTCCGCTCATCTAATTCGTGCGCATCTCCCCATCTCCGATCCAACGCACCCAATGTGAGTGAATCTTTACAAATTCCCCGTTTAATCACGTTTTGGGTGTATCATGTGTCTTGTTATATATACTATAATTAAACCATTGTGCATACATCATATCATGAACATGTGTATTCAGTTTGTTTCTGTTGTGTAGTTATTGTTGGATGCAATTTATTATTTTCAGTACATGCAATTTCATAGGCCGCCGCTCCCCATTACATTATGAGCGTTGAGCATGTTCCCCATTTCATTATGAGGTTGAACCTGGCGTGCCCACATACGATCGGCTCCGTTTGATTGAGCCTTGATCGCACAGACATTTTACATTTTCAGTACATGCAATACGATCGGCTCTGTTTGATTGAGCCTTGATCGCACAGTTTCAATTATGTTATTTATCGTATGATGTTGGTATGTTCATGTATGCTGTCATATGTTATTGTATGTTATAGTTGTGACTGTTATTTGCCACTGCTTGATTATTTACATTTGCTCATCTATGATTATGCACAATTTTTCATTGATAAACTAACAAGTAATTCATTAATAAATGTTTATCTAATAAGGTTCACTCGCCAACTTATGTTGACCCAAAAACCCCCATTTTTACACATGATACAGGTGAACCAGCAGCAGCACATAGGATTGGACTAGAAGAATAAAATGATTTAGAGTTGAGATTGTTATGTTTGGTTTGGATATTTGGAAATGTAACTTTGACTTTATTAAATATGAAACATATTAGTAAATGTCATGAGCTTTGGTGATAACCCAATTATGCCCCGACTCTTATTCCGCTGCGGGTCGGGGTGTGACACTCTTCTTCATCCACTTGATCATAGTCTTCGGCGGTCATTTCTGGATTACCAATCTTTCCGGCCACTAAGCTTTCATATGATTCTAACACTGTGGCGAGAAGTGCCATGTGTTGTTGGCAACTTGTTCAGAAACAACATTGTTTAGGTTAACAGCAATGTTACACTTGTACACATTTGGATCAGAATTTGATTGATTATTCTGATTTGCTTGATTCTGATATGAAGAATTTGATCCTGCGCTTGAAAATGATGAACTCTGAGGACTCTGATCATATTTCAGATATGATTGAGCTTGACACTAGGGCGAATGATTTGAAAATTCAGATTCGCGCTAAAAGCGGTTTGGATCTTTGGACTAATGATATTCTCTTGAGCTCCTGACTTGTAGTACAACCCTACATCTTGAGTCACATTTTCATTCTTTGATTTTGCTATCTTAACAACTCCATCTCGTGCCCCTCCAGTTTATCAATGAATATGGACAATTTGAAGAACTCCCAACTTGCACTTTCTTTGAGCACCATGAGATAAGTCGTCCACTCTCCCTCAGGTAAAGCGTCAACGAGCTTATCAAGGTATTCTTCTTCTGTTTTCTCAAGCCCATGTCTCCTCATGATCACTTTCAGATGACAAAACCTTTCGATCATCTGTTTCATCGTTTCCCCTTTAATCATCGCAAATAATCAAATTCTTTCATGATCAGTGCTTTTTTTGCTTTTGACCATTTCTGCACTTCCCTGGTATTTGTTTTTCAAGGATTTCCATAGCTCTTGTACGATCTTGAATTCCGGTAGAAGCACCAAAATATCTTCTTTCACATCAGTGGGCCATGTATAACCAGTCTCTATTGCAACCCAGCTGTGGAAATATCTAGCTTGGACCCAATTCATAAACTTCTCTTTCCAACTGATCATTTGGACTTTGCGTTTCCAAATCATTTCCTTGATTACTGACAAGATCAGACTTCTTTAGTAATTCCATTTCATATCCCTCTAACTTGTCAATGAAAGTAGAAAGCTTGAAAATTTCCTAGCTCGGACTTTCCTTTAGTACAATTAAGTATTTTGTCCATTCACCATCCGAAGTACATTTGCCAACTTGTCAATGTATTCTCTTTCTGTTTTAAGAAGATCATGTTTGTCATCTGAATCTTCAACTGACAGAAGCGTTTTATCATTTGTTTCATTGATTCGCCTTTGATCATTGTGAAGATGTTAAACTCTTTCATGATTAGAGCCTTCTTGCTCTTGATCATCTCAGCACACTCCAAATATTTAGTCACATCTTCCACAGCTTTTGTGTCGTATCACATTCTGGTAGCAAAACCAAGATATCTTCATTTATCGATTGCTGTAACAAACTGATCATCTTCTTCTCATGGACATATGCATTATTCTGTTCTGGTGTAAACTTTGATACTACGAGAAAAGCTCCATGTTTATAAACTGGACATTTAAATCCAGTTTAAAGGCAACCCAAACATGGAAGAAACTTCTTTGTACCCAGCTCTCGAATTTTCCTTTCCAGGCTTCATACTCATCTATACTCATCAACATTGGCAGCTTCACGGACCCAATTTCCTTTTCCAAATTTATCTGTTGTTCAAAAACACTTGAAAAATGATTAGCAAACAGACAATTTTAGTAAAATTTGACTTCTTAATCGACAATATTAACGTACGGTTCGCTAAAAACGTTTAAAATTTTTCGGAAACTATTTTTACCAGATTAGAGCTTTAAACTCGTCTCGTCGATACGAATCTAACGATATATAATGTCCGAGACGTTTTTCTGAATTTTCATGCCTTTTTTAGAAACCTTGGACAAGTTCGGGCGAACTTGTCACAACTTTGAAAATCAGCTACTTAACAAGTTCGGTCGAACCTGTATGGAATTTCAAGAGATTTAACAAGTTCAGGCAAATTTGTTAATAAACTTTCAACAAGTTGATCAAGTTCGGGCGAACTGATGAAACTTGAAGAAATGTTAAGCAAGTTTGAGCGGACTTGTGTAAAATCACTGAAAAATCAATCACGTTCGGGCGAACTTGATGAAAAATCACTCAAAAAGTGAATTTTCCAGTCAAGTTCGAGCGAACTTGATGTTAAGTTCGAGCGAACTATGTTTGCGATGTTTTCAAACATGGTTTTTTTTTCAAATTTGCGACATGAATTCGTTTGTTTTAAGCTCTGGTCTTTTCAAGGGTTTTACTATTATGATTTTACGTATTATACTTGAAAATCAATTTTCCATTTTGTCCGTGAAATGTCCAAGAAAAGTTTAAAAAGAAAGAAATGAGTAGAAGATGTGAAGTTCTATGTCTAATGTCTTCAAATTAGGCCAATCTGCTCTGATACCAATTGAAGGTCCGTTATCAGGCGGTTCTAGAGGGAAGTTAGTGCATAAACGTATATAACAGTTTCGGTAGAATGTTATTAAGAATGGAGTAGAAAAAGAATGCAATGGAAGTCTTCATTCATACCGAAAGAGTATACATCTTTAAGTCCAGCTGCCGGAGTTGCTGGAGAGAATCCGGCAGTATCTCCCCATAGGGATGGCAAAAACTTAAATGAAAATGTACAACACACTATATATAGGGTAACAAGTTCGCCCGGAGTTTGCATGGACAAGTTCGGGCGAACTTGACAACCATTCCACATGTCAAGTTCGGGCGAACTTGTTCCCATTTACACTAAATCTCTGTATTTTGGTCGTGTGTTTACTTATTCAACACACGCTCAATCTAGCTATTCGACAAGTGACGAACACAAAATGCATCAACAGATTCCCCCTTGTTCGTTACTCTCGAAGCTTGATCTTGATCTTCAAATCTCTAGCCGTGTTTGAATATTCTGCAACTTCAGTCAAAGTGTCTGTCGATGTCGAAGAATGCGTCAACAAATTTCCCCTTAATTGATGATCCGGTTTGCATTATCAACTTTCAATTCCGCTAAAATCTCCAGTTCAGATCTTTGGTTACACGGTTTCCGACCTCCTCTGATTTGTTTGATCGACAAATTTTCTCGAAATAACCACCAACTTGAAGCTAATTCAATGCAGCGGCTTCTCCATTTTGACGATAACCGCATCCGAGTTCAATTTTTGAATAAGCGTTGAGCGTCGAGAGTTTATTCCACACACTCCTAAGATATCAAAAACTCAACCGGAAATTGATAGAAACTTCGAATCACCGCACCGGAAAACTTCAAATCAACGAATACCCTCGAAAAATCCAAAATCCCGATTTCCGTAATCGCAGTTAAGCACCCTTCAAAAAGATTTGATTAGCAAATCAGTAATCTGCTCAATCAACAAATCTTCATTGGAAACATATAATCTGGTAAAGATCGAATTGAGAAACATACGTCTGTAATCAAAATCACATTCTTCTTCTTCAATCACAATGCCAGATATATAGCTATCTCCAGTAGACCCCCGCCACTTAATCACCAAACATCATCATCCAATGGCGGTTAGTCCAAAGAGAAGAATGATTCTTCTGTTTGAAGACTAAAAATAATGGCCATCAAAGGATATCATCAGTTATATCTTGAATAACTTCAGATCTCCTTGGTAATTTTGAAACCATCCGTCTGCGGAGCTAGTCATTAATTCCTAAGATCATCACCGAACATTTTGAACGTCCTCAGTTCCTCACTGGTACTAATGACTGCTAATCCAGCTAACTGTTCCTTCACCGGAGATCAGGACTCTAACCCTTAAGTATCACTCTGTGTCATGATCTGAAAAATCTGAACTTCCTGTGATCACCCGATGAATCTCGATCCTCTGCATTTACCGATAATCTGCAATCGGTAACCACCCGGATACTGTTGCAGCAGTCACGAATTTCAAAAATGCTGGAATCTTCATATATCGTAAAATTTTTATTCCCCCTCATTTTTGCAAATTCTGACCATACTGAAATTTTCACTAAAATTCCCCCTCAAATTTGGAATTTTCAGTATTCATCAAATGCGGATTTAACGTTTAGACCCATTACTAGTCACGACACCCAAATGATCAACATTCTGCACTGGTATCACCAAATCTGTACTCTGAAGCTCTAGACGGTGCCCCCAAACATTCCAGTTCGGTCTTCGAAAACTCGAAAAAATTTCTATCACCAAATTTTTTAGACACTCATCCCATCAATACGATCAACAAAATTTTTCCATGCGTTATTTCTTCGAATTTCGAGATGATTCCACCATAGATCTGGTTGAAAATGGTTTTCTAACAATCTTATCCGTTCAATTTTACTTTTTGTCCATGGATTGTATGTTTATTTGATGATTTACGTCTAAAACCCATCCTAATGTCCATAAATGTCCAAATTCATGAGGGTAGGTGATAACCGTAGCTCTGATACCAATTGTAGGTCCGTGATCAGGCGGTTCTGGACGGAAGTTAGTGCGTAAACGTATATAACAGTTTCGGTAGAATGTTATTAAGAATAGAGTACAAACAGAATCAGTGGAAGTCTTCATTCATACCGAAAGAGTATACATCTTTAAGTCCAGCTGCCGGAGTTCCTGGAGAGAATCCGACAGCATCTCCCCGTAGGGATGGCAAAAACTTAAATGACAAATGAACAACACACCTATATATAGGGTAACAAGTTCGCCCAGAGTGTGCATGAACAATTTCGGGCGTACTTGTCTTTCACAGGACAAGTTCGGGCGAACTGACCATTACATGTCAAGTTCGGGCGAACTTGACCTTCACAGATCAAGTTCGGGCGAACTTGTTCCCATTTACACTATAATCTCCGTATATTAGTCGTGTGTTCGATTCTAACCTATACAACATTGAACACACGCTCAATCTAGCCTATTCGACAAGTGACGAATACAAAATGCATCAACATCAAACGAATCAAGTATGAAGGAAAAAACGTAATTTGGATGCAAGGTAAGTAAAGCTTACGCCCTTTTTTATAGAATACCTACTTGTATGTATTGGATACGAATAAAGTAAGTTTCGTAATTGAAATATGATGTTCCGACGTGAAATTATAGAGGTCGGAACAAGTGAAAATTGTGAGAAACCATAAATTATGGTAAAAGTGGTAAAACGATAATTTAGTCATGAAATGACGAACATACAATGAGTTTTTGAAATGTTACCTTACGGTGTAACTTATATTGAGAAAAATGGTAAATTGGTAAATTAGTCACGTGCTGACGAGTTTAAATTGAAACTTAAAAGATACCTTATGGCGTAAGCCGAGATGGGTTAAAAATGTAAGAAAAAGGATTTAAGAGATACAACCTTATGGTAAAACTCCATAATGGGTCAAACGTGTGTTTTGGTAAATAAATACCATGTGGTTTATGAATATAGACCAAACGGGTCAAATGGTGATGTTGACACCATTTGACAATAACAACTAATAAGTGCTTGTCGAGTCTTATGCTCACAGGGTAAAACGGCATATGGAAATTATGTTGCCAATAATTAGCACATTATCAAGGCAAGGTATTAAACGGGTCAATACTTTGAGCCAAGCCAGGTACGTGTAAATTAGATCATAACTAGATGGTGCGATTTTGGTCAAACGTGTCAATGAAAGCCCTTTGTCATAAAAGGAGGGACTAAAGTGACCAAAATGCCCTTGATTGATAAACCGGCAAACGACCCCTAAGGGTTGTTTTGAAATAAGTCACTTGATCAAGTAAATACTTAGGACCAATATAAAAGCGAAAGGTTTGATTCTTGTAAGTCAAATGCCTTAAAATGCATCTTGTCGTAAATTAGTAATCCGAGGGATAAAACTCGAAGTAAATAGTCATCACATTAAAATCCACCACAAATATAGTTGTGGTGGAATATTATTTGATAAGAATGTGGTAGTATAATGCTAGAAGTGAATAAAAGTGAATTAGCGGAAAAGTGCTCAAATACCCTTAACGGTTCAAAATAAGCATCTAAGTAAAAAGGGGTTTAAGAAGGTATATGAACTCGTCAATCGAACCTAGTATGATAGAAAACATAGAAATTATGAGGTTCATGAGTAGGGCTGTAAACGAACCAAACGTTCGCCGAACAGTTCGTGAACCCTTCGGCAGGAAGTTCGTTTGTGTTCGTTCGTTTATTAAACAAACGAACACGAACAAGAAATTTTGTTCTTTTAGTTAAATGAACAAACATGAACAGAGGTCGTTTTCGTTCGTTTATGTTTGTGAATGTTTGGTAACGTGTTCGTTTGTGTTTGATAGTGCATTAATGTTTTTAGTTTTTATATTTATTTAAATACCTCAAAATTCCGACAAATTAAATATCTAATAAGTGTTAGTGTATATTCTGTTCATGAACGATTGTTTGTGTTTGTTTGTGTCCATTTGTGTTCATGAACATTAGTTTGTGCTCATTTGTGTTTGTCAACATTCTTTTTTGTTCGTTGCCTAAAATTAACAAACAAACACAAACGAACACGAACAAGTTCATTTCCTTAACAAACAAACACGAACATAAAATCTTGTTCGATAAGCGTTCATAAACGGTTCGCGAACACATATATTTCTTAACAAAGGAACACGAAAAAGGTCTTGTTCGTGTTCGTTCGGTTCGTTTGCAGCCCTATTCATGAGAAATTGGGATCAAACAAACATGTTTGTTTGATAAATACATGAACGGGTCAAAATTTAGTAAATATATATATTAAGCCGAAGGCTTAAAAATCTCAAATTTTGTTAATCCGAATGTCGGATTTTAACTCCATGTGATGGAGAACTAAATTACGATTACGAAGGAAGAAACGGATCGTAAAACAGATAAGAAATGAGCAAGTTATGACTGTTTAAGTTAAAAATGGGTTGCTGGGAATATGCAGCTCCATTTCAAAAACTTTCTGCCGAAATTGGACCTTGGCGTCGCGCGACGGGCAAGGCTGATTACCTTCCCTTGCGGTGGCGGACCAAAAAAAAGTTTAAATAATGTTGTTTGTTGATAGTTTTGACTTACGGGCTTATATAGACATGTTTTAAACGTCATGTAACTAAAACATTCATGTTTTATGAAATGTAGGTTGTCTAGAATTATCGGATGACGATCAAGCTCGATAATTAACCGAACACGATCAAGATTCAAGCTTCCGCTTTCCGTTTCATCATCGTGTCTTAAACGACGAATATATTTTATGATATGTTGAAGTGTCTTACTTCGTAAAAAGTTTCAAGCTTCCGCACGATGACTCGTCGTCATTTTAAACGACAAACTTACAAATAGAATGTTGAAATGTTTTAAATTCTTAAATGTTTTAACAAACCCGTATTTTCAAATACATGTGTAATCGTACATACACCTTTACACTCGAAATCAATATAAAAATCGTATAAATGAATTAAGGATCTTACATAGTTTTAATCCAAGTGGCCATTATAATCATTCATGGCCCTTGCATCAAAGGTTATTAACAATCATTCATAATACTTTCACCAAAGTTTTCAAGGGTTAATAACAAGCACATTTCATGTAGGCATTTTATCAAACACTTGGTGGGTATTATTTACAAGGTTGTTACAATTGCTTGATTTATCCAAAACAATCACCATATCATTGCAAATCAACATTTCTGTTGGACCTACAGTAGAACAAATGATATTTAAAACCCAAAACAAGATCAAGTGATCAGGAAATAATATAAGTTTGAACCACATTCCTCCCAAAAATAGTGAATCTTAAACACCTAAATCAGAGCATCTGTTGAAAACCAGCAAACATCTTTTCAAAGCCTTGGAACCTTTGTTCAAGTCCCAAAGTCTGTCGAAGTAAAGGTGTGATAAGAAGACCAAACATTTGTCTGGCCAAACAAATGTTTAGAAAAGAGCAACATAGGATAACTTAACAGTTGTTTACCAATGTTATTTGATTTTTAACAATGTTTAGCTTAGTTAGATCAGTTGTTTGATTTGCACAGATCTTTTTCTGTTAGAAATGTTAGATGTCACTATCAGGGTGATGTCAACCAATCACAAACGGAGCTTCATGCTTGGTATAAATAGATCTCACCTGTTAGAGATCTATTTATCACTTCACATCACCTTTTCTTTTGTACGAACAATTTTTTAGTGATCAGACTGAAGGGGAGTCTGTATACTCAATCTTCTATAAAACATTATTGTAATCATTTGATTATGAATGAAAAATAGATGTTGATGATGATTTCTCGTTTGTGATTGTTTATCTTTACTTAAAATACAAAATTGTTTTGATCTTAATTGTTGATTAATCACAAAACTTGAAACTCGAACTTAACAATTGGTATCAGAGCTTAGTCACGTTAAACTTGATTTTCCAATAAGTTTAACATACAAAGATCAGCTCACAAAGATCCAATACTATTTATAGCTTAGAGTAGTAAAGTGCAGAACTCAAAGTATCTATCAAATACTCTGTTTTTATTAAAAAATAATAAAAGAAAATAACACAAAATGATCCCTATACCGACATCAATAATAAACCCCTTATACGCATGATGTAAAAAATAATATTCATACCAATATCCTTTCATTTTACTACAAAATATATCATTAATTATACCTACATCATTTCATTTTACTACAAAATACATCAATATATTTTACACTCCGGAGATAAAATCTACTGCTTAGTTCAAGTTTCAATAATATTTTATAAAACTCTAGATACATTAAAGATTTTTTAAAGTTTATACCAATAACTATAGTTGTTCTACAAAAATAAAAGAAAAATCACTGCAACTATAAAGCAGAAATATATATGTACTTTGACTAAAGATCAAATACAAATAAAATTAACATACAAAACGTACAAACTGAAGGAAAAGCCAAAAAAACGCGGTGACATTTTCGTAAATATTTGGCCTTCAAAATTACTCTACAGGATCATTTGTAGAGTGATTTTGGTCTTGTAGAGTAATTTTGTAAAATGTTCTTTTAGAGTGATTTTGATCTTTTGTAGAGTAATTTTATAAAATGATCCTGTAGAGTAATTTTGTTAGTATTTAGTTATGGGGTTTAGCTTTATGGTTTAGTTTTTAGCTTTGGAGAGGGAGGGGGGAGGGGAGGTTAGGTTTTTTTAGGTTTTTGGGGGGTTGGGGGGGGGGGGGGGGGTTAGGTCTTTTTTTATCAAAATTACTCTACAATAATATTTTACAAAATTACTCTACAAGAACAAAATTACTCTACAAGAACATTTTATAAAATTACTCTACAAGACCAAAATCACTCTACAAATGATCCTGTAGAGTAATTTTGATAATTACCTTACGACCAAATATTTACGAAAATGTCACCGCGTTTTTTTGTGTTTTCCTTCAGTTTGTAAGTTTTGTATGTTAACTTTATTTGTACTCTATATACTTTTATATAGTTTAAAATAAGTGGATGAAGATTTGATGAAATAATGGACATGTTTTGCGCTGATTTTGGGTAACAAAAATGCCCTTCTTGTTGTTGCTAATTTTTTTACCGCACTTACACGCGTCACCACATGATTGATTTTGTAAGGCGGCGAAAACCACTTTCAAGCTAAGGGGTCTGGGGGCATAAAATGGGTCATGGTTTGCCACCTATGATGGTGGATGATGTGCTATACTACCCCCTTAGGAAACTATCATGGTTGATATGGATTCAACCATGGCAACCATGCAACTCTTTCTTTAATTAATTAAATATATTTTACGCAAAACATTTTTTTTTAAATGGGATGGTGGTTTGGGTCGTGACCAGACCATATAGGATGGTGAATTTGGATATGAATGAGAGTGATGGAATGACATGGGACTAACATAGAGGATGATGGTGTTTTTAAGGGTCATGACCACACCTTATAACGTTAAAGTGGTTTCTAGGCCGTCCAAATAAATAGCGCATAAAAAGTGCTTCTTTTTTTAAAGGGGTAATGGAGACGCTATATAAAAACTTGACAAGTGGAACATGATTCGTGTGCATAGCGAAAGTAAAATCCATCTCAAAAGATTTAAAAAATTGTTACAAAAAGCAACATGGATAAGTGGGAAAAAGAGAAAGCGCCTCAAAAAATTCAACCGCCTAAAACATGTTTTGTTGGGGGCGGTTTATCAACCGCTTCAAAAGTACTTTCTTAATAAAAAAATAATACCATGAATTTTTTATATTTAATTTTTCTTCCAAATATATATGTATAATCAACAACCTAATCTGGCAATAAATCTATATATATATTAATAAATAAGATGATTTGGGTCATGTGACATGTGATGGTGGAGTTTTTTTGCTGATGTGGCATGTTATGAGATAGGTATACGGTGATTTTGGAGGGAATCCGTTCTCAAAACAATATTAGTCAATGTGATTATTTGGACGCGGGATCCGAATAAAATGGGCCGGATTATGTTATTCGAAGCATGCATCCTCCGTTATTTAGATATATTATAAATAGGGTATCTCAATTATTGACACACAATCTTCTTCGTACAAACACCATCTTCTCTACTCTCTCTCTCTCTCACCTAACTTCACCATCTTTTTGATTTACACAATGCATCGAAAAAATCAAAGGTATTTGTGGTTTGTGTATGTTTTTCGATATGTAATTTTTTTCTTTTTTAAAACATTGATTTGAATCGCAATAACATCATATTTCTTCTTATTTCTTTTAGATCGGATCTTAAAAATTTAGAGGTATGTTAACTTTTTTTTGATTATGTACTATATTTCGTTAATCGAAGTTATTTATGTTTGATTTTTGTTTTATTTTGCTATTTGAATCAATACCAGAATTTTGTCATCGTCTTCTACAATCTGCGATATATATTAGGTATGATGTTTGTGTTTAAAGTTTTATGTTTGTATAGATAATTACTTGAGTTTGATTAGTTTCGATGCTCCATCTAATTACCTGATTATGTTTTTCTTTTTGTTTTAAGATTTTAGAGCTTTCATAAGATTCGTTAAGGTAAACTTTTATCATAATACTTTAGGGTTTGTAGTTACATGTTTAGATTCACTTATGTGTCTAATCTTATGGTTATTGTATAAATAGATGTTAAGCATTATACAATAACTGTAAAATTCAAAGGATAGTTAATAGTTTAAAGTAACACGTTTTTTAGAAGAATTTCTAATCTGTTTGTATAAAGAGATTTTGTATCAATAATAAATATACTTTTGTTTCTTATATTTGTGATTGCCACAATTTTAGTTAAAAAAACGCTTTTTTGTCACAGTTATTGAAAAAGTCAAAAGGTTGTCTTTTGTTATATTAAATGGTAAATACAAAAAAAATATAATAGTATTTCTGGTACAATTAAAACGTAATAAAACATAAATTATAGTCTAAATTCAATCTTCATAATTTTGGTAACTATATTATATTAATTTTGCCTAATAAAACGTAAATTATATTTTAGTAATTGTTACCGTAATTTTGGTAACCTTTGATTGTGAACAAATAACTGAATATGATTTTTTGGTAATGTTAATATAATTATGTTTCCAAAAAATGTAGATATCTTAGAATTAATAATACATGATAAATCATTTACTTATTTAGTAAGTTTTAACATTTTACCTTAATCATTTCAATCAAATTCCGTGTATTTGACAAGTTTAATTTTTTCCACTTTAAGTAATAAGTAATATTTAAAATTCTTATATAAGCATTACACTAATCAATTCAAGTTTGAGAAATCAACTTTGTTTTAAGTATATTTTTTAGTTCATTCTTTCTATTATTACTTTAGTTTCATTTAGTCTTATCTATTCTTATTACAATTCTAATTTGTTTATCAACATTAGATTTTAGATCAAAAATCAATCATTCTAACGACATGCAGTCTAATTTAATTATTTTTTTCATAAAGTAATTCCATACAACCAAAGTCTCTTATATTATTTAAAAAAATATTAGCATTTTGATTTAATGTTATCATTATTTAAGTATATTTAACTATAATTGTCAACAATTAGAAACCATAATAGATCCGGCAAACACAATATATTAAACGAGGTTGATGTTTTAAAGAGCATTTTATCATCAAAGTTCGAATCATAAGAATAAGCAGCCACCCTGATGATATCCAAAAGAGCTCTTCGTCATGGAGATGATCTTAATGGATGAACATGTATATTTTTTTGCTATAAAATTTTTAAATTAATTTGGAGACTTAGTATTTTATTATATTTACATTTTATACACTTATTTGTGGTTTTTTAAAAATATGTAGCAAAACAGGATTTTAAGATGTTCCATCATGTATACTGTAATGGGCATCTCATTAGTGATTCGAGTTGTGATAAATTCTTATTATTATTAATTTTTTAATGTTTGTTTTTGGCTAAGTTTCGGAGTTAGTTTAATTAACATTTTGTTTCAGGTATAATCGTTGGTTTTATCTAGGAATGAGTCCAATTCCATAGATTATTATGCCGAGGTAATTACAATTAAATTTTTAATGCAATATTTATTTTTTTAAAGCATCATTGTTTCTTACTGATAATACAGATTCTTGTAGTCATTAGAAAAGACTTTCTCGAAATATAGCTACATTAGCCAATTGGTTTATTTTTGGATTCTTTCGTTGCGACGCCCTTTTCTTTATTTGAGTGACAAATGTTTGTTTTTTGAGCACTCAGTCCATTTGGTTATTCTTTTCCTCTAACTGGCCAAATGGTAAAAGTTCTAAAATTTGTCAAAATCGAGTCTAAGGAAGATCAAAACACATCTATATTTATTACAAATGTTTTTATTGCGTCAATTTTAGCTTGTTATTTCTTAATTTCATTGAAATACTCGACCAATGGATGATTTGAGTGGGTTAAAATTGACCCCCTTGAACTTCTAGAGTTATATTTTAAGAAATAAAAGCTATTGATTTTCTTAGAGTTCAATAGCCCTAGGAAAAAGGATATCCATGATATAGTACGTGATGAATTTGGTCAAATTTTCCTATTGTGTAAAGGCGTTGGTAATAAGTCTCTTTTAATATCCATTTGAGGCTAAAGATTGAATTCATGGAGCTTAAAAATACACTTTGTGTGATATAAATTGTGTATTTTGCAGTATTATATATGACAGACTAGGGGATAATGGTAGGACAACCAACATGCTATAATTATGCACTTTGCAAATTATGCAGAAGATAGATAAAAAAACAATGGTGTTTGCTTATAAAAAGATTAAATATCATGAAGACTAGATTTCTTTCTATATTACGGTAAAAATTATTTTATCATATATGTTTTATCGAACCTTGATTTTATTGTTTAGCATGCCAATTAGTCAGTGGTGATGGAAATTAGCTTTGAGTGGTGAAGTACTTTGCTTTCAAACTTATACAAAGATATTACAATTATACATTGCATTAGGGATATTAATTTCATTTTAATATGAGTCCTTTAGAGTTGTTGTTCGTATATTTTGAAGTTCTTTTATAATATTACATGTATTGGTTGTATGTTGCTTTATTGCATCATAATATGGCTTTTGGTAGGGGGTTTATGGGTCCTACTAATTTTGTGTGTATGGATATATGTTATCTGCTGTATCTATGCCGCAAGAGACTGGGTATGGGGTAAATCAAGTGTGGGTTTGGTGCCTGTGCAGTGGGTTAGCGTTTTTTATTAAAACGTAAGTGTTGGATATTACATTGACTTGTGTATGATACTTAAATTCTTGTATAATCTATTCGGGAAGAGTGAGTTTGCGTTTATGGGATGAGGGGTTGTATGTGCTAAAAAGGATTCATAGAAAAAAATGTTTGAGCAATCTTACTATATCAATGAACAGGATCAGATGAGTTGAGCATCATTATTTATCATGTGGCTAATTAAAACCTATGGTGACAATTTGCATAGCTCGACATCATAGACAATGAAAGATCTTTTTTGCACAAGAATGTTTTGGAAGCATATATTCATAAGCACTAATGCATGTTTTGCACATCAACAGGAACTTTCAAATAACTATCGGTCACATTCATTTCATTTGTATTTTATTCTTTCGTTTTTAAATAATGAAAATAGAGAATTAGTTTGATGTGTATGAGTTTATATTGTGATAGTTTCGTTATTACCGTCTTCGTTGCAAGTTATCTCATCTACACATGTTAATTGAATTCAAAAATAACATAAATCAATAAATCATTTGTAAAAAACATTTTTTATGTTATTTTATTACAAAAAAACTATTAATTAAAATTTGATTTATCTGCCCGTGAAGTTCGCGGGTGATAACCTAGTCTATAATTTACTATAAAACTTTTTAGATGAACAACATGGTAATTTTTCAAAATTTATAAGATGTCTATTACAAACATAAGATACAAATGTTCTATGAAATAGTTGTAAATTTGTCATTAATTAATAAACTTCTCCTAATTGATAATACTTTAAATTAAGATTTAATTTTACGTTTAATACTATAGCTAAATACTATTTAAATTAAATATTATCTTATGTTGAATACTTAATATATAATTACTAAATATATATAGATAATTGTAATAATATTAATAATAATAACAATAATAATAATAATACTAATAATAATAATAATAATAATAATAATAATACTAAAATATAATCGGTGTTTAAGGCCAGCTGGGTTAGATTGTGCTCTTCAAAAGAGCTTTGATGACACCTGTGGCATCATGCATGCTAACCTACTAGGTTTAAATCAAGTATTCATAGTAGTTGCGGTGGCGGTGGTAGTGCCGTGGTAGTGGTAGTGCTAGTCATAGTACTACCCAAATATCATTACTAAATATTTAAAATAGTAAAGTTACTAATACTCAAATATCTATATTACTATATAAAGCATATAGGGTGAAAAAGTTAATTTCAATAAAATTTTAAGACACTCAGGAAAAAAAGTTGTTGCCAGTGAAGTGATACAGGTGGTGATAAATAGCCCACCTCGCAAATTACAATTTTTTTCATCAAAAAAGTGAAAATTATCACACATGGCATGCTTAAGAAAATTTGTAAGGGAAATGTGGTTATATGAGGAGAACACCTATCATGCTTTTTGTTTGCTTATTTTTATTCTTAGTTGATCTATTGGTCCGTATATAAAAGCGAAGATTTGTTTTTTTCAATAGTTGGTGGGGAGAGTTGAACGATCTTGAGCAACTTTGATATAAGACCCATACTTATAATATTTAAAATATTGATTAATATAATTAAACCAACTTACATGTTTCATAAAAAAGTTTTATATCATATAACATGATAGTTCGATTACATGATACTAACCATCATTCACAATCTCAAGAAAATATAAGCAAAAGGCGGGAATTAGTAAGCATTCGGGATTGTTCGATTCTTCACATCGCTTGAATTTCCTCTAGGTGGGGATTAGTAAACATTAGGGATTGTTTGGTGCCTCTTTCTAATTTACCTACCATAAATTTTCATTAAACGGTTAGAAAATCGATTGAACAAACGGAACACGTTAAAGAATGCAATTCATGAGTTTGGGAGTGTCCCTCGCGTTGCGGAGCGCATAACTTATCCCTTGCGTGGCGCGTGGCTGTAGGTCTCTCCCCCGCTTGGTGTAGGGGGAATCACTTTTCCAGCAGGTTGCCACGCTTGGTGTAGGGGAATCACTTTTCTAGCAGGTTGCCAGCAATCTTAGTGTTTCCATACTTAGCCAACTTTTTAAATTTTTCACCATGTTTTACCCAAGTTGGCCCAAGCTCAAGTTGTCATACATAAACTTTTCTTTTCAAATTTTAATTTTGAAATCCACAATCCGGACCCGGGTTCTTTAGCTTCCAATTCATTCTCTCGGTTAGGAGTTTTACCGAAATCGACCTGTTAAGAGGCATGCGCATTCTAGCTCAACACTCCCACATTCCTTATTAACCTTTCCATTCCTTCCAACCAGAAACGCGATTATAATTGGTAATATGGGTAATGACTTACCTTTTACAACCCCATGGGTCGTTTATACTTCGGTGTTACATGCCCATTCCATATTCCGTAGTTCTATAGACCGCGAACGACCCATTTAGTTGACACTCATAGTCTCCTTGGTTTTACTTGCCCTTTACTAGATTTCATGAATAATTAATTATCATATGACCCAAAAGGTCTTTCCTTCTACTTTTTGAGAGTGTTCTACTTAGCTGATTTTAACATGCTAAATCATAACAAATGTAGCTACATAAAAGCGTACATCTGTTTTCATTTAAAAATCTGCTTTACCCAACAAAGGTTTCAAACATGGGTTTCCATCCATCTGCTAACCAAAAGTTAAACAGATGTACTAACCACTGATTTGGTTATCCTAACGTCTGTTGAGACTCAATAGAGCTTTCAAGCAGACTTTTGAAAACAAACCTTATCTTCCTTCTTCAAAGGGTTTTCTCAAATGGACCCACTTCCTAAACAACAATTTGCAATAACAAATAACAATTGGCCACATAGCCCAAAAGGTAACCGTTGGCCACACTAGTATCCGTGTTTCACAAACCCTACATAAACACTTAACAAACAGAATTTACATCCATCATCTATACTTACAAAAAACAAATCATTTCGAAAGAAAAAAACACGAATTTGCATATTCAATCAAAAGATTATTTGCTCAAAAGATTTAACCTATCTTCATCATGGCCCTCGATTTTAAATGTTTTGCTTCAAAACAAAAATCCTTATATCATCACTTCCACCATCAACAAGGAGCATGTAGATAACTTCACAATCCATTTCCACGATGTTCAACCTACATGATATGGTAGGTAATTCTATAAATGATCTTCATCATGAGTTTATAGAAATGGTATATGAAGCTCACTGGTGGGTGCCACATTTTTCAAACCAAAATTCCGACCAATAATGAAATTCTTTTTCCATACACTCTTGGTTTGTATGTCTGCTAAGACCACAACTTTCCAAGAGGGAAAAGATTCACTTGAATATATCTTCTCAAGCCCCTCTCCCAGGGCTGCTTCTCTTTTAACTCGACCACCCACAAAAACAATCACATCATCATTCTAGAAATTGCTTGATGCAATTGATAACACTGACTTAATATACCTAGTTCCTCTCAACAACAAGTCATAAAGAATATGCTTCAACAAGTGACTAGGGAAAGTTCAAAAATGATTGCTATCCCACAAGAAGAGGAGGCAATACCTCTTGTTTCTCAAGAGACACTTGCAGCTTTTTCAAGGGAGGCAGCTACTCAATTGTAGAGATAACAATCTCACAATTGGATAGTAGTTACATAACTAAGACATCCTTGAAGGCAACAACTAATGAGACTACAAATGTAATCTCTATACAAGTTGGAAGTCCCCAGTAACAAGAAAAGGGGGACCTGGTTCAAAACCAGGTACAATCACTCTGGTGGGAATTTGGATGATCCTATTAATTTAGGTGATGGGTTAAACTACCCAGAATTGACGGACAGAGTCACAAAGTTAGAGACATCAGCTGAAGAAATCAAAGAAATGATGAAGACTTTGATACAAAACTCAAGACCACCACCAACAAATGTAGAAGTTGCAAAAGAAAATTGGGTGCATGCACAAATGTACCTACACCTCCAAAAGCAAGTTTTAGAAGAAAAACAAAACATGCATGGAGTTAGTACAGACAATAGCGGATGCTAAGTACATAGAGACTCAAGTAGAGGTTAAGGCCATCAAAGACTTTATCCTTGTAAACACTAGTACAACTCTAGTTCTTCCTAAATATCAAGATGATGTCAAAGTGGGAGGAAGATTGCATAAGAAAGCTCCCACCTCTGGCTAAGAAAGCTGGAAAAATGTGAGACATTACTGCATTTAAAAAGGCTAGGTAAGAAGAAATTGCTAAAGCACTAGAAAAAGAAAAGAGGAGAGAAACAAGGAAAGCTAATAGGCAAATAACAGTGCAATAGATTATTGAAAAGAAGAAAATCCGAGATAACCAAGGATCTAACTTCTAACACCATCCAAACCACAGTCACACTATCCAAACACATGTCATCCAAACTACTGCTCCCATAACCCAAACATCTGTTGCCACTACAAAAGTGAGAACATATGTTAAACCACATTACCACCACCACCAACACATACGTCTCCCAAAGGACTTCTGATCCACAAAAGAAAAACAACTACAAACCTTCCACAACCACAAACCAAAACACCAACACTTCAATCCAGAACAGGAGAACAATATTCATTGTCTAAGATGATAATGAAGAAACTCCTGATGCATCACCTATTAAAACCACAACCACCAGAGCTTTATCCATCACATCTCAACCATCTACCATAACAACCACAACACTCACAATTACATCTCCACCTAAAAAACCACCCACCACCATAGTTGACCCACTAGAGTTAGAAATGTATCAAAAGAGATACAATCTTTCTACTCTACAACTTACATCAGTCAACTTACCTTTCCATCCCTCAAAAGATATTTAAAACTTGCAAATGTACAAGAGTAGTTGAATCTAAAGAGCATATTGCTGAAAGAATAGCTGCTTTTATACTCATCTACAGAATTCACAGAAGTGAATAGACTAGAAGATTTTTCTAAAGATGTCAGCAAAAAGGCTTCACAAGGACCAATAAACAACTCTGAGCTCAGAAAAGCTTTAAGGGAAGATTACTTGGAATTCATAATGAAGAACAAGATACAGCCACAAAAGCTCAATTCTCTGGTTGGAGTACAGAAGCCCTTCTAGAAGCAATTGCAAGGATTGAGAAGTTAAAGTTCAATCCAGAAATCAAGCCCATTCCTCCAAATTAGAAAGCAGGTAAAAAACTTGTTGGCCAAAAAGTTGTTGAGCTTATAAGAATGAAGGAGGAGATGTATGTAGAAGATCTAAAGAAGTATGAATATGATATAAGGAAGGAAGGGATTAGAAATGAACTCATGTATGGGCATCCAGATTCCAAACCAGAAGAGCTGCTTGGGCAAATCTTGCGAAAACAATTTCCCTCACAACTTCCAACAAAATTGGTCCTAGTAAATCCATCAGCATTAAAAATTCTAAAACAATCCTAAAACAGAGCAAGCCATAAATTGACAATAGTCAATGCCAATGGAGAAGTGAAAAAGACTTCAATGACTAGTGTATGACCCTGAAAATTGAAGATATGCGAAATCTTCTGGATCTTCCACTTGTAAGGGATGAAATCACTCTCTCTCTAAAAGGTTTGAGAAACAATTCAAAACTCATGTCAGAGAGAAGTTATTTGTTTTGGGCATCATCTGTTCTAGGGGGAGATTGTCAGACCTACAGAAGAATAGATGATATTCAAAAGCCAAAACATGATCGAGTGAACAAGAAATAAATAGAAGTTTAAACCAGATTCCTCCCAAAGATAGTGAATCATGAACACCTAAATCAGAGCATCTGTTGAAAACAAACACACATCTGTTCAAAGCTTTGGAACCGATGTTCATGAAGAAACAAGGTCTGTTCAAGTCCTAAATTCTGTTGAAGCAAAGGTCTGATGAAGAAGACTAAACATCTGTCTGGCCAAACAGATGTTTGAAACATAGCAATAGAGGATAGCTTAATAGTTGTTTCCCAATGTAACAGTATTTGCTTTTTAATAGTGTTTAGCATAGGTAGATCAGTTGTTTGATTTGCACAGATGTTTGCAACATTTGTGGAATCTTTTTTGTTAGCAATTTTAGATGTTACTATTAGGGTGATGTCAGCCAATCACAAACAAGCTTTGCGTACTTAGTATAAATAGATGTCAACTGTTAGAGATCTATTTATCACTATACATCACCTTTCTTTTTTACGAACATGATTCTTTAGTGA
Source organism: Scalesia atractyloides (assembly GCA_947069175.1). Taxonomy (NCBI): domain Eukaryota; kingdom Viridiplantae; phylum Streptophyta; class Magnoliopsida; order Asterales; family Asteraceae; genus Scalesia; species Scalesia atractyloides. The sequence goes on along the minus strand of CAMTDV010000024.1, from coordinate 20,971,757 downwards.
TAAGTTTAAGGGGGAGTATGTAGAGTCAGTCTTCTGTAAAAACATTATTGTAATCATTTGATATGAATGAAAAACGGATGTTGATGATGATTTCTCGTTTGTAATTGTTTATCTTTACTTACAATACAAAATTGTATTGATATAAATTGTTATTAATCACAAACCTTGTAAACTCAGGCTTAACAATTTCCTTACATTCATTAGCATCAAGTTAACACAACATTTCTAATAATTAAGGATTATACATCAAGATAACCATACAAGGATTTGGGTTTCACTCCTATGTTAAAACCCACTTATAACGTGTATGAACAATTACCCAATCCTCTAATTTACTCAAATAATTCATACATACTGTTTAATATGGTGATTATAAGCACTATTGCAACATCAATTTACATTCATTTGCTAGAATTTCATACTAGGTTATCAATATCAAGAACAAGCCACATAATTCTTCACCCATGGAATTTCTACAACTTACCTTGTCTTCGGATGATACTAGTGGTTCACAATCTTCTTACATGCAAGGATTAATCCCTATCTTTCTTTATGATTTGCTGAACTTGGGAGTTTGATTTAAGAGAGAAAACCTATCTCTTTTTCTTTAATTTCGACACACATACTACAAATTTAGTGCTTTTAATTTTCCATCTTTATTGATTCAACTTTCTAAAATGTGCCATTTCAGTCCCTGTAGTTTCATTACCTATTTTGGTTTGGTCACAACTTACTTATTTCCTTAGTTTTATCAGTTATCTTGTTAGGTCATAACCAATCTATTTATACAATAGATAACTGATATCAACTAGATTAAATATTCCTAGTTACAATACTTTATGTTAAAAATGGGAGTGAATTGCAAGTTTTGTCCTTTATCTTTACACCCAATTATAACCGATGTCCTTTGTCTTTAAAATTGACAAGTTTTGTACTTTATATTTTCAAATCTTGCATGTTATGTCCTTTGAGCCTAACCTAGTTAATTTTTTTGTTAAGTGGAGAGCTAATTGGTTATTTTGTTTATTTATTAAGAAAACCATTTTAATGATTTAATAATTAAAACAAAATGAATTAAATATATCTAAACACATACACACACGCTTCTCTCTCAAAACCCACACCCACTCTCGCTCTGTAAGATATTAAGATTGTAACTAGTTTTGATTTTCAATACTAGCACCAAGCAAAGCATTCAGTTCTTGATTACTTGGTAGATTACTAGCCTCTGCTCTATTTAAAAGACGGTCACTAATGTAAGTTTCATGATCTTCAACCAATTCTGCATTGTTTAGTGTAGAGAAATAGAAGAAAATGAAGCAGCACTTTCAGAAATCACCCTTGAAAACCGACGGGAGCGATGGCGGGGTAATACTCGAATTCGTTCAACTTCGAAACCGGTTGATTTTTCTGGTTCCATAAATCGATGTAATACTCGACATACGAAAACTGATAGAAACGACACCAGCAAAACAAGTGTCCACAACAAGTCAAAATTGGATCCCTAAGGTTTTGAAATTAGGGTTTTTGATTTGTGGGTTTTGAAATTGGGGGTTTATTCTGGGTGTGGGGGGTTCTTCATCTTCAGATGATGATGAGGTTATCTACTTTTGCTTCCAAGATCGCTTGGGATGTCAGGATGGTTTGATGGTGACGTCAGGGATGTTACTAGGTGGTGTCGAGGTGGTTTGCGGGTATAGGCAGAGGGCGTGAGTTGTGTTTTGCTGGTCGGCTGGTGGTGGTTAACCGGTGGTGACGGTGGTTGGGTGGTGGTGGCTGGTTGTAAGTGGTGGGGTGTGGGGGTTATGTTGGATATCGAGAGAGAGAGAGTAAGAGTAATATAGAGATAGACAATGTGTGTTTATATTATAAATATATATAATATGTAATCTATTCTGTTGTAATTATTAAAATGTTTTTGTTAAATTAATAAGTAAAAAGACCAATTTTCCCTCTACTTAATATAAAAAATTAACAAGGTTAGACCCAAATGATATAACGTGTAAGATTTGGAAACATAAAGTACAAAACTCATCGAATTTTAAAGAAAAAGGACACCGGTTGAAATTAGGTATTAAAATAAAGGATAAAACATGCAATTCACTCTGAACATGGTAATCAAAATTAGTATTTTGGGCGTTACAAGTCTACCCCCTAAAACGGATTTCATCCTCGAAACCTAAATACGTACCAAAAAGGTAGGGGTAGTATCTTTTCATTTCTTCTTCGAACTCCCAAGTGGTGTCCAACACCTGTCAATGTTCCCACTTCACTTTGACTTGATCAACGTTCTTGTTCCCGAGGCACTTAACTTTTAGTCAAGGATTGCAATAGGTTTTGCAACGTAATTGAGTTTAGTGTCGAGTTCTATGTCATCGAGTGGCACGTAAGCCGTTTCATCGGCTAAACACGTCTGGATATGCGAGACATGAAAGGTGTTGTGGATGCCACTTAATTCCTCGAGTAACTGTAGACTATATGCCACTTGACCTACCTGAGCAATTACTTTGAATGGCCATAAAACAGGGGGCTCAACTTCCCTCTTTTTCTAAAACAGATTATTACCTTTCTGGTCGGGATGTCGCACCTCGGTCAAAGATAAAATTATATACCCAAATTACTCTTAACTATGAGTTAGTGGTGTAAGGGTTCGATCCACGAAGAGTTTTTGGATTGCGTATGGGCTTGGAGGATTATGAAGGTTTTGTCACAATTTATGAAGCTTGCTATTTATTTCTTTTAATTTGGTTGTTTGGAAAACGGATGTCAGATTGAGCCGACACTTGATCTGTAAATTACTAAACTATAACAATTTCAATTAACACTAACTTGATTACTTAAACTTGCTCAAAACACAATTTGGTTGTAAACGATAATTAGAACAGGGATCACACCCGGTTTGGTAATTGAAGACCTTCGGGTTCCTACACGTTTTAGATTCAATTCAATTGCATATAGTGATTAACGGATTTAATGTCATGTGATTTAGGTGCCAAAAGCTATCAACATTCAAGAACGAACCGCAATGCACTTCTTGACCAAGAACATGTAAATCCTATTAATTGATAAGGCATAAGTGCACAAACTCATTTTGCAAAGTCAAATTTTATTATCACTGGACAATTCACAAATCCAATTCTGATGCACGATAATTATCAAAAGTTTCAAATGCTTAATACAATTTGTCACAAAATCAAATCTCAAACAAATGTAAAAACCTAGAATCTTACAAACACCTACACCGAGGTGAAACCCGAGAGGATTAGCCCTCATAGATGATGGAATGCGATCAACAGATGAGGAGCACATGAAGTTGGACATCATCTTAAATCTTGGAGAAATGATGGGGATAAGGTTTTGGTGGATTATGATGGTGGAAAGGTTATAAAGATATGATGATGATGGTGGTGGTGGTGGTGGTGGTGGATTAGGGTTAGGATTCAAGTGTTTGATGATTGTGGATGATTGTGGATAGGTTAAAGATGAAGTGGTGTTGTTGAATAGGCTCCAATAACAAGTGAATATCTTGAAAATTCGTAACTCCAAGTATTATATTCAAAAACCTCTCTAAAACTCGATCAACCACACTTTTTACCAAAATTCAGCGTTAGAATATGGGGAGTGCATCCCTGACGCCCAAGCATGCGTTGGCGATGCGATGCCCAAAGCCACTAGCTTGTCGACCCGCAAAGCTACTATATAGGCCATTCTTTTGATGACGGAACGCGTCAGGGATGTTACGTGTAACCTCAGTTTTCCAGTTTTTCCATCCTACATACCCGGTAGATCCCGATCGCTTCTTGATGCTCCATAAAGCTCCCAAATAGCTCCTTAAACTCCGTTAGACATGCAAAACACAATTCTTGTCAAAATAGGCCATTCAAAACCAAAGTTTACGTAAAAACACACAACTTAGTTCGATAAATCAACATGTTTTCAACCACTATCACTTTCAAGGAGATATTTTGAACATTATCTTATCTCCTTGTTGAAATTTTATAGGTCTTCTTCTTTTATCCGTAGAGGATTTTTATCGATCCTGAGCTACTTTCAGATGTGCTCAGACTGCATCGTCTATTCATTAGTGGCCCTAACCACATCTTTGTGAGCGAGTTCCCAAGGACCCGCCTTCCCCCAACACACCGGAGTTTTGACATTTTATACAATAAAGCAATTCATATTTGGGGCATGCCAATTCTAGAATGGTAACTATCATTATACGAAAATTCGACTAACGGTAAATAGGTGTCCTAACTACTGCTGAAATCTATTATGCAAGCCCAGAGCATATCTTCCAACGTGTGAATTGTTCTTTCACTTTGCGTATCGGTTTGAGGGTGATAAGCCATACTAAGTAACAACTTTGTACCCATTTGCTTCTAAAGGACTTGCCAAAAAATGAGAGGTAAACCGGGTATCTTTATCGGATACAAATTACACTGTCACTCCGTGGCGCGACAAAATTTCATTTATGTATACATTCGCCATCTTTTCGGATGTAAAGGATTCACGGACAGGGATGGAATGGGCACTTTTGTTCAACATATCCACGACTACCCAAATGGCCTCAAATCCCCAAGACATCCTCGATAGTTTGGTTAGTAGATCATTGTAATATGTTCCCATTTCCATAAAGTATCCAATGGTTGGAGTTTTCCATAGGGCTTCTTGTGTTTCGCCTTAACTTGTAAGCAAATCACACAATTTTCTACATACTTTGCAATATCCCATTTCATCCTAGGTCACCAATAGACATGTTTCAAGTGTCGATACATCTTGGTCGCTCGGGGGGATCGAATAACGGGATTTGAGGCTTCATCAAGCAAGAGGTTCTTGACACTGCACGTGTTTGGAAGCTATATTCTACCAATTCGAAATTTCGACCCGTTCACACCATCAACGATGTCTTCCACTTGTCCTTTTATTCGTTCATTTCTCCAATTGTCTTCTTTCATTGCTTCCAATTGTGCCTCTCAGATTCGGTAAATCAAACCAAAGTTACAACAAGTTGCATAGACCTCACTCGAATAGGAGTATATCCTTCTTTCGGCTCAGCGCATCCGCCACTACATTGGCGGGTGATAATGAATTCATAGTCGAAATCTTTGAGCATCTCTAGCCAATGCCATTGCCTCATGTTTAGTTCCTTTTGGTTGAAGAAGTATTTCAGGCTTTTATGATCGGTAAAAATTGTACATTTCACCACATACAAGTAGTGCCTACATATCTTTAAACAAAAACCGCCACCGACAACTTGAGGTCATGAGTCGAGTACTTGGTTTCATGAACTTTCAACTATCACGAGGTATAGACAATCACCTTACCTCTCTTCCTAAGTACACATCCAAGGCCAATGTGTGATACATCGGAATACACCGCCATATCATTGGTGCCATCAGGTAATGTTAACACGGGTGTATGAGTTAACTTTTCCTTAAGCGTTTGAAACACCCTTTCTTGCTCATCTCCCCATACAAACTTTTCGTCCTTGCGGGTTAGCCTAGTTAAAGGAGAGGCAATCTCGGATAAATCTCCTATAGTAACCTTCAAGTCCCAAAAAGCTTCAAATTTTCGATGAGTTTTTTGGATGATTTCATTTAGACACGACTTCAATCTTTAATGACTCCACTAGCACTCGCTCGACACTTATTATATGACAAAGGAATTGTACCTCCCGAAGCCCAAAACCACACTTCGAGAATATAACATAAAGTTTTTTTCCGTCTCAAAGTCTCTAACACCTCCCTCAAGTGATGAGCAAAAGCTTTGAACAAATTTTACGGAAGATCGATATACGTTGCTTAAAGGCTACATATTCAAATGAGAGTGAGTAGTATACAAGTTGCATGCTTTTTCTCTCTATAAGTTTTGTCCCGTTTAAGTTTTCTTAGTAAAGTTTCTAATGAGTCAACATATCTGATCCAAAAGTATAAGGAGAAGAAAATACGAGTGTACTCTTTTTCCTTTAGCTGAGATTTTGTTCCACTGGGTTGTTCTAACAAAGTTTTTAACGAGGGAGCAACTCAAAGTGTATTAAGTTGATAACAAAGGTAAAGTTTTGTAAATATATTATTATGATTATGGTTATGAACTCCTAAAATAATATAGCTTGTTTTCCAAGACTTCTCTACTATATATAGTCATTGTATTCTATTACACTAGTTTCACAACAAAATCAATATATTTATGAAAAAATTGAAGATAACGTGAAAGATAAAATAGTTATAAGTCATATAATAAAATCAATATGTTAATGGAAAAATTAAAGATAACGTGAAAGATAAAATAGTTGTAAGTCATATATTAGAACTTTTGAGGGGATTATATATTGACTTTTTTAGATCTCTTAATATTTTTGTGAATTTATTCACACTTGTAATGTTACTTCTATGACAAGAAAAGAATGTTGTCATCAAATTATCTTTAAAGTACATTTTTTTTTGTTAGTTAGTTCAGACTAGGATTTTCATATCAAATTAAATATGTGAAACATATGATCAAATATCAGCCTCGTGTGTTCTCTAGAGGACATTCACTTTGTTAAGGTATGTCTCACAAATCACAACAAAAAAATGTTATAGTGACTTTTGAAAAAAATTATCCTAGAAAATCTAGAAGTTACTTTTAAAAGAATTATAATAAATATATATTGAAACATGTTTATAGTTATAAATAAAAATAAAGATACACGTGTATTTAGACTCTCTATTTTTAATTGGTGCTTATAGCTTTCTGACACGTGTAAGTCTATAGGCTCTTAAAATACAACACCTGGATCTATGTTATTATTATAGTTATAAATAAAAATAAAGATACACGTGTATGTTTTTAGACTCTCTATTTCTAATTGGTGCTTATAGCTTTCTGACACGGGTAAGTCTATAGTCTCTTAAAATACAACACCTGGATCTATGTTATTATATATAGTTATAAATAAAAATAAAGATACACGTGTATTGTTTTTAGACTCTCTATTTTTAATTGGTGCTTATAGCTTTCTGACACGTGTAAGTCTATAGTCTCTTAAAATACAACACGTGGATCTATGTTAATACAAGGATACCATCCCCTTAACCCGATAAACCTTTCTGTTTTCTCTGTTCAAGCTTTCCTTTTCTGAGTTCAAACCCTAATTATCGCTTCAAACTATCTACGACATACTCAAGGTTTGTTTTTTCAATCACTTTTCCCCATCGTGCATCCTCGGTTGTTCTTGAATCAATCGCAAGAGGTAAGGTCTCATCGATCTTGGGCTTTCGTTGATGATTCTTTTGATTTTGATCACTATGGTACGCTGCCTAGGGTTTGTTCGTCTTTGGTTTCATACGATTTAGGGTTTTTGTTCATCGAAATTGACTAACGAATCCGAGTTATTAATTTCTATATAACATTATTTTGTGATCGATTGTATGTTTTCTTGATAATTTTCATTCATGATTCATTTAATTTTCTTTTTCTTTTTTGTGCAATTTCTGGGATGAAACATGCTATTCTCATTAGAGACGAGTGCCAATTACCTTCAATGGTTTCCAGGAAGGTAAGAGTATACTTAGTTTTACTATTTTAAGTTTGTTTTAAATGTCTATTTATTTAGACTAAATGTTTGTGACAGATATGTATTGGATCTGGTTTGATAGAAGCCTATTTGGCAGTGCTTGTGATTGTGAGTCTGTTGAGTTTATTTTGAAATATTAAAGTTATAAGAAAAGATTTCTACTCTTGAGTAATATTCGATTTATTCTTTTCCAGTCAATCTAGAAAGCTGAATTCCAATGTGGTCGATTTCAAGGTAGTGCTAATTTAACTGAAGAAATTAGCTCTGTTATCTAAAGTTAATTTTATATAATGCATTTTGATGGTTCTATCTAAAGTAATTTTTTTAGTTGAATATGATTGTATCTCAATTTGTGTATATTTCGATCATCTACAAACTTCAAAGGCTTTATATTTCTTAACGTTAATATTATTAAGGATATTGTTTTTGTTTGTAGGACTGGATTGTTGGGTTTATGCATTACACCTTTTGTCCAACATTTTTACATTTTTATATTAGAAAATTGTGTTATATATATCGCAAAACATAAGTTTATAACAATAAAGGTACAATATTTTGTGTAATTCAGGAGGTTATATGCATTTAGAGATGGGCATACTCGGGTTTTATTATTACCCGGAACCGGTTCCAACCCGGACCCGGTTCTGATTGGATGTCATTGGAACGTGGGGGTATGGTGTTGAACCGGGTCCAGTTTCTACCCGGGTTCACACCCAAGAATATGGAACCGTGTAGAACTGGGTACGGGTATTATGGAACCGGGTATGGTGTGGAACCGGGTATGGTGCAAACCAGTTTCTGTAGTATTGGTTACGGTTCCTGAAGTCAAACCTGCCATTTTACTGTTCAGAACCGGTTCCTGACAGTCAAACCTGCCATTTTACTTTGGGAACCGGTTCCGGCACCGGTTCTTCAAATTTTTGATGTAACCCGTTTGGTTTGGTGTTTTTAATAAAGTTTGTGTAATGTTTCTTTCTATTGTGTTTATTATGTTTGATTTTTATTATTAGTTACATTGATAAATAAAAATAGTAACAATAATCGGTTAAAATTAAAAAAAAATTAATCGGTTACAATATATAAAAAAAATTAACCGGTTACAAAAAAATAAAAAATTACTCAGAACCGGTTCTAGTAAGATTTTATTTCTTTGATCGTTTACTACCGGCATGTGCAACACTTTCCGATGAGTTTCTCTTAGGTGTGGGTACCTCGGTACAATCGTCGTCCAAATCGTTCTCCACTTCTTCGTCCTCCTCTTCGTCAACAATTTTATGCTCTAACTCAACTTCATCTTCTAGACTAGTTTTATGTTGAACACGATCAACGGCATCCAAATGGTCCTTTAAGCATATTGCCATCTCTAGCGATTCCGGAGTCAGTCTTGTTCTTCTAATTGACAAAACCCTGTCACTAAGAGAAAACACACTTTCCGAAGCTACTAAGGAAGCTTGGACCGTTAGTATATCACGAGCCATGGTGGCTAGAATCGGGTATTCGGATTCTTTTGATTTCCACCATGCCAAAATATCAAATTTCCTATACTCATCGGTGGTCATAGTAAGCGAATACTGATTCTATTTATATCTCCCAAGTTCACTTGTTGGTTCACTACCCCTTTGTTGTCTAGCCGTCTCGTCTCTAACGACATTCAACATGGTTATAAGTGGATCCCCGCTTGTTTCATCGTTAGAGGTCGTGGACCGAGACTCAAACAAATTTGTATGATTTTTTTCACCGTATTTTCTAAAATAATTATCATAAAGTTTGGCCATACACTCATTGAATATTTTTTTGTTTTTTCTTTTAAAGTTGGATCTCCTCATGCATATCCAACTTGTCATAAATTTCATCAATTAAAGCTTCAACACCTGGTATGTTTAAAGCTGGATTTAAAGCGGCGGCACATAGAAAAACGAGTGGTAATTCTAAAAAATATTTTTTAAATTTTTGAAAATTTGGTCTCGTCATATTCCTTAACATGTCATTAGAATTTTCAAACTTTTTAAATTAGTTGTTATCAAATACAATTGGTCCACAACTTTAGAACTAGTAGGATAATAAACACCAGAAATCAAAGTCGTTGTAATTTTAAAAACTTGTAAAAAAGTATTAGGTTATGAATATTTTCCCAAGCCGTGTCGGAAAGGGGACGACTAGGTACTCATCACTTAAAGTTGTATGAAAAGATTTTAAAGTGCCCATTTGCTTTATAGCCATTTCAAACATATGACAAGTTGAATTCCAACGAGTCGATATATCCCAATTCGGTCCAATAATTTTTTGTTGACATCTTTACAAAGTTTTTTATATTCTTGATATCTTTCTTTTTCACTTTTGAAAACATCTTGGAGCATAGCTCTAAATGCTAATAAAATCGATACAAATTGATCTTTTAAACCGGTTTGCACTACTAAGTTAATAATATGTGCAACACATCGTGTGTGGAAAAAAACACCATCAACAATTGGTTTGTACTTCAATTTTAATTTTTCAATCGCCATTGTGTTGTTTGAAGCGTTATCAAAGGATATTGAAAAATTTTTATCTTCTAAACCATATTTAATTATTGTGCCATTTATAATTTTATAAAATTTTCTCCGTATGAGGAGAAGGAAACTGTCAAACGCAATCGTACGCTTCATCATTTGCCATGTATCGGGATCAACCCAATGAGCGGTGACACATATGTACGATTCCGGTAAACCATGTGGAGCCGACCACACATCACTAGTTAGGTTTACACTAGTTTTTAAATTCTTAAAAAAAACAATTAAATCTTTTTTTGCATTTTCGCATAAACTTAAACAATGACGTTTTAAAGAGCGACGACTTACATGTTTATAGCGAGGTTGTAGCGTCTCCCGAATAAGATTAGTAAGATCGGGGTCGTCGAAGTGTCCAAACGGCAACGCTTTTTGTATCACCAACTTCGCCATCCGATCGCAAGCTAATTTTTGCTCATAACGAAAAATGGTACCATCTTTGGATAGTGGAACTTGACCGGATGTCATTTCCTTTAAAGCTTTGCAATACTTATTAATATTCTTCGTTAACGTTGAGTTTGATTAATTGGCTAATAACGATCCACAATGTTTACATTGAGCTTTTTACGAGCCCTCACCCATCTCGACCAACTCCCAATTGCTCCAAACTTCCTTATTGCGATTATGAGACATTGTTTCAACCACATATGGAACCGATTGATCTTGAGGAACATTGTTAACGGATTGGGAATTTACGTTTTTTGAACTCTTTGAGGCCATTTGTTGATTAGAATGTGAAAAAGAACAAGAAAGAAATGTAACAAGAAGAATAGATATGAGAAATTGTGTGCTAAACAATAGATTTCTAAACAATATAATGAATCGGTTCAACGGTAGGAACTGGTTCCAACGGTAACATTATACGGCTATAACCGGTTCCAGCGGTAACATTATAACGGCTATAACCTGGTTCCTTCTAGAACTGCATTTCCGGGTACTGGTGGAACCGGGTACTAGTGAAACCGGGTACGGGTAGGAACCGGGTACGGGTAGGAACCGGGTACGACCCGACTCAATGGTAAAATTGTGGAACCGGGTTGGAACCAACGGCTATTTTGAACCCGGAACCGGTTCTACTTAATGTCGGGTAGGAAGTGGAACCGGGTCCAGTTCGGTTCTACCGGTTCGGGTTCGAAACCGGTTTTTATGCCCATCTCTATATGCATTTGGGCAATTTTTGACTCTGCTCATTTTTATCTATAGCATAAGCCCTTGCTGAGGCTGGTGTTATTTTGAGCAAGCTGCCTGATAAGAAGCTACCTTCTGATCTTGATTCCTTTTAGAGGTATGGAGTCGTAAATTTTTTTACCGTGAGTTTTGTTAATATCAAATTTGCAACGTTCTATTTTCATGTGCTCATATAAACATATGTTATTTTGTAGATTTATTTCACTTGAGGATCTACTTATTGGTTGTAGAAGTAAGTTAGTATCAAGTATTGCAAGGAGTTAATGAAGACGGGCAGGCTGGGAAACATGGCAAACATAAGTGGTCAAAATTTGGGTGTGTATAGATAAATGAATGATGTTGCCCTTGTATTTCTATATGGTGATTGTTTATTTTGCGTACTTACAATACTTTTAACAATTTGTGACATTTGGTTCATATTTAATTACATTTTTTTATTTATTTAATCGGTGTTTATGTTATTTAAAAATCTATTAACATAACATATTCTTTCAGCCCGTGTATCACACGGGTAACTAACCTAGTATTATAATAAATATATATCGAAACATAAGCAAATGACACGTGTAAAGAGTACAAGAACTAATAAAAAGTCAAAATTAAAAAAGAAAATTTATTAATAAACACTTGAATTATTAATTCCAAATAGATTGATCAAATGAACTCAGAGTAGTGTTAGATCTAAGCCTAAAAAAAAGAAAAAAATCCTATAACGAGAAGCTATGAATGACATAAATTTTGTATAAAAAACATCACATAATTAAGATACATGTTATTACAAACAAGATGATAATTTTTAAACATCTTTTTAATTAGATTTCGGTGCCTTAGGCATCCGGAAGATCAATTATTTAGAGCTTGAATTTCTGTCTCTCTGGGAAGATGAAAGTATAGCATCAATGGCATCTTTCACCTGTGAAAGCTCAGGTGATTTTCCACCTTGCACTGGCCAAAACTCATCTGTCGCCAACACCTTCAAATATAATTTAACAATGGGTCAACTAAATGTTCGACCAAATATTCAGAAAATTAATCAGTTTGCACTATATCTTAATTATCTTGCTTACTTTCACTTGCAGCTGTAGGAACTTTACATAACTAATTGCTTTCTCTAACATGGTAACCAAATCAACCTGAAGGGAAAATCAATTGCATAAGTACATCAAAAATTGTTCACAAAATGATAATTCAGATCATGATGGTGTAGAATAATTACCTTGGAACCGTTTGGCACGAGATCCTGAAGAACTTTTAGCCGCTCACTGATTCGTTCTCTTCGATTCTGTTACAACACAATAGTTCTATTCATTTATCTTATACAACTTCGCCTCAAGTTCAAGTAATTAACTGAGTTTGCGTACTTTGACCGAAAAATTTTAGTCCGAGGTTATCTTTAAGGTTTTTTTTTTCTCTAATGGTTACAACTAATGGATTCAACTCATGTTTTTATTAAAAAAAAAGTCAGATTTATATATGAAAAGGCAATAATTTTTACTGACTGGAATCAATGGAACCTCTTGACCCCTTTGTTCCGCTTTTGTGTATAATAAAAATTCTTAAGGCACAAGAAATAAAGTCTATTTATTCCATAGGATTAATATAGGATAAATTAATTACCTTGGCAGCAATACTTTGTGGGTCTTTGGGTTGAGCTGACTTTTGCTTATTCTTCTTTGTTGAAGTATTGGTGGTACATTGTTTCTTGAATGCTTGGTCACTCTCTCCCTGCAATGTTGAATTTTGTTTCAAAATTGTCTTTTAAATATAATGGGATCTTGAATAAAAAGTTAAATAAACAAAATAAATAAGATGGAATTACCGAATGAGCTCGCTTATGAAAAGATGATTCTCGTGTTGCAAGATAATTATCAGAAGATGAAGGATTTGGCCATGCAAATGATTCTAACTCATCATGATTTTCTTTGATACTACCACTTCGAATGTTACTCATATTCTCCAGCAAACGCATGCTATCAAACGAACCAGACCCAAGATTCATCAGCTGATCAGGGCTTAAGTTACTTGAATATGGTTGTTCATCATTCTCTTCAAAGTTAAGAAAACATGAACCACTTCCACCTTGCATGAAATTACGATCGTAGTAGCCCGGCTTGAAGCTTATAACCGAATGGCCTTCTTCCTGCTGCAATTGTTGCAAGTGATTAGTAGTGGTTCGGTAAAGAAACCCACCCGAATTTGTAGCACTGCCTGGGCTAGAAAGCGAAGAAGAATTGGAAGAACTTCCAGCAAATGTGCCTTTCTTTTCTGGGCTTTCGCTCTCTTCGAATTCGGAGTTGGGTGTTCCGTAAAATTTGTAGGATTGATTGACTAAACCAGGCATGTGTGAAGAGTGATCATTAGGGTTTCTTTCTTTGGTAAGTGCCATTTTTTAGAAGAGAGTATGACTTGAATATTGGTGAGCTATGAAGAGAGGGTAGGCATGTGGTTGTGGATATATATATGGGGTTTGCTGAGCAATAGAAGTAAATGAAATTAAATTTAGGGATTTGTAGCTGGCAGTGCATGAGAAATTTGAAAAAGATGAAGATGACTAGAAGAAAACAGCAAAAGGGTCGCCGGATTGTTCGCAAAACCCACGTCTATGAGATTCCACACCATCACGTATAATTTAATTCCATGCATTGTTATAACTTACAACGAGAATATATTAATTATATATCAAAGAATATGTTTAATGTAATAAATGTTATATTAAAATTTTACAAAGTAAACCTTTTCTTTTTGGTTTTGGTATCCTGTAGGTGAGTTATTTTGTTTTGTAGTTATATTTTTTTTATCGTTAACAAACTATTATTTTTTGATGTTTATAGGCTACTACCCTAATACAAAAACTCATGATAATGTAAAGGGGTCAAGAGTCAATGGATACGGAGTGTTGTAAACGAACCGAATGAACACGAACAAGACCTTGTTCGTGTTCGTTTGTTAAAAAATATGTGTTCGAGAACCGTTCACGAACACTTATCGAACGAGATTTTATGTCCGTGTACCTTTGTTAAGGAAATGTACACTACAAAAAAAATGTCATTTAGTGACATAAAAAAGTGCCATAAAATCCATAAAAGTGCCACCAAGACCCCTTTAGGAATGAGTGGCACACAAAAAAGTGTCACTAGCAAGCTGTGCCACTAAAAGGCTTAGTGACGCCTTTTAGTGTGCCTCTATAACTTTTTTAGTTATTTGTGGCACTTTCCTTTTAGCCACAATATAAAAAAACTTTTTGTGGCATAATTTTTATGCCAATGAAAACTATTCCTAGTAATATATCTATACTATTTTTAGTGGCACATGCCACTACAAACATTTATCATATTAATTTCATTAATTTAGCTATTATTTATTTACAATATAATATAGAAATAAAAATGAAAACATGTAGAAAAATAATAATATCATAACTTCAACTAAAAGTTCGATCCAAAACATACTCTAAATGTAAGCAAACAAATAAATGTCTAAAAAGAAGTCTAACATTCTTGCGATACAAATCATACTATAAAAAAACTTAGTTCCAAGCAATTCATTAATCTTGTTATCTCTATCCCAAGGCGCTTCACATGTTTTCAGCTATGTCATCAATATTGTCTCTTCTTGAAGACGATAATTCGTTACTAGTAAGAGTTGCTAGGTGCCGAAGAACCAATGCGAGGGACCTAAAAAGCTTAAATGAGAATAAATATTAAACAAAGATATATATATATATATGTAAAACACCACATAGTAGTACATGTATGTAAGTACCTGTATGTTCATATTGCTAAGAACTGTATGCAAGTTTGCATCAGGGATACGTTCTTGGATAATGTTCATCATAACGTTCACAACACTCTGTAGCTGATGAATAGTATGTGAATTAGTCGAAGAATCGCCGTTACTTTTTGTGGCTGGCATTCTTCCAACTAATCGAACATACCTTTTTTCTCTGGGCCTTTAACTTTTGAGTATTCATCATTTGTAAAATCATGCGAATCAACGGATTTTCTTGCAGAGTCACTTGCAATAGATTTTAAAGAAGCCTAAATGCATAATAGTATAGGTAAGCTTATAAAATAGTGAACACGCACATGATATGTAAAGATATTTTAATGCACAAAAATACATTACCACAACATTAGCTACTTTATCATCAACAAAACTTCCATCTTTACGAGTGCGGGTTGTTATATACATTTCTCCTCGGGTTGGGTATACACCATCATTCTTCATTGCCTATAATTTATGCTTAATGGTTAGTAAAAGAAATGAAAACTAAATTTTACAATAAATGTCAAAATAACTAAAATAATACCACTTCATGAGCAAGTCTAGCAAAAGACTTTATCCCGGTTACATGAGGTCCTTCATCTTTGAGCGGCTCAATCTTTTTGCAGCGCATGTATTCTATAGTAAATGGTAATTTAACTCAAGATAGGATTTCCTTCATCTAGTTTCAAAATTATATATATTGCATAAGAAATCAAATTTACATATCATTGTTACCTGAAATTTCGGAGTGAACCAACGAGTAACAAGTTCTTTAAATTGAGTTGGATTCACTCTATCGTCATTATTAGTTTGTTGCGTCACAATTTCGTCAATAGTAAGGCTTGGATCATATCCACGTGACTTTAATAAACCTTTCCACGTTTTCCATTTTTTCCCCATGTTTTGGAATATCCATTCTTTAATCTGACTTGTTTCGTCTGTATGAATAGCAAATTTGGACTACAAACAATTACATATATATTAGCGTACCTTTTACCTTAATGAATGGATGCATATCATGTTTGATAAAAGACATACCTTAACAAGTGAATAGATATCCTCTTTATTTTTCATGAGAACTTTTCTCCAATCTGAATACTTAATTGATACATGATCAGCCATCCTCACAAGTGTCCCAAGATACTGAACAAGTGCTTTACCTTCTTCCCCACTGGTTGTCCAAAGTCGTTAAATGTGACGGCTATTCTTTCGGTAGTATTCATTTTCCATATTTCGGCCTTTTGGGTATGACCTCTAACCTTTTTGGGAGCACCTAACAAGTTCCGATAAAATAAGACAAATAAAAAAACATTACATGCATTATCTATCATCTTCACAAAGTCACAATAATAATGATAATTTAGTTATATATAAATAAAGAGTTGTTGTAGTTAAAGCAAGGTTTAAAAAATGGAAACGAGTTTCGAGGCATTTTCCCTTCACCTCACGAGGCGTAAGTATCGAGGCGAAGCGAGGTGTAAGTTCGAGTCGGTTCCATTAAATAAATACTTAACATCAAAAAAAGACTTTTCTCATCAAATTTCATTAGTATAATTAACAGTCAATATTACTAACAACAACATGAAGTGTTATCAACAAGAACTATAATTACAGCAAGTATTATTTCTACCAGCAAGTATTATTAACAACAACATTATGTATTCATGAACGATTAAACAAAGCATTCAGAATCAGATTAAAACAAGAAGAGCAGCAAGTTATATTAACAGCAGAATCAGATTCAAAAAAGACAACATCAATATTTGGAAATTCAAAATCATTAACAACAGCAAGTAATATTAACAACAGAAAAAAAAACATTAATAGCATAATACTATTGAAAGTAAACATAATTTTGTTAGTATTTTGAATCAGAACCTGTTGCTTTATCTTTTTAGGGCCATGCAATTGTTCTTGATCATTGTCTTCATCTTCAGAATAGTTATGATCTACCATTTGTATCTGATCTATTGTATCGTCTATGTCTTTATACACATCATCTACTTCCATATCCACTTTGTTACCTTCTTAAAGCATAGAAGAGTAAATCAATTTATAAAGGGTACTTTTGATTGAATAAACTTTAAGATTAACAATATAATACCTTGAAATATTTCCTCGTCCTCATCATCATCCTCATCAACAAGAATCATCCTTCTATTTACTCCTCCTTTATTCGGTTTTGTTGCATTTGAAGTAGATGGAACCTTTTGAGAGACATTTGGAGCAAGCACCCGGCGTAGTTTCGTGAGATTAGCAGCTCTATTCATGGACATTGGTGGAAGATATTGTGAACGGCGTCGCTAAAAAAGATTTATTTTCATTAGAAAACATGTCTATATAAAATAAAATAAACGAAGTTTGAATAATTAGATTACCTTTTTGGGTACTATAACACTTCTACCAACTTGTTGGTTATCTTCCTCACAATCATCACTTGGATCTGGAATATAGTCAACATCCCCCGCATGAGTGTTCTTCTTCACTGTTTTTTTCTTCATTTTTTTACTGTCTACCAGACTTTCCATAGAGTCCACAATGTTTTTAACTCCAAATTCTCGTAGTTTTTTTTGGTTTTCCTGAATCCTCGCCAGCCTAGCTTCCAAATACTCATTACCTTTTCCTCTCAAAGTCAAAAAGAAAACAAACAATAAATCAAAGATTTCAGATTATTTGCTTTAGTACCATGTGCATCATGAGAACCGGATTGATAATTTTGCATTTTAGTAATGTCTGTAGAAGTGATATGTAGTTGTTTGCGCCTACCCATAGTGTCTATTCAAAAACTTACATTACAATATCAATATTTACTATATAATATTAAAATAACATGCAAGAAACAAAAAAAAAAAAAGAAATAGAAATACAAGTATACTAAATATAACACATACACATATATAGTAATAAAAATATCAATATTATCCACATAATACTAAAATTATGCAAAAGAAATTACATCAAGGTTTAAGACATAACATTTATAATGATTATACCAGGTTGGAAAAGGTTATTTTTTAACAGCACAAGGAAAAAAATTGAAACTGAGTTGGCTGTGTCAAATATATACGTGGATAAACTGAGTAAAGTAGACGTTGGCAATGATTCTGGATAGACTGGTGGTGTGGCGACAACTACTTAAAGAAAGTTTCCCGTTACCGTTTGGGTTGGAATCAAGGAAGAACGCATCAGTAGCAACATTGTGCCGTTTGGTGGAACTGCCAGGGGAATCCAGAATCTGGCTGTTATACGGCCTTAAACGCGACGGTTTAAAGGCTGCCAACACCGTTCGCAGCCGTTATACGGCCGTAAACACAGCCGTTTAACGGCTGAGAACGGGTTGTAAATGAAGAGGTTTAACGGCTGCAAACGCAGCGATTATCCGCTGCGTTTACGGCCCGTCCGCAGCCGTTAAATGGCTGCATTTAAGGCCGTATAACGCAGCGGTTTAACAGCTGCAAACGCAGCGGTTATCCGCTGTGTTTACGGCCCATTCGCAGCCGTTAAACGGCTGCGTTTAAAGCTGTATAACGGCACCGAACTGGCCATGAGGCAGCGGTTAACAGCTGCATTTGTCGCTTTTAAACCACTGCGTTTACAGCCTGTTCGTAGCCGTTATATGGCCGTAAACACAGCTGCTAAACCACTGCATTTACGGAGCCGTTATACAGCCTTAAACGCAGCGGTTTAACGGCTGCGAATGGGCTGTAAACGCAACGGATAACCGCTGCGTTTGCAGCCGTTAAACCGTTGCGTTTACGGCCCGATCGCAGCCGTTAAACGGCTGCATTTAAGACCATTTAACGGCTCCGAACGGGCCGTAAACACAGCGGTTTACGGCCCGTTCACAGCCGTTGTACGGCCTTAAACGCAGCCGTTTAACAGCTGCGAACGGGCCATAAACGCAGCGGTGGTTGCGAACGGGCCGTACGCAGCGGTTTAACGGCTGCAGCAGCCGTTAAACCGCTGCGTTTACGGCCTGTTGGCAGCCGTTAAACGGCTGCATTTATGGCCGTATAACTGTTGCATTTGCATCCATTAAAACATGAAATGTTTTAAGTCTTGCATATGTAATTTCATTATCACAATGTTTAATACCTTAAAATTTCTTGTTGCATACGACGATACAACGCATTTTGAGCAGACGAGCAAATTAAAATTCCTTTCGGTTATTACCTATTAGAACTAAAATTTTAAAACTGAGTTAGTGAGAAAAAACACTAGGTCCCAGATGCTCTAAGAGTAGGTCTCAACCATTAAAATTAAACCCGAAAACAAGATTACCTTTTTTATGTGGTCCTTTCTGTATAAGCAATCAGAGAAGCAAAAATTAGGTCTTTTTTGGTGATCTTAAATAAGCAATTAAGCCAAGATGATATGTGAACAATTCAAGTCCTTTGCCAGCATGCATCAAGGATTACTAAAAGAATGAAAAACAACAAATATATAGGCTGCTTCTGATGGTTAGTTTTAACATTTTGGAGTTTGATAATATGATTGTCATATACTAAAAATATTTTATTGTCTGAATATTACACCTGCTTAGAAGCGCAACTTTAAATTAATGACTAATTAATTCCATTACAACAATTGAATATTCATGAAGATAAGAACCTGATGTAAACCAAAAGCAAATGTATGAAGGTGGTTGAGGTTGCGATTGAACCAATGGTAACCCTTTGATCACCGGCAGTTGACTCCTTCTAGGGATTGAACAAGTCGTCAAGTTCGATTTTCCCTTTGATCACCAGAATTAGATTGGGAAATGCGGTTTGATAGCAGTTTGATAATGAGAAAGAGGGAAAATAAAAAGTTTTAATTGTAATTACCGCCTAATTGGCTTTAAATTTAATAACATGTCACTCATTTAGATAGATAAATTTTAGAAATTTAAATAAACTTTTTTACTCCTGCTCTATATACCTATATTAATCCTATTCCAAAATTTAAGTATATCTAATCTTTATTGGTATTCATTATTTTTTTAATTTGGTATTCTTGACTATTACTAAAAAAATATATAGTTATATTACTATTTATTATATATTTAGGGCATGTTTGGCTTTCCGAAAGACTTTCAACTTATTTGAGAAGTAATAAGTCAGGTTTCCTGACTTATTGACTTCTTCCCTCACATCACAAGGAATCCCAAACACTCAAAAGGTATTTTTTACCAACAATAAGTCAATAAGTTGGTAAAATAAGAAATCCCAAACACCCACTTAGTTTAGAAACAACGATGAGTCTTGTAACTACTAATACTATTATAATTTTCATCCTTCTAGCTACTATATATAATTTATAACTTTTAACCTATTTAATTTTTCGTTAATTTTGTTTTTTTTCTAAAATAACTTTTGTTTGTTAACTTTCTTAAAAAATGAAATACGTAGCTATCATTAGTTTTTTTACATTCCAATTTATTTTTTTTCTAAAGCGGGGTTGTATTTAAAATCAGTTATTCTTTTAACCTAGTTCGTAGCAAAAATCGTTACTGCTCTGGTACCGTGGCAAACGAATCGATAATAAGCAAATAACACGATTTCTATATTGGTATTATAAAAAACGGTATCGATGTTCTATTGTAGGTTGTGTCGAGCCCGTTGCCTTCACGAACAGACAAATAAATAATGGACAACATCAGTAACGTTGTAGGTGTAACTTGAACCCACATTGCTTTTTTTTACTCGATGTAAAAACACATTTAGTGAAGGTCATTGTTTGTTAATTATGGTATTTATTAAAGTGTATAATCAAATTATTGTGGTTGACGTTTAATTAGGATGAATGACTAAAAACTTTGATGATAATTTAAGGCCAATGGTAGGTGAATTTGAGTGGTTGATGTTCAATTATCGCCATTAAAGATGATTCAAGGTAATGGATGGCCCATTATGGTAAATTATAGCTAGTGGTAGTCGATTAGGGTCATTGGTGTGGGATAGAGTCAATGGTTACCAATTAAGGTAAATGTGGTCAACTACAATCAATGTTGGTTAAAATGAAAGTCAATAGTGGTACATTATTATTAAACACAGTGACTTATAGTCATATACATATGTATAGGGCCCATCGGGACATTTGTTAGGGATTGATATTGACTTATAATGGACCCATTACAATTCCCATCATCCCGATATATCATGATAATTAAGATACATTATGCCTACCAAGTATGGACTATGGATCACTAAAAAACTCATGACCATTATAACTTAGAGTGTATGTTGTAGGGGTGTTGATTATTTGGTTATAACTGAATCAAACAAAAAAAAATGAACCAAACAAAAATCCGGTTATTTGGTTTAGTTTGTAACCGTATCCGAATTCAGATTCGGTTATTTGGTTTGGTGTTTGATTTGATTTGTATTTAAATTCGGACAATTCGATTTAACTGAATTAACCGTTTTAATCTTTTAATTTTATAAAATATATATACATATAAGTATTTAATTTAATAGCCCAACCCAGGACCTGAATCCATTAGCCCAAATACACAATTATCAAGTCCAAAACTTATAGCCCAAATGGATTATCAAATCCAAAACTTATAGCCCAAATCGTCTCCTAGCTTCTCATGTATCACTTAATTAACTCAAAACCCTAGACTATTCGACTATTTGAACTTTTACTTCCATTTTAGACGCGTTTAAATTTGGTCCTTTTGTTTTAGACTACTTCAGGTTGTATATGTTTTAGGAACAAGTACACGTTCCACGAAACAAGGGGAAAAATAATTTGGTTGAATTCTGTTAAATTCTTAATCAGGTTAAATTCGGTTAATTCGGCTTTAACCGAATTCAAATTCAGTTATTGGATATTTAGCTTTTGCTCAAATTCTTATGTGGCGATGACATGGCAATGGTTTAGTTATTCCCCAACAGAGTCTTATAAAATTCTAAATACGTCAGTATGATATGCTTATGTTTGTCTACGTCTATAAATAAACTTTACTTAAAACCGAGTTGTGAATAGTAATTTACAAGTGATCAAAGCCCACGCGTACATGTCATCAACGTTTTGTCGCGATTTAGTTTTTTAAAGTGACGCACTTACCTTCTTCGTTATTTTATCAAAATAATATGTTTTATAAATCTCGAATATTCGTTACGACATGCTTATTTTTTTCGAGGATTTGATGAAACAAATTATTTGAACGTATCAAAATATAGTTATTTTTTGTTCTTTCCTTGAAAACTAAACCAATGTCAACCAAATAACATTGGTACCCGTACCATATTCATTTTTAATGACTTTCTTAATGTCCCAAACAACATTGTTCCGGTAACAGAACCGTAACGAGTCGAACTAATACCGGCCAAACAACATTGGTACCGGTATTTGTACAGTAACGAACCAAACCGATATGGACTGAAAGCCCGCAGTGAAGCGCGGAATTCCACTAGTTAGTTATAATAATATAAAAATAATGTAACTATTTTGAAAAGTAGTTTTTCATAACAATAAAATTAAAACATTTGGTTATATTAATAACTAACTACTAAGTATTGTACATAGATTTTTATATCAAGTAGCATGGTCCAGTTGTTCTACTTTGCTCCCATGTGTTTTGAGCCTGGTGACGCGGGTTCGATTCAGCGCCCTCCTTTTTCCCAATATGTTTTTTAGAGTTAAAGCATGCTTTTTCTTTAATTTTTTTATCGTATGGTATGTGAATATTAATATGGCAGTTTTGCTTTTTATGTTACTTTGCATGTTTATGTATGAAAAAGAACATACAGGAATAGTGGCGCAGGATAGAAGGGGTCAAGGGGGCGCCCGACCCTCCGAACTTTTCGCTCAGTAGTGTTAGTGTTCGGTATGTAGTTTTCGCATAGAATTTTTTTAGGTATATACGTTTTCGACCCACGGTTTTATTATTTTTTAGGTATATACGTTTTCGACCCCCGGTCGGAAATCTCAAGCTTCGCCACTGTACAGGAAAACATCTTTTTTCATCATATGTGATGATATGAATAGCCAACTTTTACACATGAGAATAAGTATGAACTAGCAGGTCTGCCGGCATGATGCAGTATTGGCAGATACGGAGTAATCCGATATCTTATATGACAGTCCTTTTATTGGTTATAGTTGAAGAAAACAGTACCCTTGCAGCATGTTGTTCTGGGCTTTGTTGTAGCAGCTCTATAATTGTTACTCTGCTTCTTTCAGCCTCTCCAGCCATGATATTATGGCCTGTAAAACAGGCGAAAAGGAACCTTCAGTTACAGCTATAGGTGTTAATTTATTAATATGCACCAGGTCACCTACATAATCATTTAAAACATATATTATTTCAGTATAGATCGCCAAACTAAGAGAAAAAAAATAGTGAAAGCATGACTTTGCAACTTAATGTGTCCACAATGTAAATGCTTGTTTCAGATGTAAGTGAGCCACCAAAGGGTGACTCTGTGCCGCATTCACCTTTTTTCCTGCAAGTCCTGCATGCATCATCAACAAATTATATTGACATCTTGAAATTATTAAGCATGCCTATTGATTTTTAGTTGGTCTTGAATTTGGATATAATTTAGAGGTGGAAATTTTGACCTAATACAATCAAGGGTCAAATGGGTAACTGGTTAAACAGAAGATGTAGTGCAATAACCTGTGAAAATACATCCACAAAGTTTAGAGGGAAATTAGAAGAAGATATAGCTATAGGATTCTCTAAAGTCTAAACCAAACCTGTCTATTTCAGTTTCAAATTTAAAGATTTCCTACGCAGACTGTCCTTTTCGTTAGCAAAAGAAGCCGTCGAACTTGGTTTTAAAAAGTGAGAGGCGCACAAAAGCGACGAGGTCTAAAACCGAGGCGCGAAGCGCAAAAGCGGCGGGCTTTTCGTACCTGAGGCGCAACGTGATTATATAATTTTTTATATATACCCTATAGGTTTTTAGCATCTCTTATCCAAAATAAGGACATGCTATACATAAGGTTTATATATGATTTTACCCATAAGTACAAGCCAAAAAGCCTATTGTACCACAGTCTGATGCTTAAAAACAACATAAAAACAACATAAAAACATCCTATGTACATGAGGCGCGCACCTCATGCCTGAAAAACCTCTAAAAATGCGCTTTTTTCGGGCTTTTTGTAAAAAGCGAGCCTCGGGCTACCTAAGGCGCCAAGGCGCACTTTTTAAAACCCAGCCGTAGAAATGATTTCAGTTGTGTAACTTGCACTTTTAAAGAAATTGTAACCTGCCCTCAGGGCCAAAAATATGCTGACCACTTCCCTGAATTTGCCCTCTATACACTGATCCAAACCCACCTTCCCATAAAAAACAACCAGGGCTAAAAATACGAGTTATAGCTGCAAGCTCACCGAATGTGAAAGTCTGGGATCCAATTTGACCACATGGCAAAATGATGCCTTTTGTAAATTGACCCATTCTGACTTGAACCCGTTTACATTCAAACATTAACAGATCATGATCATGATCTGACACGTAATCCGACCCGATTCACTATTTTGCCGGCCATTAGAGGAATGATAAGAGAGAGATATACCATCCCACCAGTAACGTATATCAACCTGCTTCTCATCTTTTTTGGACGCCTCATATAGTGCTGAAATAAGTTGCAGTTGAGCCAAAATGACATCAAGCACCACTAATGGTTCAGGCAGGCTATGCATGCATCTGAATACTTGAATAGATCATATCAAACCCGCTAATCATAACCTTGACTCACCCTCTAAGTTTCATATCAAACCCATTAATCAAAACCTTGACTCACCCTCTAAGTTTCCTATTAAACACGTAAATCCAATTCAAAGAAACTCATAGGGGCAGAGGAACTCACCATCCACTAACACAACTCCAGCCACTGACTCCGATATATCCACAAGAATTTTTGTGGGTTTCATCATCTCACCATGCACAAGTACCTCCTTTTCTCCCTTAACTGCAACATAAGTTCACTAACCTAACAAAACCAATAGCATTAAGAATTAAAAACCAATTCAGAGTATAATTATGGTCAGTATATGATGGGTTAGAAAGTCAACTGATCTAACTATGGTCAAGTGTACCATATCTAGTAGTATCATATTCAAACAGAAAGTAAGGCATTCTAAGTGATCTAAATCAGAAAGTCAACCTCAAAAGTTAACATCCTAAAGTTAACATAATTACCACATAATACTAAATTCTGAAAATGAAGTTACATCAAAGGTTTCCAACATAATACTTATAACTAATTAAAAAAAAAGTCCCATCATCGTTTTCTTCAACATCTACTTCGTGTTCCATATCAGGTGTAATGTCTATGCCATCTTCACCATCATCCCCAATCCTATGCAAATTAGGCACATTAAATGTGCAATCATCAAAAATTCCCATGTCAAACACATCTCTTACTTTTACAAATCTAACAACCTCCCAATCTTTATGCTTGGGATCTGTGACATAGAACACCTTATCAACTTGGGCTGCCAATACAAATGGATCATCAGTTAAACTAGCCCCTGTATGTGCCTTGTATGAGAAATTTACCAATGTTACACCATTATCTATCTTGTAGCCCCTATTGATATCAACCCATTCACATTTGAATAAAACTACTCGTATTTGACCTGAGTAGTTTAACTCAATAATGTCATTCAATTTACCATAGTAGTTAACCACGCCTTGAACAGGCCTTCTATCTCGACTACTAGCGTAATTTTCACCTTCTACAGTAACAACACCACTGTTTTGGGTTTTTAGTGATTTCTCTCGACTTTTTATATGAAAACGAAAACCCTTAACAAGGTATCCAGAGTATCGTTTCACACTTCTAAGCGGACCACGAGCAAGCCATTTTAGATCTTCAGTTACTTCATCACCTTGCTCTTCCATACGTGCAACCTACAACACAGTTGTTAATAGTCATTTTACTAAGATCCCAAATAATAAATTATAATGTATTGAATTACCCTTTTCTTGAACCAATCAGCAAACTGTTGGCCATGAATCTTGTTCATTACATAATCTGGTATCCGACGAGAACCGTATTGTCCCTTGACTATCCGTTTGTGTTCCCTTAAAAGAAAATTGATATTACTATATTTTTGTGATAGATGAATGAAGAGCAAGAATATCTAATAACAAACACAAAGTATCTTACTCTCGAAAAGGTATAACCGACTCAACATTGAATAATACATAACGATGTGCTTGAGTGAGAGACTTCTCATCAATGTCTGGATATGAAGATCTCCTTATTTTGCGAATAGGTACTCCCAAATCCAATTTACAACCTAAGGCACGACCAGGGCAAAGATTGTTGGATTCTTCAATGTGATTTTGGTGACCCTCATCATCGTTCCTAACTGCTCTATTAAAAACAGTTTCTACTTTGGATAGATATCTAGAGCAAAATTTTATACTTTCCTCAGCTAAATAGCCTTCAGCAATTGATCCTTCAGGATGAGCTCGATTATGAACGTATGATTTAAGTTTTAGAAGGTCCCTGTACATGTCATACTTATAAGTCATTGATCATTTAGAAATAAAATAAACTAGTTTTAGGACATGTTGTAGTTTAACAATCGTTTTTGCTTGGCTTAATGACATACAATAGGCTTTAGCTTGTATAGTTACAAAAGACACTTGGTTTAGATCTGTAAGTAGTTACAAAATGCATGAACAACTGTTTTGCATTTGTTATGCGATACATAGTGTATTGAGTACCAAAATACACCATACACAAGGAAGAGGAACTGGGTCAGGTTCATAACTAGTTTTTGGATTAGAAAATCCTACCCAATAAGAACCGGGTAGGATAGGGTATGAACTGGTTTGGTTCGAACAATCCGAATTGAATCGACTCTACCTAAGTTGGAACAAATCATTAAAAAACAACAAAAATTCATTGTGGCATATGATCGACCAACTTATGTGCACTTTAATGCAATCATTTTCAACATATAAATCAGAATATCAATATACCCCAAATGTAACCATCCACAAATCATTCAATATACACAAAGCCAACTCCAGTTATCCTTTAATTATCATTCAATATACACAAACAGGTTTTGACCAAATTGGGTTCACATGATCTTATATACTCATTGGATGTTTTTCAGATTTGATGATACTTGCTTATTCGTAAATGAGCGAGTGAGAGATGCTTTTGATTTAAAGAAGACTTTTCAAGAGGTTATCTAACTATAAGTTCCAGTTACCCAAAATCAAACATTTGTAACATACATAAATGCCACTAGCACTAATTTAATTCCATTTCTCTAGTAACCCAGTATGAGCTAGCTAGCTAGATTTTTTTAAAACGACCATAGACCCGTTCCGACCCAGACCCTGTGTATAATGCCTGAATCTTTTGAGGCTTAGTTGGTTACCTCAAAAAATAAAATAAAAATCTAAAAATTCTAAAAAAGTTCTATAAAATTAAAAAAGATCTAAAAAACAAAATAAATATATAAATTCTATAGCCATGAATGAGATTCTATATGTAAAGAAATAACTGGAAATAGAATCTCATATGTTTCATATTATAACTGGAAATTAGTAAAAAAAATAAGAAGCACGCACATAGTTGTCGATAGCGAATAGCGACAAGGCACCTATAGGCTACGTAGTGAATAGCGACCGCTATTTATAAAATACCGATACACTAGAAAAAGAATTTTGAAAATTTTTATATGTATATTATTATATCAAAATATCCTATATAATATATATGCTATTTTACATGTATATTTATCAAAAACCTATAAATCCAACTATTTTACTGCTATATCTAACTGTTATTCACACAAAAAAAAACTTACTATCGCTATTATCGCTATTCGTCGCTATGACCTATATAGCGACACATTGTCGCATCGCCATATAGCGCGCTATAGCGGTAGCTATGCATGTTACAAAAGCCGTCCTTCATATTGATGTTTGCTTCATTTTTTTTCTTTGGTATATAAAATCCACAATATAAATTACTTTTGCAGCTTTTTTTATCATTAGCTGGTGTGGATCCACACTTTATGATGGAAGACGAAAGACTTTTGTACCCATAGGCCATAACCGTAAAAAATCACTCTTTTTTCTTTTATAAATTTCCTTTTTAACAATTTATATATTTATACTTATAACAGGTACTATTACTGCCATGTTTCTTCAAGAAATCAGCCTTGTATTCTGATATATTTTTTTTATTGTTGTTATAATTTATATTAGAATAAAACATGTTAACACCATAACCATAATAATAATAATAATAATAATAATAATAATAATAATAATAATAATAATAATAATAATAATAATAATAATAATAATGTTTCTTCAAGAAATCAGCCTTGTATTCTGATATATTTTTTTTATTGTTGTTATAATTTGTCCTTTAATAAGTTAAAAGGCCTCCACAAAAAGTGTGGTGCTGGTGACAAACTCAAAGTTATATTAGAATAAAACATGTTAACACCATAACCATAACCATAACCATAACCATAACCATAAACATAAACATAATCATAATCATAATCATAATCATAATCATAATCATAATCATAATCATAATCTTAATCTTAATCATAATTATAATCATAATCATAATCATAATCATAATCATAATCATAATCATAATCATAAAAATAATAATAATAATAATAATAATAATAATAATAATAATAATAATAATATAATAATAATAATAATAATAATAATAAACGTTTAAATCCGGTTATGTTAGCTGATTAACTTTCCACCTTTTTGTATATAACTCGGAACAGTACCAAATCCGGAACAGTTACTCGGATAGTCAATCCGAGATAGAAATCCGGAACATTAATCCAAATTGCTAATCCGAAATGGTGATTCAGAATAGTGATCCGAGATGAAATCTGGAATGCATTGTTCTGATCCGAAATGGAATCCGGAATAGACTATTCTGATCCGAGATGGAATCCGGAATAGATCTCGGAATAGACTATTCTGATCCGAGATGGAATCCGGAATAGACTATTTTGATCCGAGATGGAATCCGGAATACACTTCTGATCCAAAATTCAATCAGAAATGGAATCCGAGATGGGCTTTTCTGATCTGAATTGCATTTTTTTCTGATCCGAAATGCAAGTTTTCCAGATCCAAATTGCAAGTCTGATGATCCGAAATGCAGATTTCTGATCTGAAATAATAATAATAATAATAATAATAATAATAATAATAATAATAATAATAATAATAATAATAATAATAATAATAATAATAATAATAATAATCATAATCATAATCATAATCATAATCATAATCATAATCATAATCATAATCATAATCATAATCATAATAATAATAATAATAATAATAATGATAATGATAATAATAATAATAATAATAATAATAATAATAATAATAATAATAATAATAATAATAATAATATTTTTTTTAGTTTTAGGGCCTCACGTACATGAAGCCCTCACCTCACGCTTAAAGCGTATGGCCTTAAGAGTTTGAACCAGAACCCCTATGTACATGGCCATGTACATAGGGGTCACTAACATTGCTTGTCTCATATAACTTTCCTTTATTCTTTGAATTAAGCTAGCAGATGTGTCAATTTCGGGCAAAGCCGACAGCATCCCACAACCATTGTTACTCCCTCAGCTTACATTGCCATAGATTGTAGAGCATTTGATACAGAACCAAATAACAAAGCTAGAGACATAGTAACATGCAAATGACAGATAACTTAAAGCATACCCACATAAGCATACCGACAAAGCTCGGCTTGAGATCGGCTCTCCAATGTTATAATCATTATTATTATATTATAAATATAACAACTTAAATTTTGTTTGGGCTCGTTTAGGCTCGCTTGCCTAGACGAGCTTCGTATTTCAGGCTTGATCACTAAACGAGGCTCGAGCTCGAGCTTTTAACCGAGCAGATAACGAGTAGCTTTTGAGCCTCTGGCTTGTTTACACCCCTACTTTTATTATATAATATAAAATGTTTTCAGTACCTGCTAACTTATAAGAACCCACAAAAACAGTCACACAATTAAAAGATAACTCACAATAGAACCTTTTAACACTTAACTGGTTATTAATCCACACAACTTCATGAGCATACAACTCAGTTCAATCTCCAATGGCATCTCAATTATCAATTAGAAGAAAGATAAATTCATAACAATGATGAAGTCAAAACAACTATTAACTAACAAGCCACAAAATAATGATGATTGTCATTATAAATCAATAAAAGCATGTATTGATACATAGAGAGACATTAAAATAAAAATAAAATAAATCATTCACAAACCCCACCATGGATTAAGTTTCTTTTAGGCTGCTTACTAGTTACTACTACTACTAATGCTTTCATTGGGGACTTTTATCAAACACTTGGTGAACAAAAACAATTGCTTTCTAACAACATCTCAAATTTGCAAACCAATTCACAGAATAGATATAATGCAGAAGTTATCATCATAGTTAGAAACAAAACCAGAAAACCCTAATTTTAGAACAACAGGGTAATGATAAAACAAAATTAAAAAGTGCAAATCAAAATTTTGATTTCCCAGGTTCTTTCTTCAATCAGATTGCAGCCAGAGAACGGAGTCAACTCGATTTGGCGTCAAAGAGGGTCGTTTTGCCTTCCATCAGTTTAGCCTGTTTGTTCAAGCAACTATGCAGAACTGTTATGGGAGAGATGATGGGATGGTGGGTTGAAGAATTGGCGGGGCGCTGGCGATATACGCACGATCTTGAGGGTAAATATGGAATTCCTTATACACATGTGATGTTACGAGTTTCATTCTCTCTGAATCCTTCCAATTTGGAAGGAAACATATGAGACTTAAAATCCCCCCAATCCCCTTCTCTTCTTTCGGTTTCCGCCCCAGCTAGAAAACTCAAACTTATATAATTAAATTTTATCGATTGCATTTTTATTAGTGATTTTTGTCAATGTTTTAAAATCCGGTTTTTATATCGTATCGGATTTGGCTCAAAAACGGTTTAACCGGGTGTATCGGACGGTCCAACCGGGTGTACCGGGCGGTTTAACCAGTTCTACCGGACAATTCAACCGGTACAACCGGCCGCTTTGAACCGGTTTTTAAAACATTGATTTATGTATATGAATCTTTTCTTTATTATGAATTACCACAAAATTAGTTAATAGTCTATTTTCATACCCAACCGCTCCTATCTTGATTTTGTAAAAAAATTGTTTTGTGTATATCCAAGTTCCTCAAAGGTGAATGACCTTAGTGATATTGTTCACCATATAATTTATTATTATTATGGATATACCCCGTTGTTGTCACCTACGTAAAAAGTCAAACAAAACTTTCACCTTCATCAATTTGGTTTAAACAATTAAAAAACTATGACCATAATATTTTGTAATTTTTATTAATTATTATGTATATGGGAGAAAACTTTTAAAAATAAGATTATTTTATACGGGCTGAATTTGAAAACTTTTAAAGTGATTTTTCTTAGGGGATGCATGATAAAAGTGTAGGTACGTTTAGCCGGCCTCAATTTTAATAAAAAGTCTAATTTTAAAAGAGAAAAAGACAAAATATATTTGAAAAAGTGCCTGGAAACCTTCTGCAACAATTAAAACCAAAATTAGTAGCATAAAAGTTAATGTCAGTAAAACTGTGTATAAAGAAATATGACATAAGCAAGGTGCCATTAAAACCTAATTAGTGGCATATGTAAAATGCCATTAAAACCTTAGTATAAAAGTAAAATGTCACTAAAGTGTGTATTAAGCAAATATGGCATAAGCAAAGTGCCACTAAACCCTAACTTAGTGGCATAAAAGTTAAATGTCATTAAAGTGTGCCACTAAATGGCAATTTGTTTGTAGTGGTACTTTTGCGTGTTCGTTTGTGTTTGTTTGTTAATTTTAGGCAACGAGCAAAAACGAACGTTGACGAAGACAAATAAGCACAAACTAATGTTCATGAACACAAATGGAAACAACAAACACAAACAACCGTTCATGAAAAAAATATATAATAAATTGACACTTATTAGATATTTAATTTGTCGGAATTTTGAAGTATTTAAATAAATATAAAAGCTAAAAACACTAATAACTATCGAACACGTTCACGAACGAACACGACCTTTGTTCATTTAACTAAACGAACGAAATTTCTTGTTCGTGTTTGTTTGTTTAATAAACGAACGAACACAAACGGACTTCCCACCAAACGGTTCATGAACTGTTCACCGAACGTTTGATTCGTTTGCAACCCTAATGTAGACGAAGCTGGTGGCTGAGCAGACACATTTTTAAGAAGTATTCATGGTAAGCCTGAAAGTGAGACGTTAACGTACCAATGACCAGCTGAAATAGTAGTTAAGTGGTTTTTTTTTTCTCGATAAAACGAAACCACCGATTGCCTTATTGTATACGCACATCTTGTATATTATTGCAGAGTTTGATTGTTATGAGAAACTGGTAATCTTACCCACGCATTGCGGCGATGTTTTAAAATTTGTAATGGTTGCATTGAAGAATTATACCATAGGCTTAACATTTTGTAAGAAACCAACACTAAATGGCGTCGACACAGTTACAATTACTAGTACTAGTATCAACGATCAGTGCGGGCGCACCATTCCGGCCACTCTTAACCGTTAACATATACGACTTTTAAACAAGGATATTTTGAATACCCTCTGTTTGGTCGATCTGTTACATATTGTTGATCTTTTGATAATTTACAATTAATAGGGTCACATGTTATCAAATAATTAAATGATATATGTTTATTATAAAACTCATTATAGTTTTTTAACTTAATTGATTAAATCATATATATGGTTCCTTCGTAGTACCATCCTTTTGAATCTCATCAAACTGAACGGATCTTTCAATAATTCTCAGAAAATCTCACTTAATTGAAGCGAGTTATACTTGAGCACGTGCATGACAACGTATTTTATAGTTTGATACATTCCATGTACGTTGTCTTGTTAGTTTGTTCATATGCTACATTAGTTTTTTATTGTTTTGTGATTTAATATCCCAGTTACCGCTATTTTCTACAATTAAATTTGGAATTTTGTTTTGTTTTTTTTTTTTTTTTGAATGGCAAAAGATTCTATGATAAATAGAACAAGGCCAGCGAAGCTGTAAAACCCAACAACAACGTACATGAAAAGCGAACAGAAAAGAAAAAAAAACCGAAACTACATTATTACATCTCTAACATTAAACTCACACCATCTACCCCAATCGATGTTCTTCACCTTTGATCTTTCTTTTAGCCATAAGAACGAACTGGATTTTATTTCTTCTACTGTTTTGTAAGTAGAGGACCGATATTTCTAAATTCAATTTCGTTTCTCATCTTCCAAATATGCCACAACGTAGTCGAAACGACCACACTTATTACTTTCTTCCATTCCTTGGAGCCGTTAAGAGTCTTTATTTTCTCCACTACATCCTTGCAAGAATTCGCTTGCATGTTTAAAGGTAGTTTCAGCCATATCATTATTGCCCACCATACCTTTTGCGATTCCCTGCATGTAATTAGGATGTGATCTACGGATTCTTCGGCCACACCACATCTAATACATATGACGCTTTGGTGTGTTGCATCTCTTTTTCTAAGTTCCACTTTCGCCGCAATTTTGTGTAAAATTGCTCGCCACACAAAGTAGTTTATCTTTGGAGGTACCCAATGATTCCACCCGTCCCAAACCTCGCTATTACCTGCTCCAGCGGCTTCCGTAATATGTTCTTTTACCGCTGCAACCTTGATGGTTGAATCCACTGATCCTTTCCATTTAAACTTATCCTTGATAAATCATATGATGTGGAATTGTATATAAAATTATGAATAAAAACTATGGCAGCTCCTCGAGGACAATTAGCTATATAGAATTATACAAACCCAGTTATAATCATTGCCCACTTGTATCTTATTTTATGTTGTCGACGATTACTTTAAACGGTGTAAGAATGTATACATATATAAAAAATACCTTCAACATAATTATAGTAATAATATCTTCCATATTAGCT
The DNA here is from genome assembly GCA_947069175.1 of Scalesia atractyloides. Lineage (NCBI taxonomy): Eukaryota > Viridiplantae > Streptophyta > Magnoliopsida > Asterales > Asteraceae > Scalesia > Scalesia atractyloides. The sequence continues at coordinate 20,937,691 of CAMTDV010000024.1, read as the reverse complement.
AAAATATAATCATAACTCTCTTTGACTTATTAAAAAAAATCAGTAAGTTTAAAACAACTGGGTAAATTTGATTTTGCTAGAACTATACTAAATATTCTGGGTTCTATTACTAGTCTATGCTAATTTTTAACTAAAGTCACAAAGAATTATCAAGGTGGTTTCAGATGTATAATTATAGACTTACGATTAGGAGTATTTTAGATTTATTGATGTAAAATAAAAAAGTAACATTTGTCGTTAAAAGAAAAAAGAAAAAAAAGCTAGTGCAAACAAGATAAGAAAAAAAAATTAAACCTTGTGTGATCACGCTGGTCATTTTTATTTTTTTGTAGCTAAAGATCCAAAAGAACAGTTACCAAAAGATATCAAAGAATTATTACACTATTCTATGTTGCAACTCTATGGTTACTTTTTTTAAAAGCAAATTTCTTTTTAATTCATGTCGTTTGTGGGATTGAACCCAAGACTTCTTTTTTCCAAGGTGTTTAAAGGTTTTGTCTTTGCCAATGAACCACTACCCTATTGGTAACTCTACGGTTACTAACTTACGATAAAATAGTTGTGTAGCATTTAATTAGGGAAAGAAAATCAATGGCTGCATTGAAATAAGAGAAGTTCCTTACTCCCTTGTCTCATGGAGATTGTTATTCCCATGGTTGTTCTATAAATCTTGAAAAGCTTCGATCATGTTCTTGTCTCTCTAACACCATTAAAAAATCCCTTCATAATAATCAACAAACAGATCATAATGTGATGACAATCCCCATGTTCCATTAAAGTCTCTAAAAGATACCCTTATCCTACAACTTTTAAACAGCTCTTTAATCCCCTAAAAACCTTCTGTCAATATGTACTGCATCCATGGTCAAATTGAACTTAATGCTAAGTAAAAACACTGTAGTGTAAGCTTAAAATATAACTGTAGCAATATACAATCAAACATATCATTTTAACACTAAACAAATTTGTATCATCTACGGTGAAAGATGTTACAAACAAGAATCAGTCGGTAATATGAGCAGGGGCGTACCCACCCCAAGTTATGGGTAGGCGGACCCCTTAAAAAGATAATATTTAGTGCCATTTTTCGCCGGAAATCCCGACTGCATCCCTTGGAATTTTTCACCTGCATCCCTTGAAAAATTTTCAACCGCCCCACTTAGAAAAAAAATATTATGAACTTAAAAAAAAATTAAACACTGATTATTATTTAATATATAGTGTTTTGGTCAAAAATCCAATCAAGGATAATGTAACCAAATTTATAAAGTGAGGTAGAGTGCTTAGGAGATAAACAATGATGAAAAGAATGTCATACGTATAAGGTAGTCAAACACAGATTTATACGAGGAAAAGCTATTGATCACAAGTAGATCGCCGGCACAAAAACCTCGGGTAGTGAAAACTATCACTATCGACTATAATACACAATCGAAAAGTGATTACAACTTCGGATGTTGATAAAGCGGTTTGCAACTGATAGCTAAGAGTGTTGTTGTGTGTTTTCGGTTCGTAGTGTGTGTATGCGAAATGTGTAATGTGTGTCATCTCTACGAATACTTGATCAACCCCTTTTTAATAAAACTAACAACTAAGTCCGATAATTATGCAAGACCACGTCCACTCCCATGACCGTTTGTGGAAATAGCACGTGCAACATCTTGAATGAATTATTCCCGAGATTCCAGCTAAGACTCAGTCCACTTCGTTGATAAGCTGCACACATATAGTAACAAACATCAAGAACAAGTGTTAGACACAATAAGTAATAATAAGGATCCTTGATCCTCCGAGTCAATGTACTACCCGCTAAGGATAACTGATCCAGACAATACCTAAGAATATTGGATCCATAATGATAAAAACATATGCCCTAATAATTGCCCCCAATATGGTGGTTGTGATAAGGATTCATATCTATCATATTGTCGTTCAAAGACCAGCCGTTAGTCTGACCAACTAGTCGTTAGAATTACTGACGTATGGAATTTGACTGGCTATAACCATCATTGCGCTTTATAGGCTAGAGATAACCCCTCAATCTCTTTAAAGATCAGAAGACCCTTTCGTATATCTTCACTCCAGAGTTTTTAATCAGGTATTACTCTCTCTTTCTCTCTATTTTCTTTATAAAATCCTTCATCCCTTCTTCTCTGAGAATAACGAAGATGACCACCCGATCCTCTCCCGGTACTAGTCTGGAGAAGGATAACACACCCCAGAGCCAGAATCGCCTGATGAATTCATCAGATATTTGTAAGTTCACCGACCCATAGTTTTTAATCAGGTGTTACTCTATCTTTCTCTCTATTTTCCAGCTTTTCTTTCCTCTTAGGTTATTCTTACCCTTTTTCAGACCTCACCCAAAGATTCTTCACCTTGACTAGAATCAGTTATAGTCAAGCCATGCCCATGCTTTGGAGAGCTCTCTACATCATTGAGGAGATCATCAAAATTGAAGACCTTGAGTTCAATCTGTTTGAGCTTCCGTATCTCTACTCCTTAGTTACCCACGGTTCTAGTTGCTTTCTGTTCATGGCCTAATCTCATCAATGCCTTCCAATCATCAAGACCACTCAAAACGATTCCACATGGAAGAACCAGTTCTTCTTTGTGAGAAGGGCCTCCACAGGGATAGTTTTCCTAAAAAGTGGATCTTGAAGGGTATGATATAGGATCCTTAGATAACCAGTGTAGAGATTATTATTATTTTTTTACTTATCCTTTTTTTCTTGTTTGCATGCAGTAACCAAATTCGCTTGTCTCGCCAACCTTTCTGGAACGGAAGAGAGGGTTGAAGCTTTCTTAGCACTCGACTCGTTTGTGAGAACATTCATACTAAGGATCAAAGATTCTGAAGAACACACCTCCACGTCCTACACAATGTCAAGTAAGTATTTGTGTAAATATTGTAATTTGAATTTAACAAAATGTATGGAATAAAATACCTATATGTTTCTCCCTTGGATAGGTGCTCAAAGGTCTGCTAGTAAGTCTGTCACAAAGTTTGGGTTGGACGAGATCGACAGCATGCTTTCCCTCCTCTCCATCAAGAAGGAGTTGTCAAGGGCCAAAGTCTCCCCGATCCTATGGTTGTGATAACCAGGGCTAAAGCTGGTCAAAAAGGAAGAAGCATGTGGAGCTAGAAGATGATGCCTTTGAGGTCGAGAGGTAGTTCCACGAGTTCATCACCAAGGTAAGGAACGTGATCCATTATTGGTAATTCTGCATATAATGAAGGATACCACATACTGACTTTTCTACGTTATGACTTGTAGAGCTTTGCACGCATGAAGGCCCAATACGAGAAGAACCTGAGATGGAGGGGAACTTAGCTGGCCTACTGTTCATTGTCGCCGCAAAGGACAAGACCATCTCCAAACTAGAGAAGGATGTGAAGGGCTTAAAGAAGTAGCTGCTCGTGGCCGAGATGGGGACCAGCAAGGCTATCATGGAGGCGACTGATGAGGCTAAGGTCTGCGTTGCCTGCACCGTGCTATAGGCTAGGATCAGAATGGCTCAAGAAGCCATTGATCTTGACTTCGACATGTTAGTTTGGGACGTGGCTTCATGGAAGCAGACTCTACTAAAGCTGGGTGGAGAAGTAGAGCCGAAGCCGGTGAAAGCAGCTGAGGCTAGGTCAAGCGGGGCTAAGGAAGATGGCTGGTAGAGCTGGTGGTGGCGAAGCAATAGGTGGTGAAGCTGATATAGTGGGAGATGATGAATGTTGATGCCTAGGCTGGAGCCCACTTTTTTAATGTTTTTTTTGTTGATGTTTTTAAGTGAACAATCGTTTGTAATAATTTCGGACAATAGTTTCTAGGATAAGGATCCACGATCCTTCAGACAATCTGGAAGGTGGAAAAGGTGGATGGGTCCTTCTGTTTGTAAAGGATGAAGCCTTTAACACCCTTCGCCTTTAAGTTTTCCTGCAAACATGAACAACTAGTAACACCCTGCTTCAACCCGGGTGGATGGGTCATGTTATGCTGGCGAAGCCCGTGTTGAGAATTTTGGTCACCTTGGCGGGGTTTTAATAAAACTTTAATCTTTCAACTATGCCTCGTGATATTCGTTTGTTTCAGAGTTTCACTGGTATATATGTTTTTTTTCCAAAATCAAGTAGATTGCTTGCTAAAATAAGGTTGTTATAGAAGAATCATTAATCCTTATTCATAAAAGCTTGGAGAAAAATAGATTGTATAAACGAATAAGGATCACATATCCTTAGTTGTGTATATGTAGGGTGAAGTCAATCAGTAAAACAAATAAGGCAAAGACAAGGCATACCGTAATATCCAAGTTAGGATTATAAGTCCTAGATCGTTACCATAGTGTAGATATACTAGTCACCATAACTTAGACTTCAAGGATCCACGATCCTTCTTGAAAGGACTTGCGAGTCTTCAAAGTTCCCAAAACCTGTTAAGATAAACTTAAGACTAAGCCAAACAAACTGGGGGACAAGCCCAAAAGAATTAGGGACAAGCTCATGATAACGGGGGACAAGCCCAAACTGGGACAAACCCAAAAAATAGGCCTGGCCCAAACTTGGGACAAGCCCAACTTAAGTGACATGAAAATGTCAAAACCTTAGCTAACGAGAAAACATTAGAAACCTTAGGATAACAGATGTATGGTACGTCTATCATTATACTTAAGATCCTACATATGGCCAACAATGATGAAATTGTCAGCCACTCAACGTGTGCTTGTCCATAACCATACTTGGATAATCGTGCGCTACTGGCGGGGTGTCAAAACCCAATTCGTATGAAAGGTGAAAACCTTTAAACCTTAGAAGGTATTAGATACCTTAAACATAGGAGAGAGAAAGCCAACCCCTTAGACCTTTGTTGACGCAAATGATGCCAAAGATTTCTGTAAAAATTAAAACTTGGTAAAACTGGATGTTAAATATCTTAATAAACTTTTCTTATAGCAAACTAAACACATAAAGTAGAGAGAATATCAAAGTAAAATGTTACCGACATTAGGATCTAAAATCCATCAAGGATCCTTGATCCTCATTAAATAAAATACTTCTTGAGATTGATAGCATTCCAGGCTCTTGGCGATCATCTTCCATGGTTAATAGACGATATGCCCCTTTTCCAGCCTCTGCTTCTATCAGGTAGGGGTCTTCCCACTTTGGTGTTAACTTGCCGTCAGCCGAGTTTGTAGTGTTCTGAAATTCTTTCCATAATACCAAGTCTCCAATCTGAAATCTTCTGATTCTGATGTTTTTATTGTATGCCCCAGCCATCCTTTGCTGATAGCTGGCCATTCTTATTCTAGCTAGGTCTCTAAGCTCATCCATAGTATCTAGGTCTTGCATCAAATTTTCACTATTTGCCAAAGGATCACGAATGCTCGTTCTGGCTGTAGGAACCACCATCTCTATAGGGATCACTGCCTCAGCTCCAAAAACTAGATAGAATGGAGTTCGGCACGTGGCATTCTTTGGAGTTGTTCTATCAGCCCAAAGGACATATGGCAGCTCTTCAGCCCACTTCCCTATTTTGGATCCTAGTTTCTTCTTCAAATTGTCGATAATAATCTTGTTACTTGACTCTGCCTGGCCATTAACTTGTGGGTGCACCGGTGTAGATGTAAATCATCTTGATCCCCCAACTGTCAAAAAAATTAGTAGTCCTTTTCCCAATAAACTGGTATCCATTATCGCATATAATTTCAGAAGGAATGCAAATCTAGTATTAATGTTTCTTTCGATAAAGAATATTACTTCCTTCTCCCTAACTGGAACTAAAGCTTCTGCCTCAATCCATTTGGAAAAGTACTCAATCATAGCGAGCATAAAGACTTTTCCACCTGGTGTCTATGGTAATTTTCCTACTATATCCATTCCCTATTTCATAAACGGCCAAGAGGAAATTATGGGATATAAAGGCAACACTGGATGGTGTAGGATTTTGATGTGCGTTTAGCAAGCATCACACTTCCTTGGATAATTAAGCGTCTTTCCTCATTGTAGGCCAGAAGTAACCTGTCATAACTATTCTAGAGAATAGTGCTTGGCCCACTGTATGATTTCCTCAGTCTCCTTCATGGAAATCCTTTAACACTTCTTGAATTTTTGGATCCTCAATGCACCGTAAATAGGGACCTGCAAGAGACCTTTTATATAAAGTGTTATCTAATATAATAAATTGAGATACCTTGGCCCTGAAGGCTCTACGATTCTCTCATGTGGGGATTTCTCCGTTTGAATTAACTTCATAATCGGAATGATCCATGATCCTGAACCCGAGTGTGAATCATTGGATGCTATTGTAGTATCCTCCACTACCTCCATTACATTATGTTCCCCAATTGCATGAAAGAGGATGTGAATGATAGGTGTCTTTACATCTTCTGGGATTGCCCATGGGCTGATCCTAAGTTCGCCAAAGCATCTGCCCCTTCACTTTTTTGGATCCTAGTTTCTTCTTCAAATTGTTGATGATAATCTTTTTACTTGACGCTGCTTGGCCATTAGCTTGTGGGTGCACTGGTGTAGATCTAATCATCTTGATCCCCCAACTGTCACAAAAATTAGTAGTCATTTTCCTAATAAACTGGGATCCATTATCGCATATTTCAGAAGGAATGCCAAATCTAGTAATAATGTTTCTTTTGATAAAGGATATTACTTCCTTCTCCCTAACTTGAACAAAAGCTTCTGCCTTAATCCATTTGGAAAGGTAGTCGGTCATAGCGAGCATACAGACTTTTCCACCTGGTGTCTATGGTAATTTGCCTACTATACCTATTCCCTATTTCATAAATGGCAATGAAGAAATTATGGGATATAAAGGCTCCGCTGGATGGTGTAGGATATTTTCGTGAGTTTAGCAAGCATCACACCTCCTCGAATAGTTAATTGCGTCTTTCCTCATTATAGGCCAGAAGTAACATGTCCTAAGTATTCTAGAGAATAGTGCTAGACCCCCTGTATGATTTCCTCAGTCTCCTTCATGGAAATCCTTTAACACTTCTTGAATTTTTGGATCCTCAATGCACCGTAAATAGGGACCTGCAAGAGACCTTTTATATAAAGTGTTATCTAATATAATAAATTGAGATACCTTGGCCCTGAAGGCTCTACGATTCTCTCATGTGGGGATTTCTCCGTTTGAATTAACTTCATAATCGGAATGATCCATGATCCTGAACCCGAGTGTGAATCATTGGATGCTATTGTAGTATCCTCCACTACCTCCATTACATTATGTTCCCCAATTGCATGAAAGAGGATGTGAATGATAGGTGTCTTTACATCTTCTGGGATTGCCCATGGGCTGATCCTAAGTTCGCCAAAGCATCTGCCCCTTCACTTTTTTGGATCCTAGTTTCTTCTTCAAATTGTTGATGATAATCTTTTTACTTGACGCTGCTTGGCCATTAGCTTGTGGGTGCACTGGTGTAGATCTAATCATCTTGATCCCCCAACTGTCACAAAAATTAGTAGTCATTTTCCTAATAAACTGGGATCCATTATCGCATATTTCAGAAGGAATGCCAAATCTAGTAATAATGTTTCTTTTGATAAAGGATATTACTTCCTTCTCCCTAACTTGAACAAAAGCTTCTGCCTTAATCCATTTGGAAAGGTAGTCGGTCATAGCGAGCATACAGACTTTTCCACCTGGTGTCTATGGTAATTTGCCTACTATACCTATTCCCTATTTCATAAATGGCAATGAAGAAATTATGGGATATAAAGGCTCCGCTGGATGGTGTAGGATATTTTCGTGAGTTTAGCAAGCATCACACCTCCTCGAATAGTTAATTGCGTCTTTCCTCATTATAGGCCAGAAGTAACATGTCCTAAGTATTCTAGAGAATAGTGCTAGACCCCCTGTATGATTTCCTCAGTCTCCTTCATGGAAATCCTTTAACACTTCTTGAATTTTTGGATCCTCAATGCACCGTAAATAGGGACCTGCAAGAGACCTTTTATATAAAGTGTTATCTAATATAATAAATTGAGATACCTTGGCCCTGAAGGCTCTACGATTCTCTCATGTGGGGATTTCTCCGTTTGAATTAACTTCATAATCGGAATGATCCATGATCCTGAACCCGAGTGTGAATCATTGGATGCTATTGTAGTATCCTCCACTACCTCCATTACATTATGTTCCCCAATTGCATGAAAGAGGATGTGAATGATAGGTGTCTTTACATCTTCTGGGATTGCCCATGGGCTGATCCTAAGTTCGCCAAAGCATCTGCCCCTTCACTTTTTTGGATCCTAGTTTCTTCTTCAAATTGTTGATGATAATCTTTTTACTTGACGCTGCTTGGCCATTAGCTTGTGGGTGCACTGGTGTAGATCTAATCATCTTGATCCCCCAACTGTCACAAAAATTAGTAGTCATTTTCCTAATAAACTGGGATCCATTATCGCATATTTCAGAAGGAATGCCAAATCTAGTAATAATGTTTCTTTTGATAAAGGATATTACTTCCTTCTCCCTAACTTGAACAAAAGCTTCTGCCTTAATCCATTTGGAAAGGTAGTCGGTCATAGCGAGCATACAGACTTTTCCACCTGGTGTCTATGGTAATTTGCCTACTATACCTATTCCCTATTTCATAAATGGCAATGAAGAAATTATGGGATATAAAGGCTCCGCTGGATGGTGTAGGATATTTTCGTGAGTTTAGCAAGCATCACACCTCCTCGAATAGTTAATTGCGTCTTTCCTCATTATAGGCCAGAAGTAACATGTCCTAAGTATTCTAGAGAATAGTGCTAGACCCCCTGTATGATTTCCTCAGTCTCCTTCATGGAAATCCTTTAACACTTCTTGAATTTTTGGATCCTCAATGCACCGTAAATAGGGACCTGCAAGAGACCTTTTATATAAAGTGTTATCTAATATAATAAATTGAGATACCTTGGCCCTGAAGGCTCTACGATTCTCTCATGTGGGGATTTCTCCGTTTGAATTAACTTCATAATCGGAATGATCCATGATCCTGAACCCGAGTGTGAATCATTGGATGCTATTGTAGTATCCTCCACTACCTCCATTACATTATGTTCCCCAATTGCATGAAAGAGGATGTGAATGATAGGTGTCTTTACATCTTCTGGGATTGCCATGGGCTGATCCTAAGTTCGCCAAAGCATCTGCCCCTTCACTTTTTTGGATCCTAGTTTCTTCTTCAAATTGTTGATGATAATCTTTTTACTTGACGCTGCTTGGCCATTAGCTTGTGGGTGCACTGGTGTAGATCTAATCATCTTGATCCCCCAACTGTCACAAAAATTAGTAGTCATTTTCCTAATAAACTGGGATCCATTATCGCATATTTCAGAAGGAATGCCAAATCTAGTAATAATGTTTCTTTTGATAAAGGATATTACTTCCTTCTCCCTAACTTGAACAAAAGCTTCTGCCTTAATCCATTTGGAAAGGTAGTCGGTCATAGCGAGCATACAGACTTTTCCACCTGGTGTCTATGGTAATTTGCCTACTATACCTATTCCCTATTTCATAAATGGCAATGAAGAAATTATGGGATATAAAGGCTCCGCTGGATGGTGTAGGATATTTTCGTGAGTTTAGCAAGCATCACACCTCCTCGAATAGTTAATTGCGTCTTTCCTCATTATAGGCCAGAAGTAACATGTCCTAAGTATTCTAGAGAATAGTGCTCGACCCCCTGTATGATTTCCTCAGTCTCCTTCATGGAAATCCTTTAACACTTCTTGAATTTTAGGATCATCAATGCCCCGTAAATAGGGACCTTCAAGAGACCTTTTATATAAAGTGTTATCTAATATAATAAATTGAGATACCTTGGCCCTGAAGGCTCTACGATTCTCTCATGTGGGGTTTTCTTCATTTTGAATGAACTTCATAATCAGAAGGATCCATGATCCTGAACCCGATTGTGAATCATTGGATGCTGTTGTAGTATCCTCTACTACCTCCTACATTATGTTTCCCAATTGTAGGAAAGTGGATGTGAATGATAGGTATCTTTACATCTTCTGGGATTGCCCTAGGGCTGATCGTAAGTTCACCAAACCATCTGCCCCTGCATTTTCCCCTATGCGTACCTGTGTTATGCTAATAGAATCGAAAGAATTTGTCAATTCTTTCACTATTTCTAAATATTTGATTAGATTCAAACCTTTTACAGTATAGGAACCATTAAAGTGGTTAGTAATTAGCAATGAATCTACATAAACTTGGAAATACCTGATCCTCATTTGTTTGGCTAATTGCAAACCTGCTATTAGTGCTTCATATTCTGCCTCGATGTTGGTGGTTTGAAATTCACAGGCGTGGACTGGGGTATTATATCCCCCTGTGGCGATTTTAGTAGTATTCCTAATCCAGCTCCTTTGACATTTGAAGCTCCGTCAGTGAAGAGTGTCCAAGGATCCTTGGTTTCTCCAAGTTTTCGTAAATGACTACTGAAATCAGCCACAAAGTAGTGTTTGTGATTTGATAGCAGTTCTAGGCTCATATCTTATATCATATGCACTAAGCTTTACTGCGCATTTTGCAATTCTACCTGACATTTCTGGTTTCCTAAGAACATTCTTAATTGGAAAATTAGATTTCACAACAATAGTATGAGTTTCTAAATAGTGTCTTAGTTCAGTTGAAGCCATAATTAATGCAAGAATTAACTTTTCTAAATGAGAATACCTGACTTCAGCATCAAGACGGTTTTTACTTACATAATATACAGGGTGTTGTTGGCCTTCATGAACCTTAACTAATATTGCACTTACCAGATTACCTGAGACAGCCAAGTGTAAGGATAATGGTTCACCTTCCACTGGTTTCATCAGAAGTGGTGCTGAGGATAGGTAATCCTTAAGCGCTTTAAGTGCAGCTTTATGCTTCTCGGTCCACTCAAGCTTCTTGTTCTTCCTCAATATGTCATAGAAATCATTGCACTTTTCTGAAGACTTTGACATGAACTTGTTTAAAGCTGCGATCGTTCCTGTTAGCCTTTGGACGTCTTTTGCACTAGTAGGAGATTTTAAATTTACAATCGCCTTTATTTGCTCAGGGCTGGCTTCAATTCCCCTTTTGTCACCATGTAGCCTAGGAACTTTCCAGCTTTGATACCAAAGTGGCATTTCGAAGGATTCAGCTTCATGTTGTCCCGATCTTTGAGGTGATCCTCCGCCTTCTTTGACTTGCCTACCATGTCATCAATGTAGACCTCCATGGTATCCCCAAGTTGGTCTTTGAACATCATGTTGACAAGTCTTTGATACGTTGCACTTGCATTTCTTAGTCCGAAAGTCATAGCAATATAACAATATATACCAGTAGGGGTCATGAATGCAGTATCCTCTTGATCAAATGGTTCCATCTGTATTTGTTGAAATCCAGATGAAGCATCCATGAAGGTCAGCAACTCATGACCAGCGGTAGCATCCACCATGGAGTCAATATGTGGGAGTGGGAAATATCCTAGGGATGCCTTGTTTAAGTTAGTAAAATTGACACATACCCTCCACTTTATGTTTTTCTTTTGGACTACCACTACATTGGCTACCCACCTAGGATATTTTACTTACTAATCATACATGCTTTTAGGAGTTTTATTTACCTCTTCTTGTATAAAGGCATTTCTCTCAGGTGTGAATTTCCTCCTTTTCTGGTGGATAGGCCTGAAAAATTTGTCTGTTCCTAGTTTATGTGTAATGACATCTTTGGAAATACCTGTCATGTCTTCGTACTTCCATGCAAAGGTTGATTTTCTTCTTTTAAGGAAGGATACGAGATACTCTTCAATAGAATGAAAGATCCCTGATCCTATGAATACCTTATGTCAGGATCCTCAGGTTCCAATATTATTCCTTGATATCTTGTTCCCTTGCCTCCATATTTTAAGACTAAACATCATAGACTAATACGGATTCTATTTCTTTTCTGACTCAAATACTAAACAAAACATGTCTAAACAAATAATAATAATAAAACTAATACTAATAGATAATTCAAATAAAATTAAATAACTTTAATTATTATTTACTCGTTTAGTCCTTCGACTTAAGATCTCCTTCAGACCGTCCCTTGTGATGGTCCGTAACCTCCCTGTTAATGTTGATTTTTTATCACCCTCCCTACTGGAGACATAGGTTCAATTCCCGCTTGGGCCATTTTCAAGGGACATCAGGGTGAAGGGACGAATCGGGGCTTTAATCCTAGGTTCGAACCTAACGGGGCCCGAGGGTTTACGGATTTCATCCGGTTCCTGCGCATCAGGAGGCACGGTCTTATGGCTATCGAGGAGTCGACCTTGGACATAGCCCCGAGTAAGGTGAGTTTACACATGAGATTCTTTGCCGTTCAAAAAAAATCAACAACCATAATAACTTCATAGGATCCAATAACATAATAAAGCCTAGTTTCTTACTAGCAATAAGTACTAATTTTAATTTTTGTTAAAACTAATCTAAGTTGTAACCAATGGTTATATATCAATAGAAACCATATATAATAACTTCATTAAACAATCTATACTCATCACAATACTAATAATTAATAACTATCGTTATCAAGGAGGAAAATCGTCCATTCTCCAAGATTCTCATAAAAGGAGTGTACGCTTTCAAAGTCATATAAAGAGTGAAAGTTGGTTGAACGTACGAAGATTTTGTTAGATGAAGCTTCAGTGAAAAAAATAAACCATGTCAAAACATTATATTTGGAGAGGGTTTAAACTATGGCATAAGTTTTGAAATCTCACTCGATGTTACCCACTACAAGCTTTTGAAGATTTTACTTGATGTTTCATATATATTTTTTAAATTAGCCGATAAACTTTATTAATAAAAGAATCTAGTGATATACTGATATACTTATATTCAGCCCACAACTATTAGATAGGCCCAAATACCAGCCCAACCCTCTAAGACCATACCTAGCCCATACAAAACATATATCAAAACCAGTCTTGTAAAAATCGCGATTAATCGCTAGTCGGCCAGTAACTGAGTAATTTTTTGTTAATCAGTCCATTAATCGCTAGTCGGGCCTAGTCGGACCTAGTCAGGCCTAGTCGACCAGCCAAAAATCGGGGATTCCGGCAAAATTCCGGCAAAAAAACCTGTATATTCCGGCCAAAACCTTTAAATTCCGGCCAGTTTCCAACCAAACCATGTGAATTCCAAAAACTAACCTTGTCTACTTTAAGAAATGAGTTGGGTAAGAGTTAAAACCTTGCTACTTAAAATGTTTACCTATAAAATCGTGTATATGTATACATAAAATCGAAAATTACACATAAAAAACCTGATCCGATTAATCCCGAGTAGTCGCTAGTCCCGACCTCACCGGCCGACTAGCGACTAGCGATTCTCAAATCTTATTCAAAAGAACTCGACACAAATTCTATGCATATATTACCTATCCTATATAACCAGAAAAGTAGAAAACAATCCGCACAAACAATTACAAATTTATCAAGGCAGTTTTATTATATTTGGAGGGACAAAAAGAATCCTGATTTAAATGTTTTATACCCTGAAGGATACTCATCTCTCTTGGTTCATGATAAAGTCGAACTCATTTCCTATTAGTATGGTCTCCATCTTGATCTTAGGATCATACAATCTCGATCAAATTGTGTCGATTCTGTATGATATCTAACAAAGGAACCCCAACATGATTGTAGGATCATGATCATGCGTATAAGATTGAAATCTTAATCAAAGATCTCTATATCTTGATCTGATTTGATTTTACTTAATTAAATAGCTAACTATGTTAAACTGAATTTGGATCAAATCTCCAAATCAGACAAAGTGGAAGCAAATAAAAACACAAAGATATAATTTTTCAAGAAACTTTAATATAAAACTGAATAATGAAAACATTATATGTGGTTCGTTTTTTAAAAGATAGTTCTAAATTTTGGAGTATATATTGCCAAATATTCGTAATTACAAACAAAGAATTAAATACTTGAATACAAAACTCACGTAAATTACAATTTATTTAAAAGTTTATAAGGAAAGAATTGAAGATTGTTTAATTTATGAAAAATTCTTAAGTGGCAAAACTAGAATCAAATTGATGGGATTTGGGTCCGGCGGCTAAAGCAAACTGGCTTTGGGCTTCGTAACTCTATTCATAGCCCAAATTATACTCGTTTGGGTCCGGTCTGCCCTACTGATTTAAATAAAAGTATAAAAAAGAGTTAAATGCCTGGTTGGTCCTGTGGTTTGTAAATATTGCAGACTTGGTCCTAGTAGTTCAATAATTATACACTTGGTCCCATTGGTTGTAATTTTTGCACTTGTGTGTCCTTATCAATAACCTAAGTTAAAATTTTTGAGTTAACTCTATGTATAATTACCGAACTACCCTTAGTATTAAAAGCAAAAATAAATAAATAATTACTAAAAAAACTAATTATAAAGTAGTCCTCACATTTTATTTTTTAACCAATCCTCACCCACCCCACCCTCACACAGATCTCTCTTTCTCACTGAGAAATTCTCAGTCAACTCTCCTTTACTCTGAAACCTCAACCACAACACATACATCCTCCACCCCACCACCTTGGATTGTCACCATACATTCATCGACGAAAACCTGAAAAACTCGAATCAAAATCCACATTTCACACTTAAATACAACATTAAATGGTTGATTTTGGTCACCAATTTCACATTCAATTATGGGTTTTTCGGCTACAATCGTTTTTCCGGCCAGATTCCTTTTCCGGCTACTATCGTTTTTCTGGCGGGTTCGTGTGGTGTGGTTGGGGTGGTGTTGGTGGTAGAGGTTGGGGGTGGTGTTGTGGTGGAGGTGATACCCGGAAGCCATTAACCCAATCACTGATACTCAGTCAATCACACCTGCCGGAAACACTGGTTTACCATCACATTGTTTATCAACTGATTAAGTAGGGAGTCACGAGCTTGACGAATAGATTTGCCGGACGAAATTTTAGTTAAGAACCGGTGATGCAAGTAGCGGTGGCTTGATCGTTGTAGAACCACAAATGATTCAGTGTTCTGATTTAAATATTAACTAGTTACCATGAATCAACGTTGATGGTGTAAGCACTAGTACCAATTTTCTTTGAATTGAAGGTTTGCATTTGGAAATCCTGTTATGGTAATATATGGTTTTCAACCTGTTGATGGTGGTTACTGACTTACTGAGATAGAGAAAGAGAAGAGAGAGAGAGAGAGGTGAAGAAGATGATAGGGTGGGCCATCTTTTTTGTTTCTTATATTTTTACCTTTAATTTTTTAATTGTTAAGGGAAATTGGTCATTTAACATCAACTTAACTGAGAAAATTAACAGAAGTTAGTAATAAGGACCACCCAAATGCAAAATTACAACTATTAGGACCAACTATGTAATTAGTGAACCATTGGAACCAAGTTTGTAATTTTTGCAAACCACAGGGACCAACCAGGTATTTAACTCTATAAAAAACTGTCGTAAAAGTTCCTAATCAGCTAACCAACCATATCTTAACATGCTAAAATTATAATCATAAATATAATAATTTAATCAGCCAAATCTACGAGTTGTGTTAAACTATTCCTTTAATTTTTAAATTTGAGCCTACTATTAATCTCTCTTGTTATTAAGTTATAATATATTATAATATAAATTATTAAATCCCCTAGACCAGCTGAAAGAAGCACTGTTTTTTTTAACGGCTAACTGATTTCCACGTGTAAACCCACCCTTTGTGCTATGTCCAAAGGCTGACTACTCGACCACTGCTAGAAAGCGTAGCACACCCCAGATGCACAGAAACCCCGTGGAATAGGTAAAACTGCGCCCCTTCTTAGACTCGAACCTGGTAAAACCCCAGGCCAAGCCTTCACCGAAATGAGAACAACCACTATGCTATAGTGGAGGACCCAAAGAAGCACTGTTAATCTCACAAACTTGCCAAGGTTATTCATTGTATATTCATCTAGAATGGTTCAATTTAGGGGTGCACAAAAAACCTGAACTTGGATTCGGACCCGAAAAAACCCAAGAACCGGGTATTATAAAACCTGGGTTTTATACCCAAACCCGACCCTACATATAGGGTAGGGACCGACCGGGTATTCATGTCTGATCTAAAATCCAAACCTGAAACCGGGTTTTTTTTATACCTGATTTATACCCGGTTTTTCATAGTACCCGGTTTTTTAAATACCCGTACCGGTTGTTATAAATACTCGGAACCGAGTTTTACAAATACCCGGGAACTTCAATCTTCGATCTAGCACAAAAGAAGAAAAATCTTTTTAAGTGGCCAACATGTTTCTAACTTTTCATTCTTCAAAAGTCATAATATCAAATTTACATTTAAAAAATGTCATTAAATTTCAATAGGCTAAACCATCCAATAAAATTAATCGGTCGGGTTTTTTAATACCCGGTGCGGGTTTTATATATCCGCTGCAGGTTTTTTCTCAACCCGATGCATACCTGAACCCTACCCGAACCCGAAAATATGGTATTATAATACCCGGTTTTATAAAACCCGACCCGGACCCTACCCGAACCCGGGTATATAGAGTATACATTTTTGGTAGAAAACCCGGACCCGGACCCAACCCGGTTTTTCAAAAAACCCGATTTTGACTCGATTCTACCCGAACACGGTTCCATACCCAAAACCAATTTTTCAAAAAACACGATTTGTGCACTACTGGTTGAATTAGTACAAGGGTTGATATGGCCCACATATCAAGTTTTGGTCCTAAATGTCTATTGTGGGTCGAACTGTACTACCCATCAGTACCCGCTCCATCTGTTGGGCCATCAAGTAATACTTCAATCCACTCCATAAAAATTGGTTTGGCCCAAATCGGTTTGGGTCCAACCCGACCCAAAGATTTGGTACAGGTTTAGGATTTTTTTGTGTTGAGAATCAGCTCCAAATCAAACCGGTTTGAGCCCGCCTAAAAAAACTAATAAAACCGTTCTAAACGCTAAGACCAGTTTTGAACCCAATTTAAATCTGTTTGGGTGGGTTGGGATTTTCAACCAAAAAACTGGTTCTTAACCCGGACCGGTTTAGGTGAAATTGGTTTGAGATTAAACTAAAAAATCAGGCCTTCAGTTTGGGCACAAGCAAGGTTTCGTACACCTCTATAGAGGTGCACAAATCGGTTGGGTCCCAAATCGAATAGGTTCCAAACTGGTTTGTAATGACGGAACCAAATCTTTTTAACTAAGAGAAAGGAGGGGGTCATAGTAGAATAGTTTCACATTAATAATTCGCTAGTGTACATTAATTACTTTTTTTTTACCAATAGTTAGTGTAACCTTCGAGTTTCATATCTTGAAACATGTAAAATAGCTTCATTTTGAACACTTAAAAGATATATTTCTTGAATATTAACTAAAAAATAGTTAAATGGTTTACTCAAAGCCCGGTCGTTTTATATCAATGCATCTTTCCAAATATTAAAAACTAAAAGATATTCAATATATTTTGACAAACGAAAATAATATATACAAAATTAAATTAAAAGAGAAGGGTCCACTAAATAGTGAGTTTTTCCTAAGTACTATAAGAAAGATTGTTGGCCCGAGACGAGCGTATCCCGATGTGATGAATTTCGCCAGTAGCCCATTTGGATGATTCGTTGGCCGTTTAGAAAAAAAGTATAAGAAACATTGTAATGATATGTGGCACTCCTTATAAGTAAGAAGGAAGGAAATTTTGATACTTAAACATATTGGTCCTTATAAGTAAGAGTGTGAATATAATATGTGACACTCCTTTTGTTTTCTCAAACATACAACAAAAAAAATTCAGTACAAAAAATCTAGCATAAAAATTCAGTACAAAAAAATATAACATAAAAAAATCTAATGCAAAAACTACAACATAGAAAAATACAACAGAAAAAATTCAACAAAAAAAATCAAGACAAAAGTTTAGCACAAAATGTAGTACAAAAAAATAGAGTTAAATGCTTGGTTGGTCCCTGTGGTTTGCAAATCTTACAGACTTGGTCCCAGTGGTTCACTAATTACACACTTGGTCCCAGTAGTTTCAAATTTTGCACTCGGGTGGTCCTTACCACTAACCTTTGTTAGATTTCTCAGTTAAGTATACATAAAATGTCTATTATACCCTCGTCTTCTTCATCCTTTCTATCTCTCTGAATAAAAAGCCCTGTCAACCACCTTTTTTTATTCAGAGCTCAGATACATCGGGAGAATCCTGACAGTCAACTATATCTGTTACTGATGGTGCAATCACTTCAGAATTTGCTTCTAGAGGTGCAGAAAGTACACCTGTCACTGCCGGTAAATAAGATTGACCAGAAGCTGGTGGTGCGACCTCCTGAAGAGTAACTCCCGAGGTAAAAGTATTCAAACGGGATGAAGAATTATCTAATTTCATGAGTTGTTTAAGCATTGCTTGAGCCGCATCATTCATCGCAGGTTGGTACCTAACAATCCGTCCATCAGACGAATGTTCATTTGAATTTGAAATGACTCCGTCTTCTTTATACCTTCGTTTTTTATTCCCTTCGGTTATTAAACGGGTGCTCTCATTTTGATGTTGTACAAACTGAGCCAAAAACCCGGGGCTGTTAACCGCTTTGGCCAAAAACGACATCATTTGTTGCTGTCGTTGTTCCTTCCCTTGAAGACGTTGCACCATAGCCCTGTCAACCACCTAAAGATATAATATCTGGGTTTGACAAGGCTTTTTATTCAGAGAGATAGAAAGGATGAAGAAGACGAGGGTATAATAGACATTTTATGTATACTTAACTGAGAAATCTAACAAAGGTTAGTGGTAAGGACCACCCGAGTGCAAAATTTGAAACTACTGGGACCAAGTGTGTAATTAGTGAACCACTGGGACCAAGTCCGCAAGATTTGCAAACCACAGGGACCAACCAAGCATTTAACTCCAAAAAAATATTATACAACATGGAAATACAACACATTTTTTTGAGATTTTTTAGTTGTCATATTTTATATTGCAATAGGGCACACAAATTAAGGATAAAAAGACGTTCGACTTTGTGAAAAAATAATCTCGTATAAAAAAGTTATAAGCATTTAGAAAATGTGTGGTGGAATATGCATGTGCCTTGCATGTGGAAAGAGACAGTCAATAAATAGGATTTTCCAAAGGTACCGTTACACTCCTCTTTTTTCCAACATTTTCATCTTAACAATTGATTTGAAAATGAAAAGGTTAAGATTCCTTCTTATCCTATTTAGGCAAAATAAACTTTTTATTTTATCCTAAGAAAAACATTAACTTAATATACGATGAATTTTAATAAATAAAATATGTGATCCCAGATAACAATTTGTATCTAAAGTTGGCAAGTAATTTCAACAAATATGAATATAATGTGCGGAAATAAAATCAAACTTTTCAAGAAACATAATTACATAATTTTTAAGTTTATATCATTTTGAAAAGCTTACAAGGTGATTGTGAGATTATTAACTATTACAAACGGATACTCAAAGAATTATGTGCTGAAGGGTAGTGGAGTTTTGTAGTATGTATTGAATGCTAAGCATTGACTCGTTTTCCCTTCGGAGTTATGTTCTCTATTTATAGAGATGTATGGCATTCATGCACTTGACTGTGTAAAGTAGGGGCGCTAAACGGGTCGTGTTCGCGGGTTGATGGGTTCAATCCGACCCGAATCCGAAAATTTTATACCAACCCGAACCCAAAAATCGTGTCTTTCATATGAACCCGACCCGAATATTTGTGGGTTGACCCGAACACGACCCGTTCAACTCGAATCTTTTTTTTTTTATTTTTTTCAACAAATTAATATATTAAATTTAAAATTTACCTAAAAAATACATATGTATATAATACAATTACACAAAAATTATGAAATCTTATTTGAATTTCTTTTTTAAGTTATAATTATGACATAAAATATACACCAAATTTAATTTATAACATAAAATATATTGTAAAAAAAATATAATATAATATAATATAAAGGGGTTGCACGGGTCAACCCATTGTAACACTACGTGTTTTTACGTCCTATAATTATCTTGCACGTGTCTCGGGAATCCTAAATATGACGTATTAGCCAAGAGGGACCAAAACGTCGTTATGTTATTATTATAACCTCTAAACGACAATTATATAAGTTAAGGGACTAAAAGTGTCAACATGCTTAATCTATGCCTCTGAGTGACCTTTAACGAACCTGAAACTTAACAATGTTCGGTTTTATTCCTGAGGGTGTCAAACGATGGCCATACTGACTAAAACATGCAAAAATGTCAAAATATGGAGGTTTGGGAAGTCCAGGGGCAAAAATGAAATTTTTGAGAAAAGGCACCGTAGCGTGGCGCGCCAGGTGCAACAGAGGCTGGCGCGTGGCGCGGGGGTCACACTTTTTCAGCTGGTGTGTGCCAGCTGCAGTTTCCTGTATTTGCCACCAAACCTGCCACTTCTCTCGCATTCCTGCCACCTTTGCTCAGTGAATGCCACTTCAAAAACACTTGTAAACATTCTAATTCATGTCTAAACAACTGGCAACCTCCCCTCTCTCCTCCATAGCTCTTAAAATGAACATTCTTGTGAGTTGCAACAATCTTCATGCACTCCAAAATCACCTAGTTCATGCCAGAGTAGTTCTGATCAAATCCAAGTGTTCCATTTCGTTCCTACTGCTCATTTGGACCTAATGTAAGTGTTCAAACTTGTGCTTAGTGAATTTTTATAGCTATTTGCTTCAAACGAAGTATCGTCGTAAAAACGACTTGACTTTGTTCTAAATCCGTGTGTATTTCGCCATTGTGCGTAACGAAAGTTCCTACGTGATTGTAATGATGGAGGTGATAATCCCTCAAGAGGGCATCTCCAGATTACCACGGATTCATGGCCAATTGACGAGTCAACCGAAAAGTCAAATAAAGTCAAACTGTCCAGTTTTTATAAAAATCATAACTAATGATCTAGATGTTATAAAATATGTTTTGATGCACTAATAACCTAAAAATAAGTGTTAGAATATATGTCTACGGATTCGGCTCGTCAAGTTTTGGTCTAGGCTCGGTTCGTAGCCAAAAGTCACAACAGTTGACTTTTGTTGACTTTTGGTTCTGACCCGTTTCAAGCCACTTTTGCTACTAAATTTTGACCACTTTGAGACCATAATTATGTATAGGATGACCTCCTAAGATTTCGTTACTCGATTCCTAAGAAATCCGAGTTAATTACATAAGTTCCGTAAAAATCCTTAAAAACCTTACAAAAGGTCCTTTTTGCACAAAATGAGATTTTAGCGCATATGAGCATATGGATGATATACTTACTGATAGGTTATGATAAGTAGGACCATTTGGGATGTTTGTTCGGTTTATGACTTGAATGCATGCTTAAGAACCGCTAATCGCCGCTAAATGGCTAAACTACTATTTTTTACGGAAAAATAGCAAAAATCAAACTTTTTATAATCAAAACTTTAACTTACTGATGTTATAAGTTAAATGACATATTTTTGTCCATTTAAACAGGTCTTAACTTCAGTTTATATTAAATATCGATTTAACGGCATTTATGCGACTTTTACACCTTTCGGCGCATAAGTATGGTTTAAAATCATAACCATAAGCCGAGAATTGTTACCTACTGATTTATAAAACTTATTTTTAATATAACAACAGTAAGTACAAGTCCTAACCAGAATCCCAAATTTGGCCTCAAAGCTATTTGTGAAATTACTAAAATGCCCCTACGGGACATAGTATGTTTCAAAATCATCAAACACACATATATTTGATATCCTACTGTTATAACATGATAAAATATATGATTTTACAGAATATTTAAGGTCATAACATCAAATTCACTTAAACATCTTTTATAAGCTAAAAATGACTAAAATGCCCTTGTAAGGCATAATTCGGTTTTAAATACACCTCGAACCTATCTTTGCAAATGATACTGATTTTATAACATATTTTAAACATATCTCATTATGGAACTTATATACGACCTTACGGTTACCGGTTTCGCTTATACGCGTTCGGTTAAGCCTACATAGCTAGCTTGCGTATTTTAACCAAAACGGGTTTAACCTTCTCCATTCCTTATCAAAATCCAGAATGTTATTGGTCTTCCCATATTATACAAGTCTATGTACTTGTCGGTCCAATCAACATTCTATTCCGGTCTCCGCTTAATCTAGCGTATCGTATCGTATCACAATTTAGCGTAAGACTAACTGGTCTAAGTCTAGCACTTAACTAAGGATCCGTTAGCATTCTAATATTGGTTATTAATTACCGTCACTCCAGACTGAACGCCTCCCGGTTGATTGATGCTGTACTTGCTTTGGAATACGACTAAATTTGAATTACTTGCGAACTTCAATTCAGGTAAATACTCTTAACTTATTTTCCCTATACAAGCTTGGGATACGGTAGATTACTACTGCTTGGTCGGGTATGGGATAATGTTTTATCCAGTTGTGATAATTAACTGAAATCTTGCATAACCGGTTTTGATCTGTTTTGATTGAAACTAAAACATTGTGGGTGGGCTTGACCGTGTCTGGGATATCCTTGGCTCACTAAATTGATAGTGGCCACGACAATATAGCATGGCGTGTTGAGGCATACACTGGGAAATTGCTATCCTGCTTTCTTTATGAAAGTTCAGAGTGGTGTGTCAGTTGATCAAGTCTCGGTTTTTGTACCGGGCCTCATATGTAAAAGCCAGCATGTAAATCTGTATACAAGGTCTTTTGTACTATCCCAAGTTATTTAAGAAATGCACTATGTGCGCCAAAACCATTTTCGAAAAGGTTTTCAAAATGAGTCGGTTGAGCGTATTTACTAGTGTAAACTGACGTATTTTCAAAAGCTTAAGTTACAGGTTGCAAGTACGGAATAGGTCGGGAGCTGCGCGGCGAATAACCAAGGAGTTGCGACCTTAGGGAATTGCCTGTTTATAGCCTGTTATCATTTTGTATGTGTTTCGATCCGCCTGTGGATCTAGTTACAACCATGTCTGTATATATTTATTTTGGACATTAGACATTATCGGTTGTAATAGTTTAATTATTCCAAGCCTTCCGCTGTGTTATGCTTATTTGGTTATGATGATATCAACTGTACGTCATGATACTCCTCACCGGGCCCACTGGTAGACACGTGGATGTCGGGGTGTGACACCCGTCAACCCGATCGGGTTGATCTGAACCCAACCCCTTTAGCTAAACAGGTCCGCGGGTTCAACCTGAAACTGACCCGAACCCGTTTAGCCCAAACCTAAACCAATGACTTTCGTGTTAGGTTCGTGTCGTGTTTTCGAATCGTGTCGGGAATTCATACCCCTAGTGCAAAGTAGCTTTTTGGCATATTCATTGAATCCTTTCAAGTCCACTTGCTACTTAGGAGTTCGTGTAGAACCTTATCTCTTTGACAAGTTCCAACAGAATTCTGATAAACTACTCATCAGAAATCTGATGCCTAAATTTCATATGATAAATACAAATTTATCATCAGACACATCAGATTGGTCTTTTCTGATCATCCTTTCTTGATTGTGATCTGTTTCTAACTCTTGTTGACGATGATGCTTATATTTCTCTTGTTTGTTGTCTTATATTCTTTCTTAAGGTCCTGTTGACTTTGTCATCTTTAGAATTGATCAGAGTCATCTGGTAAACACTTTGATTCCACTCTTGGTTATGCTTTCTATGGCTCTCCGTACATATTTGCTATGTGACTTCTCTTCATCATATGTCTTTCTTAGCATCATCAGGTCCATTAGATGAAGTTGATTAGTTAAGTCAGCATTAGTTATGACTTGTTCTTCACCGTTTCTTCTTATCAGTGTATACTTGTTCTAGATCATGGAATCCGAACCGCCATCTAGAGTTGAGTAAGTGTCAACTTTCAGTACTCTCTTCACTGGGTTTGCCAAGGGTCTGTGTATGCTACTTTCCCCACTTTCATTTCTATCCATCAACAATCCTCTACTCATTGGACTTAGAGGTCTTTCTAGCCTATATTCTTCATCCAATTGAAGTGTTTGAGGTGATGTTCTGGAAACATCATATCTTCTCTTTCTACATTGAGTACAAACCTGGTTATATTTCCTGTAGGATCTCTTTCTGGAATCACCTTGGGCCTTTTTGAGGAAGTGGTTGTTTCTGCCCATTTTCTCTTTTCTTTCTGAATTAAGGATACACTAAAAGTTGATTCACCAGATGTTGTTCTTTTGGGTGAGCCTTCCAGTATTTCTTTATTCCTAGGCTACAAGACTGTTGGTGTTCCACTTTGTCCTTCCATAAATTGGTTTTCTAGTGTTGATTCTATGTTGTGGACTGTGATCTTAGGAACTTTAGGTTTTGATATTGGTAGGGGGTCCCATTGGTACTGTTTTTTTTATTTGATGGTTTGAGGTGCTGATCTTAGCTCTGCTATAGGTGTGACTGTTGTGGTTGCAGGAGCTTATTGTCTTGGTGTGTCTTTAGGTAGGTCTCATTAGATCCTGAACATTTATCTTTGAAAACTGATCAATATTGTAGTGCAGTCTTCTAACTAGAGACCTTACATCTTTGATTATTTCAGAATTGTTCTTTTCTTCAGTTTGCACTCCTTTGAGTTTTGTTTGAAGATGTTCCTTCTACTCATTCCATTCCTTTATCAACCTTACAAGTGCATTTACCATAGTGTTGTTGCTTGCTTTTAACTTGTTGATTTGTTATGTTAATTCACCAGAATTATCAGCTACATTTGCTTCAACTGCTTCCTTCACTTGGACCTTTATGCCTTCCAGATTTTCTGATATTTTTCTGAATTTAGTAGTGAATTTGTTGATATCTTGTGAGCTGGCTGGTGTCTGTTGTATACTCTTCAGCATTTCAGTGTTCTTCTTTGTTTGGCTTTTGATGATTTCTATTGATTCTGACAGAGTATTGATGTCATATTTTTGACTTTAAAGCTAATCTAACAACAAATACAACTTTGTTTCAACAGATGACCTTGGTTCCTCTGCAGGTGACTGTTTTTCTGTTACATCTTGGATTACTTTGTTCGGTACCGCATTCAATTGTTCTTTTGTCATGGTAAGTGTGGTTGTGGGGTGAGGTGGAAAACAGATGTTCCTGCTACCAAACTAGTAGAAGATACACATGCTGCTACTTTGAAAGGCTCAGACTGGTCATGAGACCAATCAGAAAAACCTTTACCAGATTTGTAAAACTGATTTACATCTGGATTTTCCTCATTTCCTATATCATTCTTGTAATGATCCTCCATGAGTTGTAGAGAAAAACACATTTTCCTGAACCAGGTTTCCTTGATCAGTTATCCTGATCTCCACCTGTTGTTGTCTCACCCTCCTCCTCTTTATCAGATTAAGAGTTGAGATATATAGGAACCTCAATTCTCTCTTCTACATTTGTGTTTGATTTTGTTGCTACAATAAGTAATTTACTTCAACAGATTCATCAGAATCGGATTCTGTTGAATTCTTTACAAATTCAAGAGAGGGATTAATGTTTTCACCTGATTCTGTGGCATGTTCTGCGTCTCCTTCCTGGTGTTGTTCTATCATTGTTGTGTCTTGAGCATCAATCTCCATGTTTTCTAGTGAGATTCTGCTATTTAACTGAGGCATCTATATGGCTGGTGGCTGAGTTGTATCTTCCATTTCTGGTACTTTGTTATATATTTCTTTATGCTTTTCCGATAGGGTGAACTCTTGTGTTATCAAACATAACATGGTTTCTAGTAAGGCTAGCACAACATGGGCAGATGTCCAAGCTTTGTCAACACACCATGGCTTCATAACTGCCGATTTCCATGTTTCCGGTCAATGGTAGTTCCAAGTTTCTTTCTTTAAATGTTTCAGTAATGATTATTGCCTAGAATCTTGGATGTGGCAAATGTGTATTAATTCTTTCGGTTTTGGTAAACACAAATTTTCTCATCAGATTAAATATCTCTGTTCCATAATCAATGTTGAACCCTGTTATGATTCCATGCATGATAGTTAGAATGGAGGTATTTATCTAATCAACAGCTCCAATCTTAGAAGTCACACATTTGTTTAAGGTTTCCATTAACACTTGCAAGAAAGCAGACAATTGCTTTCTCTTGAAATCAATCTTGCTAATTTCTTCTTTGTAGCCGAGATTTTTGAATTGTAACAAAAGATCCCCTTTGCTGGTGCATCCGTGTATTGACTTTTAAATCAGGAGTTCTAACGATTCCCTGATCTTCGTTGGTGTAATAATCACTGAGATGTTTCCCCAAAGATGAGCTTTCAACTCTTTCTCTTTATGTGTCTCTTGAAGGGTTTGAACAAGTTGTTGTAGGATGACTTCATGTACCTTTGAGTTTTGATCATAACTTGTTTTAGAGGGCAGTTTATTAGAAACTCAACCAAAATTTGACATCTTTGATCTCTTTGTTCATCTTCAAGTTGTTGTCTTTTAAGGCCAAGAAATCGTCATCTTTGATAAGTGAAACTTCGTGTTCAACGGTAGGAATTTTAAGATTAACAGGTGTTGATGTAGACTTGGTGATTTTGTGGTGAATTTTGCTTTTCAAAAATCAAGGTTTTAGGGCTTGTAAGTGGGTTTTAGCTTTGAAGGTAAATGAATGTTCTTCCGTGATTTGAAAAGGTATTTATATGATGTAGGAATGTAACATCTAGAAAATTCGTGACCAGTAAAATCCTGACACGTGTCACGCTGATCCTCGTATGCCACGTGTTGGCCGAGAGGGACTGAAACGTCGTTATGTTATAATTATAACCTCTTAAACGACGACTTTAAAAGTTAAGGGACCAAACTTGACAACATACAAATTTTTGGCTTCTGAGTGGGTCTTACGGACCGTAACCATATATGGTTACAGACCGTAAGGCTTGAAAGAATGGTT
Organism: Scalesia atractyloides; assembly: GCA_947069175.1. Taxonomy (NCBI): domain Eukaryota; kingdom Viridiplantae; phylum Streptophyta; class Magnoliopsida; order Asterales; family Asteraceae; genus Scalesia; species Scalesia atractyloides. The sequence continues at coordinate 20,910,811 of CAMTDV010000024.1, read as the reverse complement.
TGCTGAGAGGCGGTTATGGACCGCAAGGGTTATCCCATACGGTCCATAACCAGTTTGAAAATAGTGGGCACTAGAGGTCGAGGTCCTTACTGACCGTAGGCATAATGCCATACGGTCCGTAAGGGATTGCGAGAGGCAGAATCCTTGGCAGCTTGCAATGTCGCCACCTCTCTCGTGTTTTGCCACATTTTGGCTGCATCTTACACTTCCCTAGCCACTTGGAGCACCTCTAACACATGGCATCAGTTCCATGCTCCTCCCTTGGCTATAAATAGCATACATCTTGAACTTGGTCCTTTGCTCCTTCACGTCATTCTTCTCTACTCTCTCTTGGAGTTGTTTCCTGGCTTAAGGAGACCTCCCCTGAGTTCTAATATTTTCATAGGATCACTTGTAAGTTTTCCTAACCTCTGCTTTTCATTTTATAGGCTTTAGAGCCAAAAGTCAAGCGTTATCGTATAATGCTTTGACTTTCGGCTAAGACCATTATGGTCCAGCCATTGTTCGAATCGAACATGGCTAAGTGATCGTAGTTAAGTAGGTGTTAGTCCCTTAAAAGGGCACCTCCAAAAGATCACATTTACTAGACCTATTGACGGGTCAAAGTTAAATCATTAAAAAGTCAAACGGGTCAAATTTTATAAAACTCATAATCTTAGTTTATACATGTTATAAAAATATTTTGGCACTTAAAATAACTTAGTAATAAATAATAGAACATGTGTAAACATGTTCAGCCTGTCAATCTCCGTCTTAGTGTCGGTTTGCCACCGAAAGTCATGAAGTTTGACTTCTACTTTAACTTTCGATTATGAATCGATTTAGCAAATTTAGCTACTGCCTTTAAGTTGCATCATGATCCTAATATAATGTAGTATAACCCTCTAAGGTTATACTACAAGATCATAATCAGAATATGAGTTTATGCATTAGTTCTTTATTATGCCATACTTTGACTATATTGTCCTTTTTGCTAAAAATAAGGTTTTAATCAACAAAGAACTTGTAAATGTAACATATACTGATTTGTGGTTATAATTAGCATATCATGGTGTTATAATATTGATCATAACTGAGTTTTTGTAATTATCGCAAACTATGTCCTTAAAAGGACCAAAATGCCCTTATAGGCATCTAAATCGGTTTCTAAACATCATTTTCATATCAAACATGAAACCTACTGAAATAATATCATAATTAGAAATATTTGGGGTATCAAGTAACATTACATTCTGAGTTTACATACGAGTTCTTGTGTTATGTTGGTAAATGACGATAATGCCCTCTCAGTACATAAATTAGTTTTAATCAAGTCTTTTATATAAAAATCATTTACCTACTGATATGTTATATTAAATAACATATTTTGGTCACCCAAACCTGTTCCCAACTTCGCATCACGCTAAACATCGCTTAAATCGTCATTTAAAGACTTAAACGCTGTTTCGGCGCATAGTATGGTTTCAAACCATACTTGGCCACCAAGACTTGTTACCTACTAAGTTATAAACTCATTTTAAATATTTTTACAGTAAGTATATGTCACGAACTCAGAATCCCAAATAAGTTATCAAACTATGTGCGAAATGACCAAAATGCACCTACGGTGCATAGTTTGGTCCTAAACTACAAACCACACATATATTTGATATCCTACTGATGTTATATCCCAAATTAAGTATTTTTCCAGAATTATTATGATCATAACATCAAAATGTATACAAGTTCCTTTTATACATCATATAATGACCGAAACGCCCTTATGAGACATACTTTCGTTTTAAAACCATAACGGGCATATAAGTTGCTATCCTACTGATATCACAACTTATTCAAAGTATATTGGCATGTAGAACTTGTTCATGACTCATCTGATTACCCAGTATCGCGTTAAGCATTCTGTTATGCTTACGTAAATTTTTACGTAAGGTTTTCCCAAACGGGTCAAACCTTATCATTTTTATCTCAAATCCCAGAATGTAAATAGTTTACCCATATTATACAAGTCTTAGTACTTGTCGGGTTTAAGCCACTTCTATTCCGTTCATCACTTAATCTAGCATATCGAGTCGATTTCATAAATTTAAGTTAGCCGGTCTAAGTAAATGACTTGAATAAGGCCAGCTAGCATTCTAATTAGTTAATAATACCATTCACTCAAGACTAGAGAGTTTCGGTAGATTGAATCGAGCTAGTTATTTTGTATACGGCCGCGCTTATCTTTTTTTTCTTGATTTAAAGGATTGTGCTAAGCCAGGTAAATACTCTTAACCTATTTTCCCTATACGGGCTTGGGATGCGGTATAATATTACCGCATGGTCGGATATGCGATCAAAGACCAATGTGTCGTGAATTCAAATAATCCGTTTTAATTCGTATTGCTTAATATTAGACATTGGGGGTTAATGCGACCGTCTCCTGGATATTCTCGCTCATTTAATTGCAAATGGCCACTACTTAAGTGCGGGGTGTACGCATACACCTGACGGATGCTAAAATATTTTATAACCCAATATGGGTATACCTAATAAAGGTTTTAAAGTGGCATATCGGTTAATCATGATCTCGGCATAGTTTCCGGGCCCTAAATGTATTATTAGCATGTAAAACTGATAACATGAGATATAGTTTGTCCCAAGTTATTTGTAAAATGTATATACCAATGTGTACATGATATGATTTTGAAATGTTTTCAAAACGTGTCAGTTATTTGTATTTACCAGTGAAAACTGACGTATTTTCAAAAGACTAAGCGCAGTACGAAATAGGCTGGAAGTACTCGGCGAAGTTTAAGAGGAATTTGCATCTCCTTGCTTAGATAGTCCATAGTCTGTTAAACTTCCTATTATTGTAATATTTTAGATCCGCCTGTGGATCTATTACAAGCGTTGTATATTACTTTTGAACTTTGAACAATACGTTTGTAAAGTAATCTATTCCAAGACTTCTGCTGTGTTACTCTGTGTTGTTTGGTTATGATGATATCAACATACGTCACAATATTCCCCACCGGGTCCACTAGGACTTATGTGGAATTGGGGTGTGACAGGTTGGTATCAGAAGGTTTACTAAGATGATCAAAGGGAAGAAGGATAAATAAAGTTCTTTTAAGTAATGTTATGCATTTATTTTCTAAAAGTCCCTGCGTGGACATGTTATTTACTTTTAGTCCCTATGTGGACATGTATTTCTTTAGTCCCTGCATGGACAAGTTAGTTATTAAGAGTCTTAATAAGGAAATTTTTGTAATATCTTATCCTTTAAATGAAATTTTGGAATTTAATCCTCATGTATTCATTTTATCCTTTGTTTAAACGACCGTCTCGATTTTAATTCGATTTTATTGATCTGCTTTAAAATTCAAAAAGATCTTTTAATGGTTTGACCAGCCAATGGCAATGTCCAAATTAATTGGCAGATGATAATTATGGAAGTAACCCTTCTGTCTAGAAGTGGTGAACAATATTTCAACCTCCAAATCATTATGACTTTTGTCAAACATTAAATTTATTCTATGTTAACATCCAATGTAATGTTGATATTACAGGCCGTGTGACCTGAGGAACCACACTAGTCGTCTGGGTAATAGGCTATGTCCAAACCTTATAGCCTGTGTGATCAAATTAGATCCCGGCTGATATAATCAATATGATGATTATAATTAAACATCCGATAGTGGTGTAATGCCAATGTGCTATATTTTATTTGTCCATTGTGACAATGCCAACTGTAGTCTTGTGACTCCCTGTCTAGAGGTAATAGGCTATGTCTAAACCTCAAAGCCTTATGATGCAGTGAGATCACGACTCACATATTTTAAATCCAATGTAACAGGCCAATGTGCCATATTTTTATGTCTATTGAGACAGGCCAATGAGTTATATAAAGATTTGCCTTATGGCAATGATTGTTGTGACATTATGATCCACTGTCCAATAAATCCATGGACTTGATCCAAAATATTAATTTGCCTTTGACGGTCCATGAGACCTAGGCCAAATACGTAAATATTCTAAATAACAATCATTGTAAATGTCAAAGCTGAATAATTGTGACAATGTGCACAAAGGTAAGGGATTTATATACCCAAGTTTATAAGCCTATGTGGTTGGATGATACCATGGCTAACATGTAAATATTCATTCTTGGTGTTTAGTACCAATCTATAATGGCTCATTCTGATGGTGCAAGTAGCCGCCATAATGATAATGACAATACTGCGAACAAAATTGTGAATGATGACGAATTTCAAGCACGCATAGATGCAACAGTTGGCAAGGCTATCGAGAAAGCCTTTGAAAAGTTCAAGGAGTCGAGTGCTACTCGCTCCAAACCTTTATCTAAACCACCTTCAGATAAAAAAGAGAGTTTTGTACACTCCTCCAATGTGAGGAGCGAGGTTAAGAAGCAGGAGCTTCATGAAAAGACTCACTCTTCTAAGGATGGTTGTTCTTATAAGTACTTTGTCTCTTGCAAGCCTCAAGGCTTCAACGGAGAAAAGGGGCTGTTGAAACCTTAAGGTGGTTGGACGAAATGGAGACTGTAGTTGATATTAGTAGCTCTGCTAATAAAGATATCGTGAAGTTTATGTCCCAATCTTTCAAGGGCGTTGCCCTAATCTGGTGGAAGGCCTTGGTACAAGCAACTAGAAAGGTACATTTGTACAATTTAGAATGGTCCAAATTTGTAGACCTGGTCAAGGACACATACTGCCCACCTCATGAGGTGGAAAAGATTGAGTCGGATTTTCTTGCTCTCACGATGAAGAACCTTATTGTTGGAAGTATGTTTCTGACTACAACTCATGGTCTAGGCTAGTACCGTACCTAGTTACTCCAGAACCCAAATGCATTGCACGTTTCATCAATGGGTTGGCCCCAGAAATCAGAAGCATGGTTAAGGCAGTACAGCCTGGTACTTATAAATTTGTTGTGGAACTATCTTTTTCCCTCACCCAAGATTATGTGAGGCAAAGGTCAGTCAAGGCTGACAATGAGGGAAAAAGGAAATGGGAGAAGGACAACTCCCGAAGGTTTAACAAAAAAGGAAAGTTCGGGTTCAATAGGAACCAACAAAGGTCAGATGATAGACCTACATGTAAGACATGTGGAAAACGACACGGGGGACAGTGTCGTGTGGAACAAAAGCCTAAGCAGTGTAATATCTGCAAGAAAGTCGGTCATCGGACCCATGAGTGTCGAGACATAAAGAATGTTGTTAGTTTCACATGTGGTGAGAAAGGCCACATCAAGACTAATTGTCCTAAGGCTACAACAGAAGGGGCAGCAAAGATTGGAGAGGCTAAGAAGGCCAATGCCTGAGCCTTTCAGATGAATGCTCGAGAAGCTGTAAATGACAATAATGTCATTACGGGTATGTTCCTCGTCAACGATATCTTTGCTAGAGTTCTATTTGATTTAGGGGCTGATAAGTCTTTTGTGAGCCATATGTTTAGTAAACTATTGAATTTGCCCATAAGAACTCTAGACTTAACTTATGAAGTAGAACTCGTTGACGGAGCCATAGAAACCGCTTCTACCATTCTGGATGGATGTTCTATATCCATCAAGAATCATTTTATCCCTATCTCTCTCCTGCCAATGAAATTGGCGGGGTTCGATGTGGTTTTAGGCATGGATTGGTTATCTCATAACCAAGCCCATATTGCCTGTGATAAGAAACTTATTGAAATTAAAACCCCATCTGGTGAAATGCTTACTATCACGGGAGACCATCATTTCGGTTTACCTGAGAAAGCATCAATGCTTAAAGCATCTCGATGTTTGAAGAGAGGTTGTGTCATTTACATGGCACAAGTGACTACTGATGAGTCTAAGCCGAAGATGGAAGATATTCCCGTTATCTCTTATTATCCTGATGTTTTCCCAGAAGATCTACCCGACCTACCCCCTGACAGATAAGTGGAGTTTAGAATTGATATCCTACCTGGAGTAGCTCCTGTAGCTAGAGCCCCTTACCGTTTAGCCCACACTGAGATGAAAGAATTAAGAACCCAGCTGGACGAGCTTTCGGCGAAAGGCTTTATACAGCCCAGCTCATCACCTTGGGGAGATCCTATCTTATTTGTTAAAAAGAAAGATGGTTTAATGCGAATGTGCATTGACTATCGTGAGTTGAACAAAATAACGATCAAGAATCGTTATCCGTTGCCCAGGATTGACGACTTGTTTGATCAGCTTCAAGGAGCTAGTTACTTTTCCAAGATTGATTTAAGATCGGGATATCATTAATTGAAGGTCAAGAATGAAGACGATCCAATAACTGCCTTTAGGACCAAATACGGTCATTACGAGTTCCTAGTAATGCTTTTCGGGCTCACTAATGCACCAGCAGCTTTCAAGGATTTCATGAACAGGGTCTGCAAACCATAATTAGATACATTTGTCATTGTTTTCATAGGCGACATACTTATCTATTCTCGTAGCCAATCTTACCACGAGAAACATTTAAGGTGCATCCTTGGATTACTACAACAAGAGAAACTTTATGCAAAATTTTCTAAGTGTGAATTCTGGCTTCGCGAAGTCTAATTTCTTAGACATTTGGTTAGTGAGCGTGGTATCCAAGTGGATCCCGCTAAAATGGAAGCTTTTATGAACTGGGAAGCACCCAATACTCCATTAGAAATTCGTAGCTTCTTGGGATGGCTGGTTTATAATAGAAGGGTCATTGAGAACTTCTCTCGTATAGCCACTCCCCTGACTACCTTGACTCGCAAGAATGTTAAATTTAAGAATCCTTTGAGGTTCTAAAGCACTAGTTAAGCAATGCGCCAGTGCTTACGTTACAAGAAGGTATTGAAGATTTTGTTGTTTATAGCGATGCTTTGCACACTTGCATGGGCTGTGTGCTTATGCAAAGAGGCAAAGTGATTGCCTATGCATCGCGTCAATTGAAAGTGCACGAAAGGAATTACACCACCGACGATCTAGAACTAGTGCTGTTGTATTTGCACTTAAGCTTTGGGGGCATTATCTCTATGGAACCAAGTTGTAATATACACCTATCACAAAAGCCTCCAACATCTATTTAACCAGAAAGATTTAAACATGAGGCAACGCCGTTGGATGGAAATATTAAACGACTATGATTGTGAGATCCGATATCATTCCGACAAAGCGAATGTAGTCGCTGATGCGCTTACTCGCAAGGAAAGGGTTAAGCCTTTAAGGATTAACGCCAAGAGCATTGAGCTCGGGAGTAGTTTTAATGAGAAGCTATTGGATGCGCAGAAACAAGCCATGATGGAGGCTAATATCCCTAATGAGGGATTAGGTGGGACTGTTGAGCAGTTAACACCTGGAAAGGATGGAATCCTTAGATTTGATGGTCGAATCACGGTTCCGATCTATGGAGGACTTAGAGATTTAATCCTCCAGGAAGTGCATAATACTAAATATTCAGTTCACCCTAGAGGTGACAAAATGTATCAAGATCTGAAATCGAACTATTGGTGGATGGGCATGAAGAAATCCATAGCCACCTATGTAGCGAAGTTCTTGACGTGTTCACAAATTAAGGCTGAACACCAGAAACCGTCAGGACTCCTACAACAACTCGAAATTCCCGTATGGAAATGGGAAATGGTAACTATGGATCTGATTACCAAGTTACCCATGACCAAACATGGCAATATAATGATTTGGGTCATTGTGGATAGATTAACCAAGTCAGCTCACTTTTTTTCCAATTAAGGAGACGTGTAGCTCCGAAAGCTGGCTAAACTATATGTAGACGAGATTATATGGCGTGCCAATATCTATTGTATCTGATAGAGATACTAGATTTACATCTCACTTCTGGAAGAGTTTCCAGTAATCATTGGGCACGAAAATAAATTTTAGTACGACTTACCATCTGTAGACAGATGGGCAGAGTGAGCGTACCATCCAAACACTGGAAGACATGCTTCGTGCATGTGTGATTGATTTAGGTGGAAGTTGGGATGATCACTTACCCCTAATAGAATTCTCCTACAATAACAGTTATCATACGAGTATCAAGGCCGCTCCTTTTGAAGCCTTCTATGGAGAGAAAATGCATAACGCCCATTTGTTGGGCTGAAGTTGGGGAATCCAACTGTCTGGATCAGAGATTGTCCTTGAGACCACGGATAAAATAAGTCAAATCCGTGATCGTCTCAAGGCTACCCGTGACAGGCAAAAGAGCTACGCTGATAAGAGACTAAACCTCTTCAGTTCAAAATAGGGGACAAAGTTATGTTGAAGGTATCACCCTAGAAAGGTGTGATCCGTTTCGGGAAGAAAGGAAAGTTAAGCCCAAGGTATATTGGACCCTTCGAGATAATCGAATGTGTCGGGTCTGTAGCTTACAAGCTTAAACTACCCGAGGAGCTCAGTGGAATTCATGATGTGTTTCACGTCAGTAATCTGAAGAAATGTCTAGCTGATGAATCGCTAGCTATGTCACATCATGATGTTCAAGTCGATGAAAACTTGAGGTTCATTGAGAAACCTAGTTTGATCGAGGATCGATAGGTTAAGAAGCTCCGGAAGAAAAAGATACCAATCGTAAAGTTCAAATGGGATGCCCGTCGAGGCCCCGGGTATACGTGGGAGGTTGAGTCCAATATGCGACAGAAGTACCTCCATCTTTTTAAATAAAATCTCGAGGTCGAGATTTCTTTTAAGAGGGTGAGGATGTAACACCTCGAAATTCGTGACCAGTAAAATCTCGACACGTGTCCCGCTGATCCTCGTATGCCACGTGTTGGCCGAGAGGGACCGAAACATCGTTATGTTATAATCATAACCTCTGAACGACGACTTTAAAAGTTGAGGGACCAAACTTAAAAACATATAAATATTTGGCTTCTGAGTGGGTCTTACGGACCGTAACCATATATGGTTATCGACCGTAAGGCTTGAAAGAATGGTTTGCTGAGAGACGGTTACGGATCGCAAGGGTCCGTAACCAGTTTGAAAACAGTGGCCGCCAGAGGTCCTTACGGACCGTAAGCATAATGCGTCCATAAGGGACTGCAAGAGTCAGATTCCTTGGCAGCTTGCAATGCCGCCACCTCTCTCGTGTTTTGCCACATTTTGGCTGCATCTTACACGTCCCTAGCCACTTGGAGACTTCTTGGAGCACCTCTAACACCTGGCATCAGTTCCAATCTCCTCCCTTGGCTATAAATAGCATCCATTTTGAAGTTGGTCCTTTGCTCATTCACCGTATTCTTCTCTACTCTCTCTTGGAGTTGTTTCCTGGCTTAAGGAGACCTCCCAGGAGTTCTAATATTTTCATAGGATCACTTGTAAGTGTTCCTAGCCTCTGCTTTTCATTTTATAGGCTTTAAAGCCAAAAGTCAAACGTTATCGTAATAACGCTTTGACTTTCGGCTAAGACCATTATGGTCAAGTCATTGTTCGAATCGAATATGGCTAATTGATCGTAATTAGGTAGGTGTTAGTCCCTTACAAAGGCACGTCCTAAAGATCAGGTTTACTAGACCTATTGACAGGTCAAAGTTAAATCATTAAAAACTCAAACGGGTCAAATTTTATAAAACTCATAATCTGAGTTTATACATGTTATAAAAATGTTTTGACACTTAAAATAAGTTAGTAATAAATAATAGAACATGTGTAAACATGTTCAGCCCATCAATCTCAGTCTTAGTGTCGGTTTGCAACCAAACGTCATGAAGTTTGACTTCTAATTTGACTTTCGATGAATCGATTTAGAAACTTTAGCTACTGCCTTTAAGTTGCATCGTGATCCTAATATAGTGTAGTATAACAATCTAAGGTTATACTACAAGATCATAATCAGAATTTGAGTTTATGGATTAGTTCTTCATTATACCATACTTTGACCATATTGCCCTTTTTGCTAAAAATAAGGTTTAAATCAACAAAAAACTTGTAAATGTAATATATACTGATATGTGATGATAATTAGTATAACATGATGTTATAATACTGATCATAAACTGAGTTTTGGTAGTTATCGCAAACTATGTCCTTAAAAGGACCAAAATGTCCTTATAGGCATCTAAATCGGTTTCTAAACATAATTTTCATATCAAACATGAAACCTACTGAAATAATATCATAATTAGAAATATTTGGGGTATCAAGTCAGATTACATTCTGAGTTTACATACGAGTTCTTGTGTTATGTCGGTAAATGATGATAATACCCTCTCGGCACGTAAATTAGTTTTAATCAAGTTTTTATATAAAAAATCATTTACCTACTGATATGTTATATTAAATAACATATTTTGGTCACACAAACTTGCTCATAACTTCAGATCACGCTAAACATCGCTTAAATCGTCATTTAACGACTTAAACGTCGTTTCGGCGGATAGTATGGTTTCAAACCATACTTGGCCACCAAGACTTGTTACCTACTGAGTTATAAACTCATTTTAAATAGTTTTATAGTACGTATATGTCACGAACACAGAATCCCAAATAAGTTATCAAACTATGTGTGAAATGACCAAAATGCCCCTACGGTGCATAGTTTGGTCCTAAACTACAAACCGGACATATATTTGATATCCTACTGATATTATATCACAAGTTAAGTATTTTCCAGAATTATTATGATCATAACATCAAAACGTATACAAGTTCCTATTATACATCATATAATGACCGAAACGCCCTTATGAGACATAGTTTCGTTTTAAAACCATAACAGGCATATAAGTTGGTATCCTACTGATATTACAAATTATTCAAAGTATATTGGCATGTAGAACTTGTTCATGACTCATCTGGTTACACGGTATCGCGTTAAGCATTCGATTAAGCTTATGTAAATTTTTACGTAAAGTTTATAGAAACAGGTCAAACCTTATCATTTTTATCTCAAATCCTAGAATGTAAATAGTTTACCCATATTATACAAGTCTTAGTACTTGTCGGGTTTAAACTGCATTCTACTCCGTCATCACTTAATCTAGCGCATCGAGCCGATTTCATAAATTTATAGCCGGTCTAAGTCAATGACTTGAATAAGGCCCGCTAGTATTCTAATTGGTTAATAGTACCATTAACTCCAGACTAGAGACTTCCGGTAGATTGCATCCGAGCTAGTTATTTTGTATGCGGTTGTGCTTATCTTATTTTCTTGATTTAAAGGATTCTGCTAAGCCAGGTAAATACTCTTAACCTATTTTCCCTATACGGGCTTTGGATATGGTATAACATTACCGCATGGTCGGATATGGGATCAAAGACTAATGTGTCAGGAATTCAAATAATCCGTTTTAATTCGTATTGCTTAATGTTAAACATTGGGGTTAATGTGACAGTGTCCTGGATATCCTCAGCTCATTTAATTGCAAATGGCCACGACTTAAGCATGGTGTAAAGGCATACACCTGACAGATGCTAAAATATTTTATTACCCAATATGGGTATACCTAATAAAGGTATAAAGTGGCGTGTCAGTTAATCATGATCTCGGCATAGTTTCCGGGCCCTAAATGTATTATTAGCATGTAAAACTGATAACATGAGATATAGTTTGTCCCAAGTTATTTATAAAATGTATGTAAGAATGTGTAAATGAAATTGATTTTGAAATGTTTTCAAAACGTGTCGGTTATTTGTATTTACCAGTGAAAACTGACGTATTTTCAAAAGACTAAACGCAGGTAGCAAGGTTACGAAATAGGCTGGAAGTACTCGGCGAAGCTTAAGAGGAATTTGCAACTCCTTGCTTAGAAAGTCCATAGTCTGTTAAACTTCCTTTTATTTTAATATTTTTGATCCTCCTGTGGATCTATTACAAGCGTTGTATATTACTTTTGAACTTTGAACAATACGTTTGTAATAGTAATTTTAATCTAAGACTTCCGTTGTGTTACTCTGTGTTGTTTGGTTATGATGATATCAACATACGTCACAATATTCCCCACCAGGACTTACGTGGAAATTGGGATGTGAGAGGGAACGTGGGTATCGTGGGTGGTTAGTATTTAAGTTGGTTTATGATAAGTTAATTAGAAATTAACTTTATCCGAACCGTTTTGAAGTTTTTGATATATCCAAAAAAATGGTTTTAATTGGAGAATACTAACGGCCAAATTGTACCTTTGTCTCTTGTGGGACCCTTTGGAAGAAAGGTTCATTGACATACCTTTTAGAAACCTGAAACCTTCTGAGCAGGTATACTTTCCTTTCCCGTTTTTTGAAATGCAAAATTCCCCTTTTTCTGGTGATGTCATCAGAAAATAAGATATCTAATAAGTTGTATCAGAAACATTTTGTTTCAGTTGCTTTGTCACGAGAGATTCATCAGGATCTATAGTTTTTTTTTATGGGATGAGAGGTAGTAAGTAAAGGACAACGTTTGTACTTACCATGAGATTTCATGAAGACTTTAATGTATTACTCCTTTTGATTATTCTTTCGTATGATATACTAGAGATGAAGTCTTCTTGTTTTGGAATAGGAGAAAGAGAAATAACATGAAAAGAAAATGGCAAAGAAAATGATTGATCATTATTCAGAAATTATTTTCTTTGAGCCTTTTCATCATATTTCAAGTTGTCAATTTTATCAGAAATTTGTTTATGATCTTAAATGATTTTCTATCTTGCATAGACAAATTTTGTTGGTCATATCCTTTGATGAAGTTTTTTTTGTTGACATGCATACTTCCCCCTTTTTATCATATTGTTAGATTTCCCCCACTTTCATCAGAAGTTCGTACCAGATGTCTATTATATATATGAAAAGTAGGGAAGAAAACTTAAACTGGATAAAGAAACTTTCATTTAACGTTGAAAATCATGGCAATGAAGGCCCAAAGTTGTGTCTCAAGTCCAATGTTGTTGGTCATTGGCACAAGTTGTTCATTGTGGAATTTTTCTTGAAACACCATCTCTGCCCTGGGATACCAGATTGAAACACCTCCAAAGTCTAGCTGACTTGTGATCACCTTCATCAAGAAGCGTGGGACAACAGGAATGGTCGGCTAAAGTATATGTTGCTCATAAAATATGTCATTAGATAATGAGAGAAGTTGTATGGAACGTTGTGCACTACTGTATGCATAGGTTTGATGAGCCTCTAGGAGATCTCGTTGAAGTTCATAGTCTTCTTTGAGAAAATATCCCAAGTTGGGCACTGCCACGGCTGAATGAAATCGGACTTTGCTATGAACCTCATTGGTCCAAACACTCTATACCCTATCTGCTCAAGGGGGTTCTCCAACTGCTGGTAGGTGAAGGTCAGCACATTGTTGTCATCATGTAGGTGAAGCGCCTCCCTGATGGTGTACTCGTTCAAGATAATGGGCTTGTTCATCACCCATCCAGCAATGGTGGTAAGCCTCCCCTCATGAAAGATGAGTTTGGCGATGAACCAAAACTCCTGTAGTATATGTAGATGAATCGAGATACCGACAGTTAATGCAAATGCCAGAGGGCTATTGAGCAGTAGGGATAAGATGATACTACACATTTCCCACGCCTGACCAGCAACATCCAGCCGGACCCTTAAGTTGTGATACGGGTGATAGTTCAACAGGAAGTGGTTTGAATCGATCTGCTCCATTTGAGAGTGAGGGTTTTGTGTGAGGAAGATGAAGAGTTGCGCTTTAGGGTTTCTGAGCAAAGTAATGGAGATGAAAGTGACTTGTGATAGAGAAAGATCTCCATGGGGTAGTTATTTATAAGTGAAGTGCACTTTGCCATAAATGGCACCTGCCAACTTGATAAATTATATCTCCATTTTCCTTGTTGTGAAGATCTGATGTTAGATTCTAGATTTGCATCTCTTCACATTTATGGTTTAGGTGGCCAGGATCTGTGAAATACTCATCATTTACTGTCCAGGTGTCGCCTATTTCTCTCTAAGTAAGGATGAGTAAGCAATGAATGTTAAGAAAGAGAGAGTGGACATACATTTTCTTTTGATCAGAGTATTTACTTTATGTTGCAAGAAAGGTCTCATTGAATGGTTTCTTATGGGATTTGATCCTATTTTTATCTATTAAAAAGGAGATTAACGAAGGAAAAAAAATATATACATAAATAATTTGGTGATAAGATATGCATGCATGGACGAAGTATCTTTGAGATTTTTTTCTGATTATTTTAAGAAAATTTTGTTGACTTAGTCAAAAATCTGATAATTTTACCAGATGTATGGTAAACTTATGAGATTTATGATATGTCCTTAGAGTTTTCATCAGAATTCTGATTGTCTTCCTGGTTCTCAGAATTTTGTTCATTTCGTGACAAAATTGTTTTTAAAGATTCTTCATATTTTATATTGAGCATTCCCAATTTGCTGACTAAAAAATTGTGTCTTTTCTCATCAAGGGGTTTTATGAAAATATCAGCATTTTGGATTTCTGTTGGAACAAAATACATTTCAATATTACCTTTCTCCACATGATCTTTTATGAAGTGATATCTGACATCAATATTCTTTGTTCTAGAGTGATGCACATGATTTGAAGTTATTGCAATGGCACTCTTAGAGTCACAAAGTATGGGAATTTTCATCAGATTTATTCCATAGTCTCTCAGCTAAGTATGCATCCATAGAACTTGTGAGCAACAGCTTGCTGCAACTACATATTCTAATTTAGCTGTGGATGAGGATACACAATTTTGATTTTTGCTTGCCCAATATACTAATCTTTCTCCCAACATCCGACAAGCACCGGATGTGCTTTTTCTGTCAAGTTTACATCCTTCATGATTTGCATCTGTGTATGTTATTAAGCCCAAATTTGTGCCTTTGGGATACCATAAACCTAGATCGGATGTTCCTCTGAGATATTTAAAAACTCTTTTCACTGCTTTTAAGTGGGACTCTTTAAGATTACATTAATATCTTGCAAGAAAACAAATTGAAAACATGATATCTGGTCTACTAGCAGTTAAGTATAACAATGATCCTATCATTCCTCTATAAGTTTTAATATCTACACTTTTACCATCAGGATCATAATCAAGTTTGTTTCATGTGGCCATGGGAGTTTTTGAAGATGAGCTATTTTCAAGTGAGTATTTTTTTTTAAATTGTTCTGACATATTTTGATTGACTCAAGAATATGCCTTCACTTTGTTGCTTTACATATTCCTCATGTTTGTTGTTATGGGTGAAATTCAGAGCCCATATCCTGAATTATATCTTGAGTAATTGATATCTGTTTACGATCAGGATACCACACCAGGATATTGATAGCATCATGAGGCAGTATCCTGATAGTTACTAATAGTTTACGTGCAGGAGATGGCTGCAGGACTTGCAACTTTCACAAAGACCTTTTCTCCGAAAGACTAGCTCCATTTAGTTGGAAAATGGACGTTGAACGGAAGACTAGGTCTCTAACGTTCTAAAAGGAATATTCCGGAGCACCCCAAGTTTATAGGAGAAGTTGTTTACTTTTGTAACTATAAAATGATAAGCTAGATCGTAGGAACACACACTTCAACACTCTTCACTCTCTACTCTCATACATTTCTCTCGCAATCACACACTTTCACTCACTACTTGCAATCATTGTAACACTTAGCAACGATCTGAGCTATATCCTGCACTGTATCCTGAATATTCAAGCAATAAGAAGAATAAGGCAGCCGATGATTGTCAGCTCCTGAGGTTTTATGCCAGACATCTAGATCGATCAAGGGCTTTCCTCGTACATCTTGTGTCAATTTCTACTTTTATCGCATTCATTTATCATTTTGATATAGTTCATTATTCTGAAACTATATCCTGAAACTGTTTTCATAATCAACCAATGAAAAACTTTTTTTGTAAACCACAATAGCACGATTCCTCACATACTAAGTTTGATCACTTAATTGTTTCGGTAATTTTTGACCAAAACAATTTGGCACCCATCGTGGGGCAAGTGGTGCTATTTTTAATCAAAACTTTGCTAAAAACACTAATCAGTTTTTTTATTCTCTAATATTTTTGCGAGATTGTTTTTGATGGCTTTCTCAGTCAGGTTTGAGTTCTTCTTCGATGCCTACATCCACCTCTATTGCAACTGGTTCATTGCCTCCCCCACCTTCACAAGCTCAGACTTTCCAAAGGAGGAATGAAAGCCAGATACCAAGAGACATAATACTGCTCAAAATGTCTCCAGATCGGAGTTTCAGGGAGAACTCCTGTTTTTGCTTCTAATGACGAAATTTTATCTTTATTTGGTAGTATACAGGATCAAATGAAGAAGCAACAAGAAACTAACCAGCTCATAATGAAGGAAATACAACCCTTGAAGTCCAACTCCAAGAGACATGCTGAGGATATTGTTACCCCTTTGTAGCCAAGAATGTTTAACTTCAGTTCGGCAGCATATGTTGAGGATAATCAGGGCAACGTCGTACCAAGTCACTCCGGAGCAATATCCCCATATCCCCTTATCGACCGCCAGGGATCCAGGATATGCTCCAGGATATGGCCAAAATCGCCAAGCTGGTAACTTGTCCATCAACACTAATATGCCGACTACTAGCAACTTTGAACCTTCGCAGGATACAAGTGCAACATCGGCATTATCCAGGGAACTCCAGAAATTAAAGGATATGATATCAAGTGTGCCTGGGTAGTGCAACCAATACTAGAAGTATCCCAGGATAGTCACAACATATCCCGCTTTGCTCGCCATATTTGTGATGCTGAATTCCCAAGAGATTCCAAACTCCCAAGATGAAGCTTTATAATGGCACGACGGATCCTGAAGAACATATTGCTCAGTATAGGGAGAGGATGTAAGTAAATCCTATCCCACCAGATCTTAAGGAAACATGCCTATGCAAAGGCTTTGATTCCACCTTAACAGGATCAGCCTTGAAATGGCTTTTAAACGTTCCACCTTATTCAATTACATCATTTGCTCATTTGGTTAATCTGTTTAACAGTCAGTTTTCTTGCAGTAGAAGCTTTGAAAAACTAACAAGTGACCTTTACAGGATAACACAGGGCCCTCAAGAATCCTTAAGGGATTACGTAAAAAAGTTCAGCAGTGAATCCTTGGATATTCCACACCTTGATGTTGCTACGGCTGTAGAGGCATTCAAGATGGGATTACAGAAGGATTCCCAATTTTATCAGGATCGTGTGATGAACCCTTGTAGGAACTTGGACGAAGCTGGAATAGGGTCTAGATATATCAGGCTTGAAGATGACAAGAAAATGCAAGAGAGGATGAACGAATCCTCAATATACGAATCAACAAACAGGAAGTCGGAATCCTCATATAAACAATACCGCTCTAAGCCGTATGGTAAAAATGTCGGCAAGAGAGTGAATGCTGTCGAAGTTGAAGATGCTGAAGAATATCCTGAATTATCAGAATATTGTTTTTCTGTTAATGTTAATGAACTGATATATGCCATGCAGGGTTTAGGAGATAAAGCGAGGTGGCCAAGGAAGAACCAACAAAAAGCCGATTGGAAGGATAAATCCAAGTGGTGTGCCTTCCATGAAGACTTTGGACATGTAACAGAAGATTGCATAGCCCTAAGGAAGGAGATAAGCTACTTGCTGAGCAAAGGATACTTGAAAGACCTTCTCGGTAAAAAGAAGAATAACGGTCAGGATACTGATAAGGATCCTGAACGAGCAGCATCACCTCCGTCAGACGCCAAGATAATCAATTTTATATCTGGGGATCTGATATTTGTGGGACTTCTTATTTTGCAGCTAAAAGGCATGCAAAGGAAGCAAAGGCAGAAAGAGGGGACAAACCAACCAGGATGATGATGCTCACGAATGACAAAGTGATAACATTCGATAGCGACGACCGGATAACATCCAGGATCCTCACCATGATGGTCTGGTAATTACTTTGTATATTGCTAACCATTTTGCATGCATGATATTGGTGGACAATGGCATGCTTGGAAACCCTAAAGAGAATTAACATCCTAGAATGGAGATTACCTCAAAGTTCACTGTCCTTGTAGGCTTCAGTGGAGAAGCAAAGAACACGGTTGGAGAGATAAAGCTGCCTGTTTATGTTAAAGGAGTGAATTCAATGAAACGATTTTGTGTCATGGACTCATTATCCTTCTATAATACTATATTAGGCAGGCCATGGATTCATGATATGAAAGCTGTACCTTCCACTTATCATCAGTGTGTCAAGATCCCTACTCCTTGGGGGGTTGTCAAAGTGGAAAGCGACCAGCAAGAAGCAAAGGAATGTTATTCCTCTTCAATGAAGGCGTCAACAAAATCCAGGGCAGGATAGCAATTAAAGAAACAGGCTCAGGATATCATGGAGACTTCGGAGCAGGATGTTAAGAAAGTTATCCTGGATCAGGATAGTCCAGATATCTCGGTGCTTGTAGGGGCCAATATCCTTCAGCATATTGAGAAACAACTTACTAACTTTTTGAAATGCAGGATGTCCACGTTTGCATGGAAGCATGAGGATATGACAGGTATATTAAAACATATCATAACTCATAAACTTGGAATTGACAAATCTTTCAGGCCTGTTCAACAAAAAAGAAGGAAGTTTGCTCCAGAAAGGAATGCAATTATACAAGAGGAGGTTGAAAGGTTGCTCAAATCCAAAATGATCAGGGAAGTCAAGTTTCCTAAGTGACTAGCAAACGTTGTGGTGATCCAAAAGAAAATGGGAAGTGGAGAGTTTATGTAGACTACACATACCTCAATAAAGCTTGTCCTAAAGATCCATTTCCACTACCCCATATAGATTCTATGGTGGATGCAACTGCTGGACGTGAAATGCTGACTTTCATGGATGCATCCTCAGGATTCCAACAAATCCAAATGGAACCATCCGACCAGGAGGATACAGCATTCATGACACCCACATGTATATACTGTTATACTGCCATGCCCTTTGGTTTAAAAAATACAGGTGCAACATACCAGAGGCTAGTTAATATGATGTTTAAAGACAAACTGGGGGACACACTAGAGGTATATATTGATGATATGGTGGTGAAATCCAAGAAATCGGGGGATCACCTCCAGGATTTAGATTGTGCCTTCAATATCCTAGAACAGTATAATATGAAGCTGAATCCTGCTAAGTGCCATTTTGGAGTGGGGACAGGAAAGTTTTTAGGATACTTGGTGACCAAGAGGGGGATAGAAGCAAGTCCAGAACAGATTAAAGCTATCCTGAATCTTAAATCACCATCCAACATGAAGGATGTTCAGAGATTAACAGGCTGAGTAGCTACATTAAACAGGTTCATATCAACATCCTCAAAAAAGTGCAAGGAATTCTATGATATCCTGAAGAAAAACAAAAGTTTGAATGGGGTGAAAGATATGAAGCTGCCCAGCAAGAGTTGAAGCAATATTTTTCAAGTGCATCCCTGCTGATGAAGCCTGAGGATGGTGAACCCTAATCCCTATATCTTGTAGTATCAGGGAATGCAGTAAGTGCTGTTTTGGTAAAGGATCACGAAGGTCAGCAGTATCCTGTTTATTATGTTAGTAAAAGCTTATTAGATGCTGAAACTAGATATTCACACTTAGAAAAATTGATATTAGCTCTAGTCATGGCATCAACTAAGCTTAGACATTACTTTGAAACACATAGGACATGTTAAAACCAAGAGTTAAATGCTAAATGGTCCCTAAGGTTTGCTCATTTTTGCCAATTTAGTCCAAAATCCAAAAATTTTAAATCTGGGTCCCTGTGGTTTGCATTTTGTTGCCATTTTAGTCCAAATTTTTAAAAAAATCAAATTTTGTCAGGATTTCTTACAGAATTTTGTCTTTTTCCTCATTTTCTCCCAAGGGCAAAACTGTCATTATTTATTTTTAGTCCAAATTTCTTACCCTACCCTATATAACACACACACACACTCAACGCATACACGCCGCACACACACACACTCAACGCATACACGCCGCACACACACACACTCACTGTTATCTCTCTCTCTCACGTCTCCGGTCATCGGAGTAATTCCGGCCAATCTCGGCCACGCACAACCACAACACCAGGACCACTCTCCTCCCTGCTCTTTCACACAACACGTGTATTCCCTAAATTCACATCTCAATCTAGCCGAAATTTAGCCGTGTTGACTGAACCCGAGCCACCTGCGCCACATCTCAATCTAGCCGTGTTGACTGAACTCGATGTGTCCGGTGTGAATCCAAGCTGAGCAAATGTGAACCCGTGTCTTGAACCAAGCCCAAGCCAAACTGAATCAGACCCGAACCAAAACTCGGAACTGAAACGACGCTGGCGACTGAGAAGTTAACCGAAGGTCTTCCGGTGACTGCGTCGAGGAGAGAGAGGGATGAGCGAGAATGAAAAGGGGTTGTCGGGTGTGACTAGGGAAGAAGAAAGCGGCCGGTGGTTCACCGGTCATGCTGGTTCTGTCGGTGTCCTGGTCGGAGAAGAACCGAGGGGGAGAGAGAGGTCGTGTGGGAGTGCGTGAAAGAGGGGGAGGAGAGTGGTCCTAGTGTTGTGGTTGTACGTGGCCGGAGATTGGCCGGAATTACTCCGGTGACCGGAGAAGTGAGAGAGAGAGATAACAGTGAGTGTATGTGTGTGTGTTGATGTGTGTGTGTGTGTGTGTGTTATATAGGGTAGGGTAAGAAATTTGGACTAAAAATAAATAATGACAATTTTGCCCTTGGGAAAAATGAGGAAAAAGACAAAATTCTCTAAGAAATCCTGACAAAATTTGACTTTTTTGAAATTTGGACTAAAATGGCAACAAAATGCAAACCACAGGGACCCAGATTTAAAAATTTTGGATTTTGGACTAAATTGGCAAAAGTGAGCAAACCTCAGGGAACATTTTGGCATTTAACTCTAAAACCAATTATCCTGTTAAAAATGTGCTTAGGAAACCCGAAATGTCTGGTAGAATTGTTAAATGGTCTGTTAAACTAAGTGCTTATGATCTAATGTATGAACCTATAAATGCTATAAGTCTCAGGCTCTAGCAGACTTTGTGGCAGATTATAGTAGTGATATTCAAAATGAAGCTGACTTAGAAGTACGACAATTAGGTGAGAATTCACGATGTTGGATATTGTATACTGATGGTGCATCTAACATAAGAGGTGGAGGATTAGGGATACTACTAAAATCACCACAGGGGGACATACTACCCCAGGCTATTAAATGTGAATTTTCTGCTACTAATAATGAAGCTGAGTATGAAGCCCTGATAGCAGGATTAGAATTGGCTGTTAAATGTTTACAAGTGTTAATTCTCTGTTGATTACTAACCATTTCAATAGATCTTATTGTTAGGGATAGAATTTTAATGTTCGTGGATCATATATCCTTCTATATGTCTGGATCATGGATCCTCAAGACACGGTGCAGGAAGGCTAAGGATCACTGATCCTTATTATTGTTCTAATTAGCTAACAATTGTTTCCAATGTATTATGGCATGGTTTTGCAGGAGCTTTATGAAGATGACCTACCCGCCGAGAATCAAGGGGAATATGCCATTATTCCAGCACGTGCCAGGAGTTCGTGACCGTATTCATGAATATGGGATATTGCCAAGATTTTCGGATAGTTAGTTAAGGATATTTTTTACTCAAAAAAAGGGGTATTGAGCTTGAATAAGATAGGAATTTGAACACACACATCTGTGACCTACACTACTCTCTAATACGCACATTAGCAACATTGTGACAAGCTCAATATTTCCAAATTGTAATCTTTCTTGTTGAATATAATTGGTGATCGGTAGTTTCCATCACCCGAGGTTTTTTGTGCCGGAGATCATCTCTCGATCAAGGGCTTTCTCCTCGTACAAATCATTATGTTCATTGTCATTTACTATTGATATTTGTTCATACAGTTGTTCGTCTAACCAAGCATCCAACCTCAAAAAATCAGATTTGGTTACATAATCCTTGTGTGACTTTTGACCAAAACAGTTTGGCGCCCACCGTGGGGCAATCGGTGCTTCAATTCTAAAAATTCCGTTCGTTTCGTTCATTTCTGTTCATTTCCATCAATCACATGGCTTCTCATGGAAACTCTGCTTCAAGTGCCTTACCGGCGGTTACCTCATCTCAGACTTGTGCATCATTGCCTCCCATTCCCACTGCACTGGCGAAGAATGCTGATAATGCTCAGAAGAAGCCAACACCAGTTTTCTCGAAGGCTTCTACTGTTTCATCCTCTACACCTACTAACAATGATCTGTCTACTTTGATTTTGCAGATGAAAGGATACATGGAACAGTATGACAAAACTAACCAGAGGATCCTTCGTGAAATTGATTAAATCAAGAAACATAAGAGATCAGCGGAGGATCATTCTCCATTGATGCCCAGGTCATTGGATTTCGCCACTCCAGCAATAACCACTCAGCATTCCAAAGCGTCTGGTGTTCAATATCAAGGATCCTCAGGATTACAGCATGGATCATTGGCAATGACGCAGCCACAAGCAACTCATTGCCAACCTTATGAATCCCCATTCCAGCCTCAGGGATCCTCATGTCAGCATCAAGGATCCTACTTCAGTTCGGCAGGATACTTGGAGACGGTGCCACCTAAATTACCTTACTTTCAGAATCTAGGATCCTCGTCTCAGGTTCAAGGATCCATGGATTACCTT
Organism: Scalesia atractyloides; assembly: GCA_947069175.1. Taxonomy (NCBI): domain Eukaryota; kingdom Viridiplantae; phylum Streptophyta; class Magnoliopsida; order Asterales; family Asteraceae; genus Scalesia; species Scalesia atractyloides. Next base: position 20,888,236 of record CAMTDV010000024.1, on the reverse strand, counting down.
CCAAGGCCTTCAGCGCCAATGTATTCTGGATCCAATGTCTTTCAGGATCAAGGATCCCCAGGAAGTCCGATAATCAAGGATTCTGAAGTTCACAAAGGGGACTTCATCCCTATGCAAACTATTGCTTCATCTGGGCCAACTATTGCACCTGAAGTGTCTACTTTTGGATACATTTCTGCGATACCGGCTCTAAACCAATCAGGAGGTAACAATTTCAATACATCTTTTGGTACTAATTACGGTTCCATGCAGGATACATGTATCAATTAGGCTATGGCACAAGAACTTCAGAAGCTTAAGGATATGATATCCAGCGTCCCAGGAATGGTTAAGCCCATTCCTGAGATCCCGGATGGAAGTCACAGGGTGTCTCGCTTCGCACCTCCTATATGCAATGCTGAGATACCAAAACGCTTTCAAACTCCCAACATGAAGCTGTACGATGGTACGACTAATCCAGAGGAGCATGTGGCACAATACCGAGAGAGAAGGGAGATCAACCCCATTCTAGAGAGACTAAAGGAAGCCTATCTTTGTAAGGGCTTTGGATCCACACTCACTGGATCAGCACTGAAATGGCTGCTAAGTCTTCCTCCTTACTCAATTACTTCGTTTTCTCACCTAGTTAATTTGTTCAATAACCAATTTTCATGTAGTAGAACTTTTGAGCGGTTAACTAGTGATTTATATAGGGTAACTCAGGGTCGTGATGAATCATTAAGAGATTACATCACTAAGTTTAGTCGAGAATCCTTAGAAGTTCCTAATTTAGATATTGCCACTGCTGTAGAGGCATTCAAAATGGGCTTGCTTAACCTCATTCTATGATGACCTTGTTATGACACCTTGCAGGAGTTTAAATGAAGTAAGGAACATGGCATTGAGGTTTATTCGTTTAGAGGACGACAAAAGGATCCAGGAGAGACTCTTAGGATCCTCAAAACAGGAAAAGCAAGGATCATTTTTTAAGAATAATTGATCCAAGTCATACTTTAAACATGACAATCACAATGTGAATGCAGTTGAACAAGATGAAGACGATAAGGATTATCCTCCAATATCTGAATATTGTTTTTCTGTGGATAATCATGAACTAATACTTGTTATGCAGAATTCAGGTGACAAGGCTAGATGGCCAAGGAAAACTCACAAACCTGGAGCCACTAAGGACAAATCCAAGTGGTGCGCTTATCATGAGGATTTTGGCCACCTTACCGACGAGTGTATAGCGTTGAGGAAGGAAATTGGCTATCTTCTTAGCAAAGGGTATTTGAAGGAACTGTTAGGAAGGAAATGTTCAAGGACTCAGGATACTGAGAAAGTGCCTGAGAGAGCTCCTCCACCGCCAGCAGATGCTCAGATCATTAACTTTATTTTCGGTGGTTCTGATATCTGTGGAACTTCGTTTTCGGCAGCAAAAAGGCATGCTAAGGAGACAAAGATGGAGAATGGGGAGAGACCAGTTAGAACATCTACCCTAACACAGCAAAAAGTGATATCTTTTTATGAAAAAGATCGCGTAGACATTCAGGATCCTCATCATGATGGTCTTGTCATTACTTTGTCTATTTCTAATCATTTTGTTCGCAGGATCCTTATCGATGGAGGGAGTTCTGTGAACATAATACAATTGGATGTCCTCAAAAAGATGAATATCCCTGAATCTGAGATCATACCAAGATCATCGGTGCTCGTGGGATTCAGTGGGGAAACCAAGAATACATTGGGGGACATCAAGCTTCCTATTTACATAGAGGGAGTGAATTCTATCCAAAAATTTTGTGTAATAGATAGCTTATCTTGCTGTAATGTTATCCTTGGCAGGCCATGCATACATGAGATGAAGGCGGTCCCATCAACATACCACCAATGCGTCAAGCTTCCAAGCCCATGGGGGATAGTCAAGATAGAAAGTGATCAGCAGGAGGCGAAAAATCTCTACACTTCCTCAATGAAACCTGCTTCCAAGTCTAGGGAAGCATAGCAATTAAAGCATCCTCCAAGAGACGTCATCGAGGCAAGAGAACATGACGTCAAGGATATACTCTTAGATCCTGAGGATCCTGAATCCAAGGTGTGTATAGGATCGGGGATCCAGGAAAGCATAGAGCAGGATCTAGTATCCTTCCTTAAACGAAGGAAATCTACCTTCGCCTGGAAGCATGAAGATATGAAAGGTATATCTAAGGATGTTATGTCACACCCCGACCCGCAGCGGAAATAAGAGTCGGGGCATAATTGGGTTATCACCAAAGCACATGACATTTACTATTATGTTTCATAATTAATAAAGTCAAAGTTACATTTTCAAGCATCCAAACATGTTCATCCAATACAAAGGAAATAACCAAACATAACAATCCCAATACTAAATTGTTTTATTCTTCTAATCCAGGTCCTATGTGTTCCTAGCTGCTGCTGGTTCACCTGTATCATGTGTAAAATGGGAGTTTTTGGGTCAACATAACTTGGCGAGTGAACCTTATTAGATAAACATTTGATAATGATTTTATGGTTAGTTTATCAATGAAATATTGTGCATAATCATAAATGAGCAAATGTAAGTAATCAAGCATTGGCAAATAGCAGTTACAATTATAACATACAATAACACTTGATAGCATACATGAACATACCAATATCATACGATAACTAACATAAATGAACTGTGCGATCAAGGCTCAATCAAACGGAGCCGATCGTATTGCATGTACTGAAAATGTAAAATAAACTGTGCGATCAAGGCTCAATCAAACGGAGCCGATCGTATTGCATGTACTGAAAATGTAAAATGAACTGTGCGATCAAGGCTCAATCAAACGGAGCCGATCGTATGTGGGCACGCCAGGTTCAACCGCATAATAAAATGGGGAACAGGCTCAACACTCATAAATGGGGAGCGGCGGCCTCGGTAATTGCATGTACTGAAATAATAAATTGCATCCAATAATAACTACTTAACAGCAACAAACTAAATACACATGTTTGTGATATGATGTATGCACAATGGTTTAGTTATAATATGTAATAAACAAAGACACATGATACACCCCAAAAACGTGATTAAAACGGGGAATTTGTAAGATTCACTCACATTGGGTGCGTTGAATTGGAGATGGTGAGATGCGCACGATTTAGATGAGCGGATCGACGAGGAATACTAACCTAAATAATAATGGAAAAATATATTAGATGGATGGATTTTATTAAGGATTTTAATGAACTTTTTAGATATATTTTTGTGAGTTTATGGCTATTTTCTATCTTTAAAAATGTTATTTTTAAGTATTTTTAATTGATTTTTAAATTAAATTAAATAAATAAAAATATAAAAAAAATATTATTTTTTTAAGCGTTGACCGTTGACCGGTTCGGTCAGCGAATAATCCTGCGCCGGGTGGGATTCGAACCGGCGACCTCCCGTTCGCGTGCACGCAGCTCTACCAACTGAGCTACGTGTCTAACCCGAAATAAACTCGTTTTTAATTATATTTATACACTTATTTGAATTAACCGAAATTTCCTTTATTTGCAAAAACGTTTTAATTCAATCGGACCGGTGCTCGTGACGAGTTTCGAACGCACGACGTGTAGTTCATGTTGCACACAGTCCACCGCTGGACTGTGTGTCTAACCCGGTTATTATCTCGGTTTTTATTATACTTAACAACTATCTGTTTTAACCCGGTTCAGTTCTTGATCAAAAAGGCATGTTATTACACAAGGCGTGCGTGTAGCGGGGATCGAACTCGTGACGTGTATAGTTTTTGTTTGCACACAGTCCACCGCTGGACTGTGTGTCTAACCCGTTTATAATCCTGATTTTAATTACTCTTATGTCATTACTGAACTCATCTTCTTCATTACGAACACAGACCTCAATCAAACAACCGATTCGTGATTAATCTAGTTAATAAACATGATGTCTAGCTTGAATGCATTAAACCGAACAGTTTGGGGAAAGAAGATACCGAACAGGTTGTCTTCTTCAGAGAGTCCGGCGAAACTTGTCGGCTCTGTTTTTGAACCTTCGGCTGAGAGAATCTATTAACAGGTTTAAGGGATTAGATATGAAATTGAACTAGTGAATATTGATTATCAGTACGTTGGAATGTGCATACCGGTAATTAACGAGTTTCCGGCAATTCCAGAAATTTTCCGGCGAACACAGAAAGTCCAGCAATTTCGTCTGTGGTTGATTTTGAGCGATGAGTTAATGTTAGTAAGGTTCTAACAATAGATTGAAACCGTAAAGTAGAAGTATTTTACCGGTTTGTGTTGAATACGGTTTTCCGGCGACTTTTGCAGAGAATTCCGGCGAACTGTTTTAAGCGCTCAGATGGTCTGAAAATGCGACAAAAAGGAATTGGAGTATTGGTATGATATCTCTGAATCGCGAGAGTGTCTGGAGTTTGAGTTATTCAGAACTTGATGTTCTTTTTCGGTTTTAAAAATCAACAATGATGAGTCTTTAAGTTTAATCAATTTCCGATTGATTAGAAACCGTCGTGCATCGGTTATAACTGAATGTGTGAGGTAAACAATCGATTTGACGATTGGTTTGCCGATTACCGTTTTTCAGATGACACCATCGGTTAAACTGAGTTTGTGTATAAGTTCCATTTGTTTTCCTAGAGTTAACAGAAAACACATTGTGGCGGAGTGGTTTAGGGAATGAATGTTAAGTTGTTTAAAGAGTCTTGGCTGACCCGGGTTCGAGTCCCGGCAGCTTCAAATATTATTTATTTATTTTATTTTAACTTTTTATCAAATATAATTTTTATAGTTTAGTTTATTTATTAATTATGTATCGTTTTAACTCAAAATAATCATAAATAATTAATGCAACTTTTATAACTTGGTACTTGATTACAAAACGGAGCGGGTTTTGGAGACCCGATTTTTACAAATGTTACATGTTATTACTCATAAACTTGGTATTGACAAATCTTTCAGGCCAATACACCAAAAGAGGAGAAAGTTTGCTCCTGAAAGAAATGCGATCATCCAAGACGAGGTAGACAAGTTACTAAGGGCATGTATGATTAGAGAAGTCAAGTATCCAAGATGGTTAGCCAATGTGGTTGTTGTTCCAAAGAAAAATGGAAAGTGGAGGGTATGTGTCAATTTTACTGACTTAAACAAGGCATGTCCCAAGGATCCTTTCCCTTTATCCCACATTGACTCCATGGTGGATGCTATGGCGGGTCATGAGTTGTTAACTTTTATGGATGCTTCGTCTGGATTTTAGCAAATTCAGATGGAACCATCTGATCAAGAGGATACAACGTTCATGACACCCACCGGCATATATTGCTATATTGCTATGCCCTTTGGTTTAAGAAATACATACCAAAGGCTGGTGAATATGATGTTCAAAGAACAAGTTGGACATACGATGGAGGTATATATAGATGATATGGTGGTCAAGTCTAAAAGAGCTGAGGATCACCTTAAGGATCTCGAAGAAGCATTCAATATCCTTGACCAATACAATATGAAATTGAATCCTTCCAAATGCCATTTCGGAGTCAAAGCTGGAAAGTTCTTAGGATACATGGTGACCAAGAGAGGGATCGAAGCAAGTCCGGAGCAGATAAAGGCTATAATCAACATCAAGTCTCCTGCCAACGCTAAGGATGTGCAAAGATTGACAGGAAGAATCGCCGCCCTGAACAGATTCATTTCAAAATCCTCAGAAAGAGGCAAGGATTTCTATGATATTCTGAGGAAGAATAAGAAGTTTGAGTGGACGGAGAAGCATGAACCTGCTCTACAGGATCTCAAGGATAACCTATCCTCAGCACCGGCATTAATGAAACCTGAAAATGGGGAACCATTATCCTTATACCTAGCTGTTTTAGGTAAAGCAGTAAGTGCGGTCCTTGTTAAGGATCATGAAGGCCAAAAACATCTGGTATACTATGTAAGTAAAAGTTTACTTGATGCTGAGGCCAGGTATTCTCATTTAGAAAAACTTATTCTTGCTCTAATTATGGCTTCTACTAAATTAAGACATTATTTCAAAACTCATACTATTGTCGTTAAAACTAACTTTCCTATCAAGAATGTTCTCAGGAAACCAGAGATGTCGAGGAGAATGGCAAAATGGGCTGTTAAACTTAGTGTATATGACATTAAGTATGAGCCTAGAACTGCTATTAAATCCCAGGCTTTGGCTGACTTGTGGCTGATTTCAGTAGTGATCTACAAAGAGAAGCTGAATTGGAGGTACAACAACTTGAGGAGACCAAGGATCCTTGGACACTCTTCACAGATGGAGCCTCGAATGTCAAAGGAACTGGACTAGGCCTACTACTAAAATCGCCATAGGGGGACATTATACCCCAATCAATAGCATATGAATTCCAAACCACTAATAACGAGGCAGAGTATGAGGCCTTAATAGCAGGTTTACAGTTAGCTAAGAATATGAGGATCAGGTATCTTCAAGTGTTTGTGGATTCTCTATTAATTACTAATCATTACAAGGGTTCTTATTCTGTTAAAGGTGAGAAGCTAATTAAATATTTGGAGATATTCAAGAAATTGGCGGATTCTTTTGCTTTTTTCAGTCTAACACAGGTACCCATGGAAGAAAATGCAGAAGCAGATGCCTTAGCTAATCTAGGATCCTCATTGAAGATGCCTAATGATGTGAAGATACCCCTTATCCATGTTCTAACTCCTGCAATCGAGGAAAATGAGACAATGGAAATAGTGGACGATGCTGCAATCGTACCTAGGGATGATGCACAATCAACTCTAGGATCGTGGATCCTTCCAATCCTGAATTATATCCAAAATGAGGAAGTTCCCATTGGGGAAAATCCTAGAGCCTTCAAGATAAAGGTATCCAAATTCACTATAATTAATAACATGTTATATAAGAGATCTCTTGCAGGACCCTATCTATGGTGCATTGAGGATCCTGAGATCCAAGAAGTCTTGAAGGATTTTCATGAAGGAGATTATGGAAATCATACTAGGGGCAGAGCACTATTTTTAAGGATCCCCAGAACAGGATATTATTGGCCTACAATGAAGAAGGATTCTGTGTAGTATGCAAGGAAATGTGATGCTTGCCAAAGACACAGTAATATCCTTCATCAGCCCGCAAAACCTCTGCATCCTATATCCTCCTCTTGGCCATTTATGAGATGGGGAATGGATATAGTAGGCAAGCTTCCCAATGCACCAGGAGGAAAAGTGTTCATGCTAGCTATGACAGACTATTTCTCTAAGTGGATAGAAGCTGAAGCTTTTACCCAAGTCAGGGAAAAGGAAGTTATATCCTTTATTAAAAGAAATATCATTACTAGATTTTGTATTCCTTCTGAGATTGTTTGTGATAATGGATGCCAGTTTATTGGGAACCGTACTATTAACTTTTGTGACAGCTGGGGGATTAGGATGATTACATCAACACCAGTCCACCCACAAGCTAATGGCCAGGCAGAATCATCCAACAAAATCATCATCAACAACTTGAAGAAGAAGCTTGGATCGAAAAAGGGCAAATGGGCCGAGGAATTATCTTATGTCTTATGGGCAGATAGGACAACTCCCAAGAATGCAACGGGTCAGACTCCCTTCTCCTTAGTCTTTGGAGCTGAAGCAGTGATCCCTACAGAAATGATAATACCAACAGCCAGAACAAGCATCCGTGATCCTGAAGCAAATGTCGAGACTCTGGTTCAAGACTTTGATACCGTGGAAGAGCTTAGAGATATGGCAAGAATAAGGATGACTAGCTATCAACAAAGAGTGGCTGGTGCTTACAACAAGAATGTAAGGGTCAGAAGGTTTCAAGTTGGTGACATGGTATTAAGGAAGGCGTTCTAGAATACCACGAATCCTTCCGATGGTAAATTAGCACCAAAATGAGAAGGCCCCTATCTAATTGAAGCCGAGGCAGGAAAGGGGGCATATCGATTACTAACTATGGATGGTGACCTTCTACCAAGAGTTTGGAATGCTATCCACCTAAAAAAGTATTTTATGTAAAGGATCAGGGATCCTTAAGTATCCTAGTGATCAATTCAGATCGAAGGATCCTCAAAGGATATGAGATTCTTGATTCGGTAACGTTTAACTATTGCTTTCATTTTTATTATACTTCTTATAAAGTAAGGATGTTGAATTTTCAACATTCAACATTATCAAGCTTTAAGTTTTGCAGAAGTTATTACAAAGGATCAAGAGGTTGGCCACCTCTCTAAGACTTTTGGCATGTCCCCAGTTTAAGGTATCTAATACCTTCTAAGGTTTAAACGTTTTCACCTTTAATACGAATTGGGTTTCAACACCCCGCCAGTAGCGCACGTTATCCAAGTATAGTTCAAGGCAATGGGACCAGTACCCGCTTTAGGGGCTGACAATTTCATTGTTGTTGGCTATATTTAGGATCCTAAGTATAATGGTAGACGTACCATACATCCGTTCCTAAGGTTTCTAATGTTTTTACGTTAGCAAAGGTTTCAGCATTTTCATGTCGCTTACGTTTGGATAGATGCCAGTTTGGGCCACACTCTAGTTTACGCAAGTTTATTTGGGCTTGTCCCAGTTTATTTGGGCTTGTCCCCAGTCTATTTGGGCTTGTCCCAAGTTTGTTGGGCTAGCCCCTAGTAACTAATGATTCCTTCATTTGATGTTTGGCTTAGTCCTAAGTTAAATACTGCTACAGGTTTATGAAGTTTAACTGTTAAGGATCCTAAATCCTAAAGTCTTATCGATTGTTATGCTTTGGTTGACACGACTGTAAGGTTTGAGGATAAAAATTCCTAACTTGGATTCACTGGTATGATCTTTCTATTGCATTTCCTTTATTTCTGGATTATTTATGTTACCCTAATCCTTTGACAACAGGGTGTGTGATCCTTGATCATAAGATGATCAATTCTTGAGCAATATGTTTTTATAAATATTTAGTATTCTTTTTAACACCTTATGGATTTTTCAGTTAAATATCCAGAAATTTTTCAACATGTATAGCGATAAACATACTTAAAAAGAAAAGGAACAACAACAAAGATAGTCAAAAGCTTAAAGTTTTATTTATTTATAAAAACCCTTTTTAAAAGGTTGTCAAAATTGCTAACCCAAGCCTCTACCAGCAAATCGTGGCCCGTCCACTTGGGTTGGCAAAGGGTGTCCATACTAACGAGTCAATAAGTGCAGGAAAGTAAAGGCGGGGGGCATCAAGGGCTTCATCCTCCACAAACAGAAGGACCAGTCCACCTTTGCTACCCCCTAGTCAAAAGGATTAGTGATCCTTAACCCTAAAAACTATTGTTCAAATACAGACGAAATTGTTCGCCATAAAAACATCAACAACCAAAAAACATAAAAAATGGGCTCCGGCCACGTCCAGAATTATCCATCATCGCCTATTCATGCAACCTACTCCATGGATGCCTCACCACCGTCACCTCCTTCTCCCTTGCCACCAACCGCTGTCCATCACGCTGCTTGGCTCTGCCTCCGGGATGGGTGCCTGCTCATGAATTTCTTCGTCACCCAGCTCGATCAACCTCTGCTTCCAAGCAGCCACATCCCACTCAGCCCTGTCAAAAGAAGGATTCATGGCCTCTTCAACCATCTTTATCCTACCTTTGAGGATAGACCTAACGGCAGAAACCTTCGCCTCGTCAGCAGCCTCCAATCTCTCTTTGTTAGCCCGGATCTGATCCACCAAGATCTCCTTCTCCAAGCGCTTGACCTCCTTTTCCAAATTGGAGATCCTTTGGTCCTTGGCAGCAGTAATGGCGCGGAGCTCGTCAATGTGCTCTTCAGCTTCAGTTAGGAGTTTTCCTTGGAGGGCTTCGAGTAGGGCTATTTTCTGCATAAGTCAAAATTTTCAGGATCAGTGATCCTCAAAGTCCATGTGTAATTCAAGAATAAGTGATCCTTACCTCAGCAATGAAGTCAGAGATTTGCTGCTTGATCTGGGATGTGTCCTCGGTTGGCTCGCTCGGTTTCTTCTTTTTGCTCCTGGATTTGGCTCTGGAAGGCATGGCCCTTGTTCCTGGCTTACTTTGGCCTGAGGCCAGTTCAGCCTTGATGGAGCGGGGGGAGATGATACTTTGAAGTTCCCCGAGATCAAACTTGGTGGTAGATTTGGATGTAGACTTGGCAACACCTATGCAAATCAAACTCAGATAAGTATTTATAAGCTATCTATTTTGTTGAATATTTTCATATACTTGTATACAAATACTTACTTGACATCATGGACAAAGGTAGAGGTATCTTCTTCTAAATCCTTGATCTTGGGGTAAAAAGTCCTAACAGATGAATCAAGTGCCCAAAAGGCAGCAATCCTTATTGGCGTGGCATGTAAATCTCTCAAGGCAGCGTAGCTAGTCACTGCATGCACAAAAAACAGGATTAGTTATCCTTAGTGTAACAAAAAGTAACATGTCCTAAATCCTACCCTTCAAGTTCCACTTTTTGGGAAGATACTCCTCCTGAGGAATGGAGTCTCTTCTCACAAAGAAGAACTGGTTTTTCCAGTTGGTGTCATTCTTGGTGATTTTGAGCAGTGGGGGTGAGTTTTGGATTTGGATTTGAAAAGATATCGATAAGACCCATGAGTCACAAGGCTGTACAGGTTGGGGAGTTCGGTGATACCAAAGCTTAGACCCTAGTTCTTGATCAAATGTTCTAGAGTATACAATACCCTCCACAGCATAGGCATCGCCTGGTTGTAGCACATTCTGGTATGAGAAAAGAAGGTTTGAGTAAACACTGGGAAAGGATATGTATAGCCGATCAAGAATGGAGCGGCAGGAAAACAGATCCAGAAGTCTGATTCGCAATCACTTCTCAGTGATGAATCAAAGGGTCTGAAAACTGTTTCCTCAGGGAAACAGGGGCGTATTTGATCGATTTCGGGATCGGTAAATTGGCAAAGCTCCTCCGAAGGATTTTTCAGAAGGTTTTGGCTCTTGGGATTGTGATCTTGTGGTTGATCTTTGAGAGGAGAGGATCAGGTTACCATCTTTCCCATGGATCAGAATAATGGAAAAAACTGAGGAATGAATAGAGAGAGAAAGAGGATACATGTTTGATGCTCTGGATATGCGTATAAAAAGGCAGAGATCAAGCTTAAATAAGAGATTTGATCTCTATCCCTATGCTATAAATAATGATGTTTGTTGCAGGTTATCAAATCAAGTGACGTCATAATGTGCAACGGATATATGCAAGTGGCAACGGCTAGTTTCTTTCTAACGGAAACATGACTAATCGTTAGGGAATTTAATTAGTCATGTTTGGGGGCAATTGTTAGGGATAGAATTTTAATGTTCGTGGATCATATATCCTTCTATATGTCTGGATCATGGATCCTCAAGACACGGTGCAGGAAGGCTAAGGATCATTGATCCTCATTATTGTTCTAATTAGCTAACAATTGTTTCCAATGTATTATGGCATGGTTTTGCAGGAGCTTTACGAAGATGACCTACCCGCCAAGAATCAAGGGGAATATGCCATTATTCCAGCACGTGCCAGGAGTTCGTGACCGTTATTGGTGAACGTGGGATATTGCCAAGATTGAATAGTTAGTTAAGGATAATTTTTAGCTGAATAAAAGGGGTATTGAGCTTGAATAAGATAGGAATTCGAACACACACATTTGCGACCTACACTACTCTCTAATACGCACATTAGCAACATTGTAAAAAGCTCAATATTTCCAAATTGTAATCTTTCTTGTTGAATATAATTGGTGATCGGTAGTTTCCATCACCCGAGGTTTTCTGTGCCGGAGATCATCTCTCGATCAAGGGCTTTTTCCTCGTACAAATCATTGTGTTCATTGTCATTTACTTTTGATATTTGTTCATACACTTGTTCGTTTAACCAAGCATCCAACCTCACAAAAATCAGATTTGGTTACATTATCCTTGTGTGATTTTTGACAAAACACTTATGCAGCCAAGGGTGCAAAGTTAGCTGAATATCTTGAAATTGTTAAAAAATTAGCAGGATATTTAAAAAATTTTACACTTGAACAGGTACCAAGAGAAGAAAATGCTGAAGCAGATGCTCTAGCAAATCTAGGATCTACTGTCAGGATACCGGAGGGAACTTAGATACCAATACTACATATCATGTATCCTTCAATCGAACTTTTCAAGCCTCAGGATAAGGAAGTAGCAAGTATCCAGGATTCTGGTGATGGATGTCCTGAGAAGAATCTTGAATCCTGAATGGCTCCAATCTTGAAGTATCTTGAAAAAGGAGATATCCCAAAGGATGAAAATCCCAAGGCTTTCAGAATGAAGGTATCCCGTTTCACTATTATAAATAATGTTTTGTATAAGAAATCCCTTGCAGGTCCACATCTACGGTGCTTGGAAGATCCTGAAACCAAGCAGGTACTTAGGATATACACGAAGGAGATTGTGGCAACCATACTAGGGGCAGATCTTTATTCTCGAAGGTGTTGAGAATAGGATATTACTAGCCGACCATGAGAAAGGATGTTGCGGAATATGCTCGGAAGTGCGATGCATGTCAAAGACACAGCAATATACTACATCAGCCAGCTGAACCATTATATCCTATCATGTCCCCTTGGCCATTTATGAAGTGGGGTATGGATATAGTAGGGAAAATTCCTAAGGCTCCTAGAGGAAAGGTTTTTATGTTAGCAATGACAGATTATTTCTCCAAGTGGGTTGAAGCAGAAACATTTGTTCAAGTTAGAGATCAAGAAGTAGTATATTTCATCAAGAGGAATATCCTGACAAGATTCGGGATACCAACTGAGATAATTTATGATAATGGCTCCCAATTCATCAGCAAAAGGACTACTGATTTTTGTAAAAGTTGGGGAATCAAGATGATTACGTCAACACTGGTGCATCCTCAAGCTAATGGACAGGCAGAATCCTCGAACAAGATAATTGTCAATAACTTAAAAAAGAGGTTAGGTGCTGTCACACCCCGACCCGCAGCGGAATAAGAGTCGGGGCATAATTGGGTTATCACCAAAGCTCATGATGTTTACTAAAATGTTTCATATTTATTAAATTCAAATTACAACTTAAATAGTCAAGATAAATCCATACATTACAAAGAAAATGAAACTAAGTAAAACAATCCAAAGCATGAAACTGATTTATTCTTCTAGGCCTTCCTACGCGTTTCTTGTCTCAACTGGATCACCTGTATCATGTGTAAAATGGGGGAAGTTTTGGGTCAACAAAAGTTGGCGAGTGAACCTTGTTTAAAAACATTGTTATTGATTCCTTGTTGCATTTTATATTGAAAAGTTGTGCAATAATCATATGTGAGCAAACATATATAAACAAACAATCACAAACCACCTTGAATGTGTATATGACATGAATGATAATGTATTGTGAGATCCAGGCTCAATCAAATGGAGCTGGCCTCGTATGTTGGCAACGTCACGTTTCGCTCATAGGTAATGGGGAACAGACGAGCCTATGATGATGTATGTGAGATCAAGGCTCAATCAAACGGAGCCGATCGAAATGAGGCACCTGTACTCAACCCGTCTCCCACGGGGAGCTGTTGGGCCTAATGATGTGTATGTACTGTAAATGATAAATTTAATCTAAACATTAACCACACAAACAATTGATACATATTGGATACACATTTGATCATGGATATGATGGATGCACAAGTGTTTAAATATAATAAATAATTAAGCGACACATGATACACCCCAAAATGTGATTAAAACGGGGAATTTGTAGAGATTCACTCACATTGGGTGCGTTCTTTTGATGTTGATGGATGCGCACGAGTTTTGGAATTTGATCGACGAGGAAAACTAACCTAAAAAAAATCACGAAATAGTTTGGTAAATAAATGGATTCTTAGGTTTAATTTTGTGAGTTTAAGGACTTTTTCTAACTTTAAAAATATTATTTTTAAGTATTTTTAATTAATTTTTAAATTAGATAAATAAATAAAAAGAATAAAATTTTTTGACTTTTTGACCGTTGACCGGGCCGTTGACCGGTCGGACTGTGAGTAATGTGTGCGCTGAGTGAGGTTCGATCCCGGGACCTCTCGTACGTGTGCACGCAGCTCTACCAACTGAGCTACGTGTCTAACCCGAAATATTCTATGTTTTAATTATATATATATACTAATTAAATGTTAATTTATTTGGTTTATATTAAAAGGATTTAAAATGGTCGAACCGGTTGCAGGGACCTGGATCGAACTCGGGTCCTTCGATTTGCAAGCGCACAGCCCAACCAGTTGGGCTGTGTGTCTTATCTGTTTAACTTACAGTTTATATTAATCTTATAAACATACGGGGACCTACTCTGATTCAGTTTTAAAAAATTGGTTTTAATTCGGAAAGTCGGTGCGTTTGTAAGGTTCGAACTCGTGACATGCGCTATGTGTTTGCACACAGTCCACCGCTGGACTGTGTGTCTAACCCGGTTTAATATCTTGTTTTAATTAAACTTATACATGATGTTCGACTTCGTCTTCTTCATTCAAAGACACAGACAAACGATATCCGACTGTTCTGGTTTAAATCGTTCGTCAAACATATAAGTGGTGGAAATGTAATGGATAAAAAGAATTACGGAAACGAACGTACCGAACAGACTGTTTTTCTCAGAATTCCGGCAATGGTCGTCGGCTCTGATTTGTGAATTCCGTCTGATTGAATCAATTAACAATTTTGATCGATGAGTTGTGAAATTAAATGACTAAATAAGAGATATCAGGAGGTTTAGATGATTGTACCGATTTACAGTCTGATTTCGGAAATGTCCAGAGATTTTCCGGCGAATGCAGAATATCCGGTAACGTCGTCTGGGAAGGGTTTAAGTTAGTATAAGTCTAACAATGGACTGAAAACGAAAGAGTCGAGAAATTTACCGATTTGATGTATGTCTCGGTTTTCCGGCGAAAGTCCGGCGATAGCAGATAGTGATTCCGACGAACAGAAGCTAGAGTGAAAAATGAAGTTGAGGGTTCTGGGAGTGTTTCCGAGATGTGAGGTGATGGTATTTTTAGTGTAAATTGAAAGTATATTTCATTTCGGTTTTAACTCTCAACAATCATATGAATCGAATTCATTGAAGATAGAATTGATTAAGAACGTGGGTTGGCATTGATTCATCGGTTATACTCAGGAACTCGCGATCACCCAAAAGTCTCTGGATATTTGAAAGCCGATGAGCGGTTTCAGTTCTTAACGCAACCAGATGAATTCACGGGTGGAACTTAAGTTTTATTTTATTCATTGATTACACAAACGAGTCAAGTGGCGGAGTGGTGAAACGCTTGTTTGTTAAACTGGCTGACCCGGGTTCGAAACCCGGCAGCGGCATTTATTTTTTTCTTCGACCGTTTTTATTGTTTATTAATTATAGTTTATAAATTCTAATATATTTATTAATTATGTATTGTTTAAAATTAAAAAGAGCATTAAATAAGCAACAAAAATTGTAACTGACTATTCGATTAATAAACGAAGCGGGTTTTGAAAACCCGTTTTTCGACGGATGTTACAGGTGCCAAAAAAGGAAAATGGGCAAAGGAACTACCATTTGTCCTATGGGCTGATAGTACAACTGTGAAGAATGCTACTGGGCAAACCCCATTTTCTTTGGTGTTTGGAGCAGAATCAGTGATTCAACAGAGATGGTGATTCCCACAGCCAGGTCAAGCCTACGGGATCCTAAAGCGAATCTTGAAGTATTATGTCAAGAGTTGGACACTATTGATGAAACAAGGGGTGCGACAAAGCTAAGGATGGCAACATACCAACAAAGGATAGCCAAGTCGTACAACAAAATCTTAAGAACCAGAAGATTCCAAGTTGGAGATTGGGTATTGAGAAAAGAGTGTCAGAATACGACAAATCCTGCTGATGGGAAGTTAGCTCCAAAATGGGAGGGGCCATACGAGATTGAGTCAGAATCAGGAAAAGGAGCATACCAGCTCAAGACTAAGAGGGGGATATGATACCAAGATCGTGGAATGCTATACATCTTAAAGCTTATTTCAAGTTAGTTTAGAATTTGAATTCTAACTCAGGATGGTATGAATTTTATCTCTTTTAAATATATATTTAATTTAAGTTATTATTCATTGAAACCCAATACTGACCTAAGAATCGGAGGGGTGTTAGCTAAGCTAACACACACCTTAGTTTAAAGGGGTTTTGTAGGATATGTTTCAGGATAATACTCCAGGATATTTGCTCAAGTTGGATCGAAAGACTAGAGGATTGGCCCCCTCTCTCACGTTTAAGGGATTCAGATCCCTTCACAGGTTTAAAGGTATTCACCTTTCTTCCGAGTTGGGTTTAAACACCCCGCCTGGAACGCAAGTATCCGGGTATAGTTCAAGATGGAGGGACCAGTTCATGTAAATGTAGCTGACAATTTCGTTATTGTTGGCTATATCTCGGATCCTTACGGTATATGAGGATTGATCACCCTCTCTCGTGAAAGGGTATTTTCATACTCTCTAAGGTTTAAAGTTTTTCACCTTTCTAAGTCTTAGAGTTTATACACTCCCGCCTGTAGCTCACGAGAACAAAGGGATTATCCCTAGGATACTAAGGGATTATCGCTAGGATACTAAGGGATTATCCCCAGGATACTATGGGTTTATCCCCGGCAAAACTAAAATCTTTGAAAAAGTTCCAAATTGTGATTGTGTTCGCACACGTTCTTTTATGAATAAAAAGTTGTAAAGTTTCGTCACTAAGTGGAAAAATGTTCAAGTATGTCCTGCGCTGAAACAATATCCTGCACAGACAGGGGACATCCATGCTGGGGACATTGCAAAGAATTCAAAGGTTGGAAATTATTGCCTAACTGTTTCTGGTATGGTTTTTGTTTCTCAAAGCTTGGAAGCCTTATCTAAATGATCTAAGTATCATAGTGATATTTAATCAAGTTTTGTCTGACATTTTGATTAAAGACAACAAAGATACTAAACGTTATATCAGTATCCTGGTCAAGATATTTGATCAGGATGTTTAAAACATATTTTTCCAAAATGAAAACATGATAAAAACATAAAACGGATAAGGCAAAAAGGTTGGTTTATTACTAAAGGATCAAAAGGTTGTACTCTTGGCTTCATCCCAAAGCGGGACCATCCCCCAAAAGTACAACTAGTTCCAAAAGCATAAACAGTTGAAGGCTTCGTCCTGAAAACACATGATCCCTCCACCTCCAATTGTTGAAGTGTTCTAAAGCATGCAGGAAATGTAAATTGTTCAGGTGCATGAAAAGTAAATTGTTTAAGAGGATTACAGACCATTCAAATTAAAAAAGTGGGCTCCGGCCTAAGCAATAATATCCATCATCGCCCACCTCGTTGCCCTTATGCTGCAACACCTTCAGCAGCATCCTTGGCAGTATCACCACCAGCAGCACCAGCTACGCCTTCACCATCGTCACCGGCACCCGTATTAGCCCCAGGGTCCTCATCAGCTTCATCACCAGCCTCTGCTGCTACCTCAACCACCTTGGAAGACTCCGCAACCGCCGGCTTAGGAGGATACTCCATGGGATTACCGCCGAGATCCTTCAACTTCGCCTCCCAAGCACTGATATTCCAGGAAAGGCACTCGAAGCCCGCAGCCTTGGCTTCATAAGCCATCTTCAATCTAGCTTGGAGGAGGGAGATTACCACAGATCCTTTGAGGCCGTCGCGGTAAGAGACCATATCTGAGGAAGCTTGTGAAATGCCGGTCTTCCATGAGGCTAGAGCAAAGAAGGCGGAGGAACTCGCTGAACAGCTGAAAATATCCGCAGCCACCAGGACCCGACATTATGAGGACAAACTAAAGAAGGTCACCTAGGATGCCAAAGCCGCTTTGGAGAAGGCTACTTCAGACGCTCAAACCAAGCTGGATGCTACACATGCCCAACATGAGCAGGGGAATCGGTCTCCTTTCTCTTTCGAGAACTAGAAGCCTGAGGCTTGGAAGCTAAGGAAGACTTGGGGACAGCGGTAGGCTTGGAGCTGGAAGAGGGCTTCGAGCGGCTGAAGGCTTGAATTTGGACTCTGTTTTACCGGGGCAGGTCCGGAGTAGCTGTCCAGTTCGTCGAGGTCAAAGACTACAGGGATCTTGGCTGGTTTTGCATGAAAAGGGAGGTAACCATATGACTTCACTGTATCTTGTATTAAAAATATGTGCAGGATGTTAGACAGGATCCTTACCAGACATGTTTGAGCTTGAATGCTGAGTTGAGGTTGCTGGGTTTGGTACAAAGCTCCTTTCAATCTCTACGCAAATAGCAGACGATTTAGGCCCTACAATGAAAGGTATGAAAATCAGTATAACTGACCAGGATATCAATTCAGTATATACTCGCATGATATAGGACGAGGATATTTACCTGGTTAAGAAGGGAAGTCAGGAGGCTGCTAGATTCAGCGAACCCAAGATTCTAGTACGGAGAGACCTCGGCAAAAGTGGTAAAATACCGCAGAATCCAGGAAGATACCAGAGGTTTGGAGGGCCGATAAATGTTCATTGTCGAACGAACAAACCTCTTTCTCCGAATATTGGTGAAGGTTCTGAGGTATGAACGTAGGAACAGAATCGCCGAAGCAGGATCTCGTTTGTCACGCCATTATTGACCGGAAAAAGAAGAAGAATAAAGATAGAGAGGATTCTTACCTCTTCACTTTCTTGGGTTATGGTTAAATGGTAAGCAAGTTAAGAAGATATAGGGAGGTAATGAGTAGATATAGCCTGGGCAGTTACATCACATCAGGAAATCTTATCTCTTAATGACCTCGAACAACGTAAAAATGTAACCGTTGGGACTCAGGATCCTCAACGGAAACATTTTCGGGGACAATTGTTATGGATAAAATTCTGAGCCCATATCCTGAATTATATCTTGAGTAATTGATATATGTTTACGACAGGATACCACACCAGGATATTGGTAGCATCCTGAGGCAGTATCCTGATAGTTACTAATAGTTTACCGGCAGGAGATGGTTGCATGATTTGCAACGTTCACAAAGACCTTTTCTCCTGAAGACTCGCTCCAATTAGTTGGGAAATGGACGTTGAAGCCGGAAGACCAGGTCTCTAACGTTCTAAAAGAATATTCCCGAGCACCCCAAATTTATAGGAGAAGTTGTTTACTTTTGTAACTATAAAAACGATTAGCCAGATCGTAGGAACACACACTTCAACACTCTTCACTCTCTACTCTCATACATTTCTCTCGCAATCACACACTTTCACTCACTACTTGCAATCATTGTAACACTTAGCAATGATATGAGCTATATCCTGCACTTTATCACGAGTATTCAAGCAATAAGAAGAACAAGGCAGCCGACGATTGTCAGCTCCCGAGGTTTTATTCCGGAGATCTAGATCGATCAACGGCTTTCCTCGTACATCTGTGTTAATTTCTACTTTTATCGCATTCATTTATCATTTTGATATAGTTCATTATCCTGAAACTATATCCTTGAAACTGTTTTCATAATCAACCAATGAAAAACTTTTTTGCAAACCACAATAGCACGCTGCCTACATACTAAATTTGATTACTTAATTGCTTCAGTAATTTTTGACCAAAACATTTGTTTCTTTAGATTGTAAATTAAAATGTGGCATTTCTTATTAGATATGGCAACAATTTCTTGGGTCGAAAATGTTGTAGCAAATAAAGAACGAAAAAGGAACCATTTCAATTTGAATGTGTATAATTAAACATTTTCAAAGCTACACCTCTTAGGTTTAAAAAATATGGTTTAAACCATGTAGTTTGGTTATATTTATATTAGACTCTAGTTTTGGTAAATACATTAAACCAAATTGACCTGTTACAGTTATTACTGTTGTTTTAGTTATTTACTGATACAACTAAAATTATATAAAATACAATATAATATTGTTAGTGATTTTTTATTAAACAAAAGTTTCCGTATGTAATGATAATCATTTAATCGATTATACGGCATCTTAAACTAGATCAAAATCCGATATATATATTAGATATTTATTATCTTAGGTTTTCGAATTTTCGTATGTTATATAGTGAATCATCACAAGCTTTGGTGAAACGGCATAGTACGTTATGAAGAAATGTCAACTTGATGGTTAAACCAGTTGGCAGTTAATTCAGATAATCGGTTAGTATCAGCATTAAGTTATTACTTACTGCTGATGATTTAGTGTTTTTGATTTGATCCTGTTTAGTTACTTGCTAACTATTGATGGTTGGTCCCTAGTACTAATATAGTTGTTGTTGAATGTAGTTACTGTTATGGGTAAAATTCTGAGCCCATATCCTGAATTATATCTTGACTTAATCATAGCTGTTAACGATCAAGATACCAGACCAGGATATTGGTAACATCCTGAGGTAGTATCCTGGTGATTACTAATTATTTGCATGAAGACATAGTTGCAGGATCACAACGTTAACGGAGACTCGTTCACCTGAAGACTCGGTCTAAATGGTTGGAAAAAGACGTTGAAGCCGCAATACCTGGTCAACAACGTTCACTGGCGAATATTCCAAGGGATCCCACCATTTTAGGAGAGTTTGTTTTTCTTTGTAACTATAAATACCGGATAACCAGATCAATAGGTCACAACACATTCACTCACTACTCTCGAATACTGTCCTTTACTTTCACAATTACACACAAACACTCAACACTAGCAACTCTTGTAACACTTAGCAACGATCTGGGAATTATCCTGCACTGTATCCTGATTTTTAAGCAATAAGAAGAACAAGGCAGCGACGATTGTCAGCTCCCGAGGTTTTCTGCCGGAGATCTAGATTCAAGGGCTTTCCCGTACATCTCGTGTCATCCTTTACATTTTTTCGCATTGTTTGATTGTTGATATAGCTCAATATCCTGAGCTATATCCTGAAAAGTGTTTTTACAAACTAGCAAACCAATACAAGCTTCATAAACACTGCTAGCACACTACCTCACAAAACTAATTTGATCACTAAATTGCTTCGGTAATTTTTGACCAAAACAATTTGGCGCCCACCGTGGGGCAAGTGGTGCTATTTCTATTAAAAACTTTGTTAAAATCACTACTTGGCTTTCTATCGACAAAACTTTTTTCACAACTATTTTCGATGGCTTTGAAATCAAACATGAGCTCTTCCTCCACGCCTGCTACAACCTCTGCTACAACTGGTTCAGTTCTTCCACCACCTCCATCTCGGGACACTCTGCCTACTCAGAATGTTCTATAGATCTGGTGTTCCAGGGAGAACTCCTATTATGGCTTCTAATGATGAAATTTTAGCTTCGTTTGGTAATATACAGGATCAGATGAAGCAACAGCAGGAAACTAACCAAACGATAATGAGAGAAATACAACTCTTGAAGTCTAACTCCAGGAGACCTGTTGAGGATGTTGTCACTCCCTTGCAGCCCAGGAATATGAACTTTAGTTCAGCAGTGTATACTGAGGATAATCAGGGCAATGTCGTACCAAGCCGTTCCCAGAGCAATGTTCTGAGATACCCTCATCAGCCAGGATATCGACTGTTGGGCCCAGGATACGCTCCAGGATATGGCCAGAATCAACAGGCTGGTAACCTATCTAGTATGTTATACTCTTACTACAAACAATGTTGGATCTTCGCACGGATACAAGTGTAACCTCAGCACTCTCCAGAGAGCTTCAGAAACTGAAGGATATGATATCGAGTGTACCTGGGGTAGTGAAGCCCATACCGGAAGTATCCTAGGATAGTCACAACATATCCCGTTTTGCTCGCCACATTTGTGATGCTGAAATCCCAAAGAGATTCCAAACCCCCCAACATGAAGCTTTATGATGGGACGACGGATCCTGAAGAGCATATTGCCCAGTATAGGGAGAGGATGGAAGTGAATCCTATTCCACCGGGTCTTAAAGAAGCATGTCTCTGCAAGGGCTTCGGCTCTACTCTGACAGGATCAGCCTTGAAATGGCTCTTAAGCGTTCCACCTCATTCAATTACATCATTTGCTCATTTGGTTAATTTGTTTAACAGTTAGTTTTCTTGTAGTAGAAGCTTTGAAAAACTAACAAGTGATCTCTACAGGATAACACATGGACCTCAAGAATCCCTTAGGGATTACGTGAACAAATTTAGTAGGGAATCCCCGGATATCCCAAACCTTGATGTTGCTACGGCAGTACAAGCATTCAAGATGGGATTACAGAAGGATTCCTAATTTTATCAGGATCTTGTGATGAATCCTTGCAGGAATTTGGACGAAGCTCGGAATAGAGCCCTAAGATATATCAGGCTTGAAGACGACAAGAAAATGCAAGAGAGGATGAATTCATCCTCAACATATGAATTAACTAACAGGAAGTCAGAATCCTCATACAAGCCATATCCTCTAAGCCATATGGTAGGAATGACAGCAAGAAAGTGAATGCTGTTGAGGACGAGGATCATGAGGAGTATCCTGAGTTATCTGAATACTGTTTTATGTTAATGCTCCTGAACTAATACATGCCATGCAGGGTTTAGGAGATAAAGCAAGGTTACCTAGGAAGAACCAACAAAAGGCTGACTGGAAGGATAAATCCAAGTGGTGTGCCTTCCATGAAGATTTCGGACATGTAACGGAAGATTGTATAGCCTTGAGAAAGGAGATAAGCTATCTGCTAAACAAAGGCTACTTGAAAGATCTTATTTGCAGGAAGAAGAATAAGGGTCAGGATACTGACAAGGATCCTGAACGAGCAGCATCGCCTCCCCAGATGCCAAGATAATCAATTCATATCCGAAGGATCTGATATAGTGGGACCTCTTATTCTGCCGCTAAAAGGCATGCCAAAAGGCAAAGGCAGAAAGAGGGGATAAGCCAACGAGGATGACGACACTTACAACTGACAAAGTGATAACGTTCGACAGTGAAGACCGGGATAGTATTCAGGATCCTCATCATGATGGTCTGGTAATCACTTTGTATGTTGCTAACCATTTTGTACGTAGGATATTGGTGGACAATGGTAGCTCGGTCAACATCATTCAGCTAGAGACCTGAAGAAGATGAACATCCCAGAAATGGAGATTACCTCGAAGTCCACTGTGCTTGTAGGGTTCAGCGGAGAAGCGAAGAACACGGTTGGAGAGATAAAGCTGCCTGTATACGTTGAAGGAGTTAATTTGATGCAACGATTTTGTGTCATGGACTCGTTATCCTGCCATAATATTATATTAGGCAGGCCATGGATTCATGATATGAAAGTTGTGCCTTCCACCTATCATCAATGTGTCAAGATCCCTACTCCTTGGGGGTAGTCAAAGTGGAAAGCGACCAATAGGAGGCGAAGGAATGCTACTCCTCTTCGATGAAGGCATCAACAAAATCCAGGGCAGGATAGCAATTAAAGATACAAGCCTAGGATATCGTGGGAACTTCGGAGCAGGATGTTAAGAATGTTGTCCTGGACCAGGATAATCCAGATATCTCGGTGCTTGTAGGAACCAATATCCCTCAGGATATTTAGAGTCAGCTTACTAACTTTTTGAAATGCAGGATGTCCACGTTTGCATGGAAACACGAAGACATGACAGGTATATCGAAAGAGATTATTACTCACAAACTTGGAATTGACAAACCTTTAAGGCCCATTCAACAAAAAGAAGGAAATTTGCTCCTGAAAGAAATACAATTATACAAGAGGAAGTTGAAAGATTGCTGAAGTCCAAGATGATTAGGGAAGTCAAGTTTCCTAGGTGGCTAGCAAACGTGGTGGTGGTCCAAAAGAAGAATGGGAAGTGGAGAGTTTGTGTAGATTACACAGACCTCAACAAAGCTTGTCCAAAAGATCCATTTCCACTGCCCCATATAGATTCCATGGTGGATGCAACTGCTGGACATGAAATGCTGACTTTCATGGATGCATCCTCAGGATTTCAACAAATCCAAATGGAACCATCCGACCAGGAGGATACAGCGTTCATGACACCAACAGGTATATACTGTTATACTGCCAAGCCCTTTGGTTTAAAAATGCAGGTGCAACGTACCAGAGGCTGGTTAATTGATGTTTAAAGACAAACTGGGGGACACCATGGAGGTATATATTGATGATATGGTGGGGAAACCAAGAAACGAAGGATCATCTCCAGGATTTAGAGTGTGCCTTCAATATCCTGGACCAGTATAATATGAAGCTGAATCCTGCTAAGTGCCATTTTGTGTGGGGGCAGGAAAGTTTTTAGGATACCTGGTGACCAAGAAGGGGATAGAAGCAAGCCCAAACAAATTAAAGCTATCCTGAATCTTAAATCACCATCCAATATGAAGGATGTCCAGAGGTTAACGGGAAGAGTAGCGGCATTAAACAGGTTCATATAAAGATCCTCAGAAAATGCAAGGAATTCTATGATATAAAGAAAAACAAAAAGTTTGAATGGGGTGAAAAACATGAAGCTGCCCTACAAGAGTTGAAGCAATATCTTTCAAGTGCACCCCTGCTGATGAAGCCTGAGGATGGTGAACCCTTATCCCTATATCTTGCAGTATCAGGGAATGCAGTAAGTGTTTTTTTGGTAAAGGATCATGAAGGTCAGCAATATCCTGTTTATTATGTTAGTAAAAGTTTGTTAGATGCTGAAACTAGATACTCACACTTAGAAAAATTGATATTAGCTCTAGTTATGGTGTCAACTAAGCTTAGACATTACTTTGAAACACATAGGATACATGTTAAAACCAATTATCCTGTTAAAAATGTGCTTAGGAAACCCGAAATGTCTGGGAGAATGGCTAAGTGGTCCGTAAAACTAAGTGCATATGATTTAGTATATGAACCTAGAAATGCTATAAAGTCTCAGGCCTTAGCAGACTTTGTGGCTGATTTTAGTAGTGATATTCAAAATGTGGCTGACCTAGAAGTACAACAATTAGGTGAGAATTTAGAATCTTGGATATTGTATACTGATGGTGCATCTAACATAAGAGGTGTAGGGTTAGGTATACTACTAAAATAGCCACAGGGGGACATATTACCCCAGGCTATTAGATGTGAATTTTCTGCTACTAATAATGAAGCTGAGTATGAAGCGCTGATTTGTAGGATTAGAATTAGCTAAGAAATTGAATGTCAAAGTTTTACAAGTGTATGGTGTATGTGATTCCCTGTTGATTACTAACTATTTCAATGGATCTTATGCAGTTAAGGGTGAAAAGTTAGTTGAATACCTTGAAATTGTTAAAAAATTAGCAGGATATTTCGAAAACTTTACACTTGAGCAGGTACCAAGAGAAGAAAATGTGAAGCAGATGCTCTAGCAAATCTAGGATCTACTGTCAGGATACCGGAAGGAACTCAGATACCAATATTACATATCCTGTACCCTGCGATGGAACTTTTGAAGTCTCAGGATAAGGAGGTAACAAGTGTCCTGGATCCTGGTAAAGCATATCCTGATAAGGATCCTGAATCATGGATGACACCAATCGTCAAGTATCTTGAAAAACGAGATGTCCCGAAGGATGAAAACCCCAAGGCTTTAGAATGAAGGTATCTCGTTTTACAATTATAAATGATGTTTTGTATAAGAAAATTCCTTGCAGGTCCATACCTGAGGTTCTTGGAAGATCCTAAAACTAAGGAGGTACTTCAGGATATACACGAAGGAGATTGTGGCAACCATACTGGGGGCAGATCTTTATTCTCTCGGTATTGAGAACAGGATACTATGGCCAACCATGAGGAAGGATGCTACAGAGTATGTTTGAAAATGTGATGCATGTCAGAGACATAGCAATATACTACATCAGCCTGCAAGTCCGTTATATCCTATCATATCTCCCTGGCCATTTATGAAATGGGGGATGGATATAGTAGGAAAACTCCTAAAAGCTCCGGGAGGAAAAGTCTTCATGCTAGAAATGACGGATTATTTTCCAAGTGGGTTGAAGCAGAAGCGTTTGTCCAAGTTAGGGATCAAGAAGTGTATCTTTCATCAAGAGGAATATCCTGACAAGATTCGGGATACCGGCAGAGATAATTTGTGACAATGGTTCCCAATTCATCAGCAAGAGGACTACTGATTTTTGTAAAAGTTGGGGATCAAGATGATTACATCAATACCAGTGCATCCTTAGGCTAATGGACAAGCAGAATCCTCTAGTAAGATAATTGTCAATAACTTGAAGAAGAGGTTAGGTGCCAGGAAAGGAAGATGGGCAGAAGAATTACCATTTGTACTATGGGCAGATAGAACAACAGTGAAGAATGCTACTGGACAAACTCCATTCTCATTGGTGTCTGGGGCAGAAGCAGTGATTCCAACAGAGATGGTGATACCTACTGCAAGATGAAGCCTACGGGATCCTGAAGCAAATCTTGAAGCCTTATGTCAAGACTTAGATACTATCGACAAAGCAAGGGACGCATCAAAATTAAGGATGGCAGCATATCAGCAAAGGATAGCTAAGTCATACAACAAAAATTTAAGAACTAGGAGATTCCAAGTTGGAGATTAGGTATTGAGAAAAGCGTTTCAGAATACGACTAATCCTGCTGATGGGAAGTTAGCCCCAAATGGGAAGGACCATACGAGATTGAGTTAGAATCAGGAAAAGGAGCATACTGACTCAAGACCATGGAGGGGGATATGTTGCCAAGATCCTGGAATGCTATACATCTTAAAGCTTATTTCAAGTGAGTTTAGGATTTACTTTCTGACTCAGGATGGTATGAATTCTATCTCTTTTAAATATGTTTAATTTAATATTCTTTGAAACCCAATACTGACTTAAGCATCGGAGGGGTGTTAGCCAAGCTAACACCCACCTTAGTTTAAAGGTATTTTGTAGGATACTTTTCAGGATATTACTCCAAGATATGTACTCAAGACGGATCGAAAGACTAGAGGATTAGCCCCCTCTCTCACGTTTAAGGGATTCAGATCCCTTCACAGGTTTAAAGGCATTCACCTTTCTTCCGAGTTGGGTTTAAAAACCCCGCCTGGAGCGCAAGTATCCAGGAATAGTTCAAGATAGCGGGACCAGTTCATGTAACAGTGGCTGACAATTTCGTTATTGTTGGCTATATCCTGGATCCTTAAGGTATATGAGGATTGATCACCCTCTCTCGCGAAAGGGTATTTTCATACTCTCTAAGGTTTAAAGTTTTTCACCTTTCTAAGTCTTGGAGTTTATACACTCTCGCATGTAGCGCACGAAAACAAGGGTTTATCCCCAGGACGCTAAGGGTTTATCCCCAGGATACTAAGGGTTTAACCCTAGGATATTAAGGGTTCATCCCCAGTGAAACTAAAGTTGTTAACAAACTCTAAAGATATAACAGATTATGATAGTTTTCTAACACATTCTTTTGTGGAGAAAAAGCTACAAAGCTTAGTCACTAAGTGAAGAAATACTCAAGTATGTCATACATTGATGCAATATCCTGCACGGACAGGGGACATCCATGCTGGGGACATTGCAAAGGATTCCAAGGTTGGAGTTGAAAGTTATTGCACAAGCGATTCTGGTATGGTTTTTATTTTTCAAATCTTGAAAGCCTTGTCTAAATAATCCAGATTTTATTCAACCAAGTTTCTGTCTAACATTTTGATTAAAAATAACAAAAGTATTGAACATTTTATTAGTATCCTGATCAGGATATTTGATCAGAATATTTCAAACATATCTCTCAAAAAACAAAAACATAACAACAACAAATAAGGCTAAAAGTTTAGTTTATTATGAACATTCCAAAATGTCACATTCTTGGCTTCGTCTTAAACCAAGACCCATCCACAAAGAATGTGATAAGGTCTAAAAGCATATAAACGATGATGACCAAAGGCTTCGTCCTGGAACCCAGGATCCCTCCACCTCAGGTCATCACAAAATACTAATGTTTAAAGTGCAGGAAATTTAAATTGTTCAAGTGCAGGAAAAGTAAAATTGTTTAGGGGATTACAGACCGTTCGAATTAAAAAAGTGGGCTCCAGCCTAAGCAATAACATCCATCATCGCCCACTTTGCTGCCCTTATGCTGCAGCACCTTCAGCAGCATCCTTGGCAGCATCACTAGCCACTCCTTCACCAGCATCCGCTCCGGTATTGACCCCAGGATCATCACCAGCTTCACCACCAGCCTCTGCCGCTACCTCAACCGCCTTGGAGGACTCTGCAACCGCTAGCTTGGAAGGGTGCTCCACAGGATTACCACCGAGATCCTTCAACTCTGCTCCCAAGCGCTAATATTCCAAGAAGGTCATTCGAAGCCCACAACCTTGGCCTCATAAGCCATCTTCAATCTAGCTTGAAGGAGGGAAATTACCACAGATCCTTTGAGGTTATCGCGGTAAGAGGCCATATCCTGCTTGTGTTGGGCATGCGCAACATCCAATTTGACCTGAGCGTCTGAGACAGCCTTCTCTAAAGCAACTTTGGCATCCTCGGTGACCTCCTTTAGTTTATCCTCGTAATGTCGGGTCCTGGTAGCGGCAGCTTTTTGCAGTGTTCGATGAGTGCCTCTGCCTTCTTTGCTCTGACCTCATGGAAGACCGCAGTTCCACAAGCCTCTTCATATGCGACCAATAGACGGTTCAGGCCCTACAGTGCAAGGTATGGGTATCATTATAGCTAATCAGGATATCAGTCTAGCATATACTCACAGGATATAAGGTAAAGGTATCTACCTGGTTGAGAAAAGAAGTCATAAGGTTGCTCGATTCAGCAAACCCAAGACTCTCAAAAGGAGAAACCTCGGCAGAAGTGGCGGAGGAATCGGTAACTTTTCTCTTTCGAGAACTAGAGGCCTGAGGCTTGGAAGCTGAAGAAGACTTGGGGACAGCAATAGGCTTGGAGCTGGAAGAGGGCTTCGAGGCGGCTGGAGGCTTGGATTTGGGCTCTGTCTTCACTGGTGCAGCTCCACAGTAGCTATCCAACTCATCGAGATCAAAGACTTCTGGATCTTGGCTGGTGCTGCAAACAGGGAGAAATTTCAAACTTAATTATTCGATTTTTCTTCTAACTAAACTGATACAGGAACTCTAAACAAAAAGTGAGGACTTACCAGACATGTAGGAACTGGAATGTTGGCTTGATGCTGTTGGGTTTGGAATGAAGCTTCTTTCAATATCCGGCAGTTGGTAGATGGCTTTAACCCTGGTTTCTGAATCAACAAGGGGAGGTGCTAGCTTCCTGAAATCCGCTGTACAACAAAAAACGAAGATGTCAGAGCAGGATATAAAGTAGGATGTTGAGCAAGATATATCTGAGGATATCCTAAAACCCTAGATCCTACCCTTTGTTAGCCACTTCACCGGATAATCCGCTCCACCAGGGATCGAACTTCTTTTCATGAAAAAGAATTTGGATTTCCATTCCTCTTCATTCCTGGTGGCTCGTAGAATCAGAGGGTCGTTAGAAGTGCAGTAAAACAGGAACCTGTTGGACCCATGGGATCTCAACCGGTATGCTAATGGAAGATCATTGACACATAGCTCAGGAATATAGGTATTCTTGATTCGATCAAGAATGATCAACACACGCCAAAGCATGGGCATGGTCTGACAAAAACTAAGGACGATGGTTGTAAAGAAGTCGGTGATAAAGTCGGGAAATGGAAACCAAAGACCTAAGGTAAAAGGAAAGGCGTTGAAGCAAAGCCATTCCATGGACACCATATCTGATCGGAGTTTCCGATCATACGGACGGAACACCACAGTGTCCGGAAAAAATACCGGAGGATTGGAGGTTCGCTATATAGGCATTGTCGAACGAACAGACTTCCTTCTCTAGGTATTGGAGAAGGTTTTGTGGTATGAAGACAGGGGCTGAGTCGTCGGAGCTGGATCGAGTTTTTCTTGCCATACTTCACCGGAAAACAGGAAGAGAAAGAAGTAGAGGATGAGAGAGAACTTTACCTTTTTTACTTCCTTGATCAAGGCTAAGTGGGGATAAGGACGAGAAGATATAGGGAGACAATGAGTGGAAATAGCCTGGACGGTTACATCATATCATGTCAGGGGTCTTATCTCTTAAATTGCCTCGGTAAACGTAAAAATATATCCATTAGGATCAGGATCCCAACAGCTATATTTTTGGGGACAATTGTTATGGGTGAAATTCTGAGCCCATATCCAGAATTATATCTTGACTTAATCATAGCTATTAACGATCAGGATACCAGACTAGGATATTGGTAACATCCTGAGGTAGTATCCTGGTGATTACTAATTATTTGCATGCAAGACATAGTTGCAAGATCACAACGTTCACGGATACTCGTTCACCTGAAGACTAAGTCTAAATGGTTTGAAGAAAGACGTGAAGCCGCAATACCTTGTCAACAACGTTCCCTGGCGAATATTCCAAAGGATCCCACCATTTTAGGAGAGTTTGTTTTTCTTTGTAACTATAAATACCGGATAACCAGATCGATAGGTCACAACACATTCACTCACTACTCTCGAATTCTGTCATTTACTTTCACAATTACACACAAACACTCAACATTAGCAACTCTTGTAACACTTAGCAACGATCTGGGAATTGTCCTGCACTGTATCCTGATTTTTAAGCAATAAGAAGAACAAGGCAGCGGTGATTGTCAGCTCCCGAGTTTTATGCCAGAGACCTAGATTGATCAAGGGCTTTCCTCGTACATCTCGTGTCAACCTTTACATTTTTGCTCATTGTTTGATTGTTGATATAGCTCAATATCCTGAGTTGTATCATGAAAAGTGTTTTTACAAACTAGCAAACCAATACAAGCTTCATAACACTGCTAGCACACTACCTCACAAAACTAATTTGATCACTAAATTGCTTCGGTATTTTTGACCAAAACAGTTACTATTGATCACCAGTTTCTACTACTGATGGGTCTGTTTCTATTGATGGCTTAGTTCCTATTAATGGATCAACTTCTACTAATGGATACGTTCCAATTCATGGACTATTACTTATTGATTATTCTACCAACCAGACAATGTCTGAAGCAAGTTTGGGAGGCTTTTATCCCCTTGTTCCCGCTAAGGTTGCTGGCACTTTGAACCCTTTGGGTTTGGCGGTGCTAGATATTAGAAGAGTCTTGATCTAACGATGTATATCCAGATCTCCATTTACCCTTATGTAAGTCCAAATAACTACAATGCCTTGATGACACTAAAATTACAAACTATACTTGGATGAAGTTTATGTCATAACCATTACTAACACCCCACGTTATGATTTGGTTTGTGTTAACGTGGGCTACCATGCTATCAAGAATAGATGTGTTTTTATGTTTTTATAGCAGTATATTGAGTATGCGGTATCTAATTGAATGTAAGTCAATATCCCATTATTAATATTACAATATTAGTACTCATAGAAGGTCACTCCTTTGCTATATGCCAGTAATGTTGATCTTGAGGGGAAAGGTTTTGTTTCATCTTACCTTGTCATCAAGTGTGCTAAGACATCTAACCACATAAATGATTGTTAGTGTTTGTTATACAATATTTTAAATGTGATTTTAGCAGAAGAAGCAAAGTGGTACAATGAATCTAATACAATTTATGGACCTTCATCGACGAAATTTTTGGCTTAGGTCGCGCTGCTTGGTCAGTGTGATTTTATCTTTTTTATTTTTTCATTAAAGATACTTCTTTGGAAATGCATTTATATGCATGGATGGCTAAAAGTTACATGGAATATGATCTTCAAAAGTAATTGGAAACTAGTAGCATGTTGCTACACAAACTATAGGTCCAAAACTCGTGAATCTTAGTACTAATGATAATCTAAATACAAAGATTAGCCCAAAACCAATTGATTTGATGTTTGAACCTAAAAAGTTTAGAAAAACTAGAGGGTATGAAGATAAACTACACAATAAACACAGATTTCTTAAATGATTAACCCAAATGATAATACGAATAGCCTGAAAACAATGGAGGTGCAATTGTTCAAATGCTTGACATACAAGAAATGCGAAACTATATATAGGCACTCTGAGTGTTGCCATTCTATGGGCGCCACTTGACAGTGTCACCCATGCGCCTAACCAACCAATACGAGTGTCGCTATCATCCAATCTTTGTCTAGAATCTTCAGGATTGTCCCGCCAACTTCAGCATTGGATTACAACGGTCATTTATGATCCAACAACAACTTAGTCTATCGGTAACAACTTAGTTTATTTGTAGCAACTTAGTCTATCGGTAGCAAAATGAACTTAGGCAGTAACTATGCTTTGGTAGAGATAGACCTTTAGTAGCAACAAATCTACTACTAATGGAGTTCATTTTCTATTGGAAATCAGGCCCTTGATCGAACACAATAAAAACGAGGCTGAACGGACTATTCGACTCTTTTTATTATTTAACAATGAGAGCACACAAATACATATTAACCTAACCATCTATTTAACAATAAACCTATCTATTAAAACCATAAATTATCTCTAGTTTAAATATACAACACAATAAATAATTCATCATAATTATCTATAACCCGTCTTGATATTTATCATCTTAATTCAAGATTAATCTCTTCATTCTCCCCTTAGTTTTGAATTAAATCGGTTTCTTTACGTCTGCATCGTTATCGACAACTCCAATCCTTTAACCAAGTTTGACATCCCTCTTCCCGGTCACCAGAACAACCTTGTTCTTGACCACCGATCAAAGAAAAAAACAAGCTCTTCGCTTCTATCGTTTTCTTCTTTCCTTGCTAGACGCAACAAGATTCAAAGCCTCCTTGCTTTGACGAATCTTCTTCCATCCATCTACCCGCAAATTTTGATTGGATACTTCTGCCAATAAGAATAACATACACTGGTTTTTCCGTTCTTATCCCTAGCTGGAAGGACAGGGTCTTGATATTACCTAGATTGAAAAATTGTTAATGCTATGATGTTTACCACTACCGAAACAAACTGAACTGATCACCTGTCACTACCGTTTTCCCAACGATACTCCTCGTGACACATGCTGACTCGAACCAGCGTTCGGTTTAATACATGTAAAACAGTTTGAACCTTTCTTTGATCGTAGTTATACCACCTTATCAGACTCCTCCTTGATCAACCACCAACAATGACAACAACCACCTGTTGATCCGTTCCACGGTCGCCAAACGAATCCCTAAGCTCCCGCTCTTCCGTTTTTTCCGCGACACGCCTGTTGGTTTTTCCACCAAAAACAAATAAAAGTCGACCTTCGCGCTGTGAATTTCCCTCCTTGGCGAGAAAGAATCTCCGACAAATAAAACACAAACAAACCTGGGTTGAGCGTGCTTCACCTTCACTAGTTCGCCCCTGTACCGCTATGAATTGGTTGTTCATTGACCGGAAAACCACCACTAATGCTTCTCCGATCACACGACACTGTACCACACAACAACTACTTTCTCGAACGCGGATCTCAACATGGACAAGTTTTTTTTTTTTCAACCCAATTTAGCATGTAAACTTGTAAGTTCACAAAAACACCATGTGCCCTATCTATATTTTTCCTTATGCAAACAAGAATAGATATCCAAATTTTATCACCGGCCATCATTATCATTAAAAATTACCTTAAATTGTTTTCCACAAAACAACAAATTGTTTTTGTTTGTTGAAAGTCAAAAACCCGCGAGGGTTTACTCTCCCTCTTTCGAAAACAACTCTTACACGGTCAAGCTCCGATACCAATTATTGGAAATCAGGTCTTTGATTGAACACAAAAAACACGAGATTTAACGAACTGTTCGACTCTTTTTATTTTTTAATAATGACAGCACACATACAATAACCTTAACCATTTATTTATACTAAATTGTTCTAGTCCTAACTCGACTCAAACTCTATTTTAAATAATAAAATATTAACTATATAAAACTATCTAATACAACAAACAATTATCTCTTATTTAAATATACAAGACACAATAAATAATTAACCATAATTATCTATAACCACATCTTGATATTTATCTTCTTAATTCAAGATAAATCTCTAAACGTTGTAACGTCTCACCTCAATCAACAAGATGGTTCAACACCATATATAGAAACCATACGGCAAGGCCGGCCCGGAAGGGGTGCGGGGTGGTTGAGGGCACAGGGCCCAAACCCTCCGAGGGCCTAAGTCTTTTCAATTTTGTATACAATTTACATTGTATAAGCTAGTATATATATGTACTGAATCGATAGATGACATAAACAAGCTCTTGTCAGGTGGTTCTACCTTGCTTAAACAATGAGACGCAGGTTCTAATTCTAATGTCTCCAGATTCTCTATTTTAGCTTCTTTTTTTTGTGAGCCTCTATATAGCATTTAATGCATAATTTTGTCAACTACATATTTCTATTTAATTAATAAATTACTATCTAAACTTAGCTAAAAATAACTATTTAAATTACTCACGTAAATTTTAGTGATTAAATAATTGATGAGTTTATAATACATGAAAATTTACGAATAAGGCCCAAAATTTTTATCTTGCAGAGGGTCAGTTTTTTATTTTTATTTTTTGTGATTTTCGGAGAGGCTCTGACATACGTATGATTCCAAAACGACTTTCACTTCAAATTCTCATAGGAAATGGCATCTCGTTCTTGGAAATACATATTTTGTTTTATCCAATTATTGATTTTGTGTACCTCTTGAAAGTGAGATTACATGATGTGATTCAAAAAGCTATCCAGGTGATTGACATACGAAATCCAAAACCTTAAGATCATGATTCTGTTTAATTATGTCATGATGCGTTGTGTAGATCATACATAATGTTTCAAGTGGATCTAAGTATATCGGCTATCATATTGTTTATACCCAGATGGGCCTCCTTTGCTCATAAGGGAGCCATTGTCGTGTGGAACTTGTCACTGATTCGACAATATTTGATGTTTCTAGGGTGCAATGTTTGAGGTACCAACCCCTGGTTTCTTTCGATCTTTATAGGATTTCAAACTACTGAACTTCCACAACACAACCACTCTTTAGTATTTACTCCTTACTTTAACTATATAGAACACTTTTACTAATTAATTCATTTTTTGTAGACATTAAACCTTATTACAATAATATGTACGAATGAGCTTATAGCTCAGTGGTACCCACTATCAATGAAATTCATTGCCCACATGTGAAGCTGTAGTGCCGCGGGTTCGACCCTTGTGGTGCCCAGATCATGTGGATGGTGTGCAGAGGTAATTTGCCGGCATCATAACCCTTGTGGGGTGGGATGATGGGTATCCTATGGGGTACCAGGGACAGGGTTCATTCCTTAACCCCTTTTTTTTAACAAACAAAACGTACAATGGAGTGGGAAACCAAAAAAAAGCGCGGTGACATTTTTCGTAATTATTTTACTCGTAGGGTAATTATCAAAATTACTCTACAAATGATCTTATAGCGTAATTTTGTAGAGTATCATTATTACTCCCCAAATGATCTTATATGGTAATTTTGATCTTGTAAGGTAATTACGATTAAAACAATTATGAAAAAGTCACCGCGTTTTTTTTACTTTTCTATACCATTCGTATGTTTTGTATGATAAAATACTTTGTACGGGATCTTTACTCTATACAGTAATTCTTCAAGTCCAGTTAGTTTTTTTACAACAAAAGACCTAGCGTGAAGGAGATCCTGATTATATTAAGGCAATAAGGTGTATATGTTCCTTTGGGTTAAAAGTTGGGGAAATTTTGGAGTTGTCCTCTTGGTATCATGTTTTTACTAGAATTATTTCCCTCTCTATCCTAGTGTCATGCTAAAAGCATTCACAATCAATTTTTTTTACTTCATCTCTGTTATATCCTAGTGTCATGCTAAAAGCATTCATAATTAAATCTTTTACTTCATCTTTTTAATTATATTAAAAACATTATTTTTTTATCTCGTTTTCAATTAAATAATATTTTTTAGACTTTTATTATTACATTTTCTCTATTCTCCACTACAACCACTTTAAAAAAATATTAAAAAAATTATGGAGGTGAACAGTATCTCCTCCAAATTTACCGATTAATACTAACATTTTCTTCCTTTTCTCTCTCCTCCGGTCACAACAATTTACAATCACTCTCACAATTATAAAGGTTACACTCACACAAAAATCAAGAATCCATTGTGAATGCTCTAAGGTTTTCCCCTCATATTTATATATTCGTGTTTTTGTCATTAAAAAAATTTACTATTAAGAAAAAATAAATATACAGTTTTGAAGTAATGGTCAATTATTCAAAGTCGTATTTTAAAACTCAGATACCATTTATTTTCTCTTAAGATGAGAAGAAAAAACATGTGATGTTGGTAATTGTTTAAGCAAGATGAGGTTACAGTTACTGTTAATGGCTACAATTGATGAACTTCACATGCCAAGGCATTATCTTGTTCCAAGCGTATAAATAATACCTCAAAGAAGTTGATTTTGGTGTAAGAAATCACATGATTTTGAAAACAAGGGTCCGAAATAAATGGCCGTACATGTTATATTAAGATAATGATTATGTAAATAATTACACATTCTTTTATTTATATTCCTTGAGATCATAAAAATAAATAATATATTTGATAGCGTAGATGATCAATGCACTATAAGTGTGAGCTTGAATTTCTTCATTTTTTTGTGTGATGCAACTGATTGAATCAATTATCAATTACAACACTAGTTGTGCATGATATATTAACATGGTGTTTGGAGATTACATTTTGCAGAAGATTATCAAAATATGAAGTTCGAAAACACAAATAGCTAGAAGATAAAAGATCAAATACAAACAGAATTATCGTATAAAATGTCGAATGACATGAAAAAGTTAAAAAAACGATGATGTTTCCGTAATTATTTTATTCGGAGAGTAATTATGATACATTTATAGAGTCATTTTGAATTGTATGTTGTTTAATGAAGTTGTAGAATAATTGTGTATGCTATGTTGTTTTGATGAACTATTAAAGTAATTATGATGAACTTGTAGAGTAATTTAGTTGTTTGACATACTTAAAAAGTAATTTTGAGTGACTAGTTTCACTAGTTGTTTTTTATGGCATTTGCTTATAACTAGAAAACAATGTTTACTAAAACCATGTGAAAAGAAACGTGTTATTGTGTTTCTAATTATGTTGAAACCTGTTTCCTAAAAACGCAATTTTACAGACATAGAATCTTGTTTTCGAAAATACTAAAGGAAATCAGAAACTAAACGGTTTCACATAAACACGAGACATAATAATAAACACCAACAACAATAGTAATTGTTATAATAATATAAAATTAACTTTTCAAAAATACTAAAGGAAATCAGAAACTAAACGGTTTCACATAAACACGAGACATAATAATTAACACCAACAACAATAGTAATTGTTATAATAATATAGAATTAGTAACACTAGTTGTTATTATTATTATTATTATTATTATTTAAGAAACTAACTTTGTCATTATAATTGTTTTTAGAGTTAAGTGTCATTTACATACATGTGCTTTTCATTTTTCTCACTTGGCTAAATTTTAAAATTGTACCATTTTCTTTCTAACATTCTTGAAACTTGTCATTTAAGTCCAAAAAGCTAACTCAGTTAAAAAAACTCATAACTTAGTTATCCAAAGGATGTAAATAACACACGGGTATAGAGACGAAAAGACCACATAACTTCAAGAATTTTTTATTTTTTAAATTTCTTATTGTTATTATTATGACTATTATTATCATTATTATTAGTATTACTACTACTACTACACAGTTAGGGATGAACATCTGGTATCGGTACCGAATTATTTTCAATATCGATTAGGTACCAACTTTTTCTTTTTTTTGGTAGCAGTACATTCAGTTCGGTATCGGGATTTCACCGAATACTACCATCAAACACCGGTATCGTATCGAATATTTAGGTACTGGTACCCATATTTGGCAATTTTCGATACCGAACTCATCCTTACACACAGTCTCTTTCACCTCTCTCATCACCACCACCACCACAGCCTCTGCCGCCACCACTAGCAACAACTGTAACATCCGTAAAAAACCGGATTTACCAAACCCGCTCCGTTTATTAACCGAACAATCAGTTAAAAATTTCGTTGCGTATTTAATGCCCAAATTAATTTTAAAACGATACATAATTAATAATTATATTGGAATATATAATTTATATTTGAAAAAGTATTAAAATTAATGAAATAAAAATAAAACAATGCTGCCGGGTTTCGAACCCGAGTCAGCCAGGATTCCAAAGCCTTAACACACACGCGCTCAACACTCCACCACTTGTGTTTCTTGTTCATTATTAGAAACAATTAATTCAAATAACGAAACTCAGAAATCAAATCCAGTCCCAGACGCGCCCAAATCGCAGTCGTCGGAAATCCCGACGAATTCGCCTTTCTCGGTCGGTTTCTTGTGTCTTAACGCGAATAATAAATATTGCATCAGTTATAACCGATGTCCAGTCCGCGACTTTGGTCATAACCGCCGGAAAATTTTAACCGACGAATCAAGACTGAAATCAGACCACATGCATCTCGACTTTCCTATAAGTACACCCTCTAACCTCTGATAGCCTTTTCGCTCACAATCACCCCCATTCTCGACGTAATATCACTCGCCGGAAAATATCTGCAAGTCGCCGGAAAACCGAGACTCACATCCACGCGGTAATTCCCTCGACTTTTTCTGTTCCAATCAATTGATTAGACTGTTACTAACACAAATCCACCATTAGAATCCATCCCAGGCGACATAGCCGGAATATTCAACCTTCCGCCGGAAAATCTCTGAAATTTCTGATATCGCACTGTGAATCGGTATAACCCTTCAAGCTCCTGTCAATCCTTGTTTAAGTACCTCAATTTCATAATTAATCGAGCAGAACTATTAATTGATCCTAACAGCCGAAGTTCACTATCGGAGCCGACGGACCGCTGCCGGAGTTCTGTGAAAGACACGGATCGGTACCTCCTTTCCCCCAAACCCTCTCCATACATTTCCTTTCAATTACTATTAATGTTTGAAAATCAAATTAGACATAAATCAGTCGAAACATTCAGACTTTGTTTTTCTGGGTAAAGTTAACAAAGAAGACGAAGGCAGGTTATAACATAAGTTTAATTAAAATCAGTTTATGAACGGGTTAGACACACAGTCCAGCGGTGGACTGTGTGCAAACAATTTCACATACGTCGCGCGTTCGATTCTTGTCCCAGCCTTACTCTCTTGTTATAAAAATGCCTTTTTAACTGAACCGGGTTAACTCTCAAAACCATGTTAAGTATAATAAAAACCAGATTATTTACCAAGTTAGACACACAGTCCAGCGGTGGACTGTGTGCACGGTAACCCACAGGTCCCGGGTTCGAGACCTGTGGCGAGCACCGAGCGAGACATTAAACTCGTTTTTAAAATAAATGATTTTCGGATTAATTCAATTAGTATATAAATATAATTAAAAACAGAAATATTTCGGGTTAGACATGTAGCTCAGTTGGTAGAGCTGCGTGCACGCGAACGGGAGGTCTCGGGTTCGAGCCTCACCCGGCGCACACAATTACACAATAAAACCGGTCAACAAGTCAACGGTCAAAAAGTCAACATTTTTTTATTATTTTTATTTATTTATTTTATTTAAAAACAATTAAAAATACTTAAAAATAACATTTTAAAGTTAGAAAATAGCCTTAAACTCACAAAAATATATCCAATAATCCTACTAAAATTGATTAATAAAATCCGCTTATTACCGAACCATTATGTTATTATCTAGGTTAGTTTCACTCGTGGTTAAATCAAACTTCGTACGCATTCAACATCATCAACCGAACGCACCCAATGTGAGTGAATCTTACAACTCCCCTTTTTAATTACACGTTTTGGGGTGTGTCATGTGTCACTAAAATTAACTCGTTTATTTAAACTTGTGCCATACCATATTGTGATCTAAACTTAGAGTGTAAATATTGTTTGTAGTTATGTCTTTCATATTGTCAAGTTGTATGCAAATCATTAATTAGGCCCATCAGTTCGTAGAACAACGCGTGCCTCAAAACTCATTCATTAGGCCCATCAGTTCCTCGTGAGAGACGGGTTGAGCAACGCGTGCCTCAAGACAATTTATTATTGTATGTATGTGCATTATCTGATATTAAGTGTTTTATGAATATGTTTACATCTATATTTACTCATATGTGGTTGTGCACTTTATTTTATAATTAATTCAATAAACTTGTTCAAATGCTTTTCATAGGATTCACTCGCCAACTTTTTGTTGATCCAAAAACCATTTTTACACATGATACAGGTGAACAGGATGAAGCAAGGAAAACATAGGAAATGCCTTAGAAGAAAATAATGAAGTCTAGAATGATGTGTAGGACATGATGTAATTATGATTGTATGTTTCCCTTTAAATTGTAATAATAAATATGAAACATTATAATAAATGTCGTGAGCTTTGATGATAACCCAATCATGCCCCGATCACCTTTTCCGCTGCGGGTCGGGGTGTGACAACAACCACCTATAAAAAGGTCAAACCCACGTTAGATCATAAGAGTTCTCTCTCCTGCGATATGGTTTGGTGGTGGCTGCAGTGGTGACGATTGTTTGGTGGTGGCGGTGGCTATGGTTGGGCTGATGTAGGGGGTGAGAGAGACTGTCTGTATGTGTGTAGGGATGGGCTCGGTACCGGTAACGAAAATATACCGGTACTTAAAATGTACGGTACAGTACATACTGGTACGATACCAATATTTAAAGGTAAAATTCAGTAAAATAATGGCAACTAACCGAAAATGTAAAAGCGGGTACTAAATCGATACCGAAAATATTCGTACGGGAAATTCGGTACCAGTAACCGGTATCAAATGTTTCTCCCTAAGTGTGTGTATATAATAATAATAATAATAATAATAATAATAATAATAATAATAACAAGGATAAAAATAATAATAATAAAGAAAGTTGAAAAAATAAAAAAAAATCTTGAAGTTATGTGCCATTTTCGTCCGAATATCTGGGTTAATTTTTTAGACTAAAATTACAAGTTTCGAGAATGCCAAGAATGAAACTGGTACAATTTTGTAATTAGCCTTAAATGACAAAATTTAATTTTCCGTCGAGAATCCCAACCGTACCCTTTGAATCTTTTCAACCACTCCCACCCCACAAAATCCCTAGTGACATACGGTGCTCGACCGGACCCATTTTTTACTGGAAAAACCAAAATTCCTTCCATAACCGACCCATAGTTTGCCGAAATTCTCATATAGAACGGATATGGTTTCTTTATTGATTGTTATTTGTTGATTTATTTGATGATTAGGAGAAACATGTATAAGGGTTTGATATTTGTATATTTTTTATGTTTTTTTTTGTTGTTCTAGACTTCTAGTTAATGATTTTTTTTGTTTTATTAATTTAAAGCTTTGTTTGTTTAAATGATTAGCTATAAGTAATTAACATTTAAAACTAGGACTTGAAAGTTTGAAATTTTAAAATAGAAATATTATGGATTTTGGTGGATGATTTTTGATTTGTTTAAGAGTTTAGTGTTGTTTTATGGACCTATGAAAAGATTTATATACATAAAGACTTGTATAGAAAGGTCTCTTTAGATAATGTTTTGAATAGATTTTAAAAAAGAAAAGCCATAGGGACCAATCTTAAAAATGTTTGTAATGACGTTTGACACTTTGACGTGCT
Source organism: Scalesia atractyloides (assembly GCA_947069175.1). Lineage (NCBI taxonomy): Eukaryota > Viridiplantae > Streptophyta > Magnoliopsida > Asterales > Asteraceae > Scalesia > Scalesia atractyloides. The sequence continues at coordinate 20,846,590 of CAMTDV010000024.1, read as the reverse complement.
TTTGATGAACATTTATGATTTAGTTTGATGTACTTTTAATTTACATGACTTGACCAGACTCGATCCGACCCGCGACGACCCGACCCGCGATAAACAAAACTTTTTTATATAGTTAAGGCTCTAAAATCTTTAAAAATATTCCGCACTCGAGAAAAAAAAACTCATGAGTCCACCATTGGTCATATTACATTGTATCTAACATTTCAAGCTAGAACTAGAGCCATAACAAATAGAGAAACCCATTCAAAGATGACGTGTAACGTTCTGTGCTTTTCGTACTTTTAATTTTTAGAAACTTATATTCGTATTCAATTTCAATCCTTTTAATCTACGACTTTTGATCATAATGGAATACATTGTATATCATACTTGTTTATTCATGCATACACAGTACAAAAACAATCACGAAATTCACATTTTATACGAAACCGAGACATACTTTATGCATACATTATCATTGGAATGTCAATCATACATACTCACACATTATACATACTTGTATATGCCCCAAATGTATAAAAACAAGCTTACTTATAAGCTTATAACACAAAATAACCCTCAAAACAAGTCTAGGAGACTAGAACTGAACAAAATGCACAAAGTTTGGAAAAACACACCCTTGCATGACGCGAGGGATGTGCTCTCTCTTCTCGCATCGTGCAAGAGACGTAAAATCACAGAAACTTTGTTTCAGCTCCGGATTTAACATGTTTCAACCACTTCCCAACTCCTAAACTCGACTACTTCATTAAAACACCTAACCCTAATCCTCTACTATAAAACCAAGCCTTCCACCACTCCATTACATTTTCCTCACTCTTAAAGCTCTCTCACAACTCCAATCTTGCACCTTTGGGCAGAATAGTTCCAAGTGCAAAAGTGAGTTTCAACTCACTTTCTTCTTCTCTTCTTCATAAATTCTTGCTTCTCCTTCCTTGGGATAACCTCTAGGAGTTTTTCCACAAGTTTACCATGGTAAACTAAGTTGGAATATAATCATTTTGAGGTCCAAATTTAGGTTTATTATCTGTTTTGTTTAAACTTTTTCAAACAATGTTTATACTACTTCATCTCTTGGAACATCTTCAAGTTGCCAACAAGTCCCTTGTTGGATGGGCTCTCTCTTCTTGCGTAGCGCGAGAGACCCAAAATCGCAGAAACTTTGTTTCAGCTCCGAATTTAACATGTTGCAACCACTTCTCAACTCCTAACACTCAACTACTTCATTAAAACAACTAACCCTAACCCTCAACTATAAAACAAAGCCTTACACCACACCATTTCATTTTCCACACTCTTAATTCACTCTTAAAGCTCTCTCACAACCCCAATCTTGCACCTTGGGAAAAATAGTTCCAAGTGCAAAAGTGATTTTCAACTCACTTTCTTCTTCTCTTCTTCATGAATTCTTGCTTTTCTTTCTTTGGGATAACCTATGGAAGTGTTTCCACAAGTTTACCATGGTAAACCAAGTTGGAACACAACCATTTGAGGTCCTAAGTTAGGTTTATTATCTGTTTTGTTTAAACTTTTTCAAACAATGTTCATAACTAATTCATCTCTTGGAACATCTTCAAGTTGCCAACAAATCCCTTGTTGGATGGGTTTGGATTCATGTTTGTTCTAGAAAGGGTAGCCATATTATTTTACTTTATATTAAATCTAAGTCACCAAGTAAAGCACACAAAGTGAACAAACTACACCAAGTCTCCAAGCATAATCAAGTTTGGAAACACTCGTCTAGTTGAACTCATTGGGCTAGTTGGTGATTTAGATAAGTAATGTACATTCTTGTACTTATATTCATGGCCATCCGAATCATCCATGTGATGATTTGTATATTGGTGAACTAAAGGGTTAAAGGATTAGTCCTACCCATGCATGATAATCCATGACTATGTACTAGACTATAATATAAATATAATATATAATCCAAAACCAAACCATGGTACCAACCAAAATAATGGTTGAATATTATGGATTAAGGTGAATAACATCTTAGTTTTGCATTCCTCAATTTGGACTTCTAATAGGTGATTTAATGCCCATGAAAAACATAACTAAGCATAGTGTCCAAATGAGTGTCTAGACAAAGATATATTTTTGTATACTTTCATATTTATAAATTCTCGAACTCGTTCCATCACCCAACTCCATGTACTCACACACCTTTGTTTACCCTTTCAGGATAAGTTGGTGAATTTCATCCTTCCGAACTCAACTTACTCGCTTTTTGTGGAATTATCTTCACAAACCGTGAGTATACTTGACCGATTTTAGTTTTAAATTCACTTTGGGTTGCAACATGTATATATAGTTAAACTCACAAATGCACACAATAAATCTTATAAAACACTCAATCCACTAAACATGTTACTTGTCATACTATATGTATATACATGCTAGGATACTTTTATGCATACTATTTGTCATTAACTTAGGGAGCCTACCTTAACTTGTTTAGCGTTGTAGGAGTAGCACACTGTTCGTTTTGGGGTCATTGTTAAGTATTCAATCTTAACGGTCTTGTTCATTTCAGTGATGAGATTACGCTAGTGGACACTTTGGTTTGACCTATAGTTGATGCATGCTAGTATGATATATAACGTAGTGTACAATTGCCATGTTGGATTTGAGAGATTTTTATACATATGTTATGTAGACCAAAACTTGTATGCTTGCTAACCTTTTGTGTTGATGGGTATTTTATATACAGGCTGTAGGAAATTGATGATGAAATCTCAAGAAAACTACTTAGGGTGGAATTAGAAACGCACTTAATATTTTATCTTTATGTTTTCCTTTATGTTGTATGTTATTTCCGAACTTGTTGTAATTTCCTTTCATGACAATGTACTATTTGAAATTATGAATGAAATAAAAAATTTTGAATTATTGTTTTATTGTCACAAGTAGTACGTTATGATGTTTTGAGAAATATCGTTCATCTAACTCCGATGTTTCCGCTATCGTTTGGGTGGGTGCTACATGATGGAATCTCTTAATACCCTTTAATGGTTTAGTCAATAATGTAATGATAAATTTAGGTGCATATATATAGTATTTGTGGGAGTTGAAGAGCGAAGAACAAGGCTATGTCAAAGCTCAATTGTGAGGCATATCAACAAGTCCCACTGTAAAACCCCAAAATTCTCCATACGAAAAATCCAAGGCTATCTAGCATTATTCCACCAACAGAATTAGTGAAATTATGATCAAGAATGTATTTTTGAGTAATGATAGATAAGAACAAGGCTAAATAAATTATACCTAAAATTCAATTGCACGAGTGTGTACAAAGGGTGCGCTTCATCTCTGCACACACCTATCTATGGATACACTGATGAAGTAGTACTTCATCAAAGTGTACACATAACCACTAAGTACACGCATCCATAAGTATACGCATCATAATCATATTCATGTACTTTACAAAGGTTATTCAAAGTTCATGCATGACACAACAAGCGTGTACTTTCATCTCTACAAAGTCAAAATTAAACATAATGTACAATGAATTGCGCACGTACTTTCTAGACCTAACCCCTACACCCAAGTAAAATGTAATTTTGGGTACACATGGTTAGAGCCACTATGTTTAGTATATGTGTATCCTCCTTGTATCTCATTGTACTAATCAGGGGTGGTTTGACAAGAAACATAATGTTAATTGTTCTACGCATTAGTATGATAGCATAGCTATACGATTCTTGGTCTAGATGACCTTGATCTGATATATATGTTATGGTTCTACTAAATAGACTAATTCAAACATTATGCTTGTTGATACAGTCTAGATTATTTAACCATTTGAGTAGGATTCTCTTAAAAACTTGATGAGTAACAAATATTGAGTTACATGGTTGCTCATCCAAAGTTACTTATCGACTCATGGTTAGAGGTTATATTGTGATATATAAGGTAGCTTAAAGAAAGTTCAATCATGTATTGGTATGTGGTTGGAGGTAATGGGACGAACTAGAGTTGTAGCACAAGCCAATAACAAGGTCATTATTTTGTAGGTCCTCATGAAATGAATAATATAGGTTGATCAACCAATATAATCATATTAAGTTATGTTGACGATTGCGACAAGGAAAGTTAGAGTGTAGTTGAACCAATATATAATCATGTTTCTCACACTTTAGAGGTCATTGGACGAATTTGATGTAACATCTTCAAAAAAACGAAACTCCGAAACCTTACACGTTTGTAAAATCGGATCCGAAAATAAAAATGCAATTTTTTTGTAATATTATCATGTACAAATTTAAGTAATATAATTAACATTGAATAAAAAATATTAATGTTATATGAAACTTCATTAATGGGGTTAACTATAATAAGGGTATTAAGTAACTAGGCTAGACAATCTAGTTAGCATCGTTATTAAAGCTTAGGGATTGTTATGCAAATTGTGAAAACTTTGAATAAAAGGAAAAAAGGTCACGTGCATGAGACGGGGTTCGAACGTGCGTCTATGCCCGGGCGAGACACAGTGCACACACACACGGACCACTACACCATGTTGTTTTTTATTTATAATCAGATCGGGTTGTGTATTTGTAAACACGTAAACCTGGGGTAGTTCATCCTCTTTGTAGGAACGTCCACGATTAGCACGGGAGCCTAAATTTGTTATCTATTGTCCGATTAGGAGGAAACTAAGGACATGTTAACCAAATAAGAAGAATTACTCATTTAAATGTTGTTTTCATTGATCTAAAGTTCAATACATTCGAGAACCGGATCCGACAGAGCTTCGCCGTCTCTGTGCCAAAATCTCTCCACGTTACAAATGAAATAACCAAGGCACCTATTTATAGAGGTGCAAGTTCGCTGGAGAGTGTGTGAAGTTCGGGCGTACTTGACTATGTCAAGTTCGGCCGAACTTGACTTCTCAATTCCAAACTCAAGCGAACTTGGCCTATATCACACATAAATACGCATCGTTTCTAATAGATTAAGCCATATTCACTCAGACTCGATACATAATGACGTAGGCAACAGACATATGCACCAACAAACTCCCCCTTGGATGTTGACGTAGTCATTGACTTTTAAAATCTTCTGAGTCTTCCGATCTTTAGTTCTTGAATAAACTTTAACATCTTTAGATCTTTATATCCTCTTCCTCTTTCTTGAGCTTTGTCTTGATAAAACTTTTAATCAACATGCTTCCCCTAGCTTTAAGCTTTAGTCTAAGACTCCCCTTTGCTTTGATCTTTAAACTTCAAACTCCCCATAGCTTTGAGCTTTCTGAAATCTTTGGACAGTGTTTTATCCAGCTCCCCCTCAAACTTTACTACATGTCTAAATAAATTCTGACATTCAAATAAACATTTCAGATTCACTATTTTGAAATTTTGTACCATCAACATTTCAAACTTTAATCTTCACTTCAAACTTTTCAAAAACATTAATTGTTTCAAGTTCAACTTAATGACCTTGAATACATTTTTCATTTAATACCTTCAATATTCACATTTTTATTATTTGATCAATGACATAATGCGTTTGTGGTGTAACTTTTCAGCAGTTGTCTTACTCTTTCTGTTTCAATCTTTATGTCATGAAGCTCACACTTTGTTTCGGCAATGTTATTACTGTACATGTTAATTGCCTTTTGTTTTTCAATTACTGTAGCATTTAACATTTTAACATTAGCACTGAGTTCACTATTAGCTTTTTCGACATATTTATATTTGCTTGATATTTTGTCATAAGCTTCTTTTATGGTTCTGTAATCATAACGAAAGTTTCCATTGTGTATAGTCAATTCTCTTATGACTTTGACTTTATCAAGACATGGTTCACAAGGATTTGCGCACTTTGTGCAAGGTTTTTCAACCTCCACAACTTCCTTTGCAGACTCACTTACCTTAGCTTTTACCTTTTCTGCTTCTAATTTCAATGCTTCTTGTTTTTGCATCTCAAGGTAAGCTAACTCTTCTTCCTCAGCTCACTGCCTATATCCTTCCAGAATGGCATTTTCCAAAGCAGCATCGACACACGATGTATCAGATTCATCCACTACTTCTGCCATCATAGCAACACCAGTTTCTTTCCGATGTATCTGTTCCAGTCAAAACCATCTTCTTCATGAGTAACAACAAGAGCTTGTTCAGTTTTCTTTGCAGATTTATCTTCAACTTCAACTTGTGTTCTCTTTGGATATGGTTTATGTTGAAGAGCTTTCCTGTAATACTCATTGTTGCTGCCGAAAGGATTTTGTTTGAAGTGTCCTTTCTGTTGACACCTGAAGCATGTGACTTTAAATTTGTCGAATCCGAGCTTATTACTTGAATTACCAATATCCCTTCCAGTAAGTGCCACAAATTTAGAAACTCTTCTGATGATGGATGCCAAACTCCATTTTATATCCATCAGTTCCAATTCTTCTTCGTCCACCTGATCGTAATCTTTGGCGATCATTTCCGGATTACCGATCTTTCCAGCAACAAGCCTTTCATATGATTCGAGAACAGTAGCAAGAAGTGCTATGTGCTGTTTGGCCACCTTTTCTAGAAATACGTTTTTCAAATCAACTGCTATGTTGCACTGGAAAACATTTGAATCAGAACTAGCCTGGCTTGTCTGAGTTGGAATGTTGAGCTTGAACTAGCACTAGTATATCCAGCATAAGGAGAACTCTGATTTGGAGAAGAATCCATATTTGCATTAAATGATGTTTAAATTTTCGGGCTTTGGATTGGAGTATCTTGAACACCTCCTTTGTAATAAACATCAAGATCTTGAACAACATTAGCATTCTTAGATTTTGCAATCTTCATCAATTCATGACCTTCCAATTTGTCAATGAAAGATGACAACTTGAAATATCTCTAAGATGGACTATTTTTTAGAATCATCAAATATGTTGTCCATTCTCCTTCTGGAAGTGCATCGGCCAACTTCTCGATTTGCTCTTCATTAGATCTTTTGATATCATGTCTCCGCATCTGGACCATGAGATGACAATATCTATCGATCATCTGCTTCATTGTTTCACCTTTAATCATCGTGAAAATCTCAAACTCTTTCTTGATCAAGGCCTTTTTGCTTTTGATCATTTCATCACTACCTTTGAATTTGTCACAAAGAGAGTGCCATAATTCTTGTGATGTTTCATATTCTGGCAAAAGAATCAAGATATCTTCCTTTACTGATTGTTGTATCAAGCTAATCATCTTCTTCTCAGCGACATAATTTTCTTTGTCAATTGCTGAAAACTTGTTCAGCGGAAGATCTTGATCACGTTCATCCTTTGGCCATTTGTACCCGTCGTCAACTGCAACCCAACTGTTGAATTGATTCGCTTGTATCCAATTCACAAACTTTTCCTTCCACCCTTCAAACTCGTCCATACTCATTAGCTTTGGCGGTTTCGATGTATACCCATTTCGTTGTCGATATTCATCTGATTCGCAGCAAGAACATTAGCATTTGATGAAGAAGCCATTTGAGAAACGAACACGTTGTGGAAATCTTCCATTTTATCAATCTGAAGACTTATCTGGAAATACGATCAAAAACACCCGAAAACTGATTAATAATCGTCAATTTTAGTAAAATTTGACTTTTTAACCGACAATATTAACGTATCGGTTTGCTTAACAACGTTTAAAATTTTTCGAAAAACTATTTTTACCCGATTATATCTTTAAAATCGTCTCGTCGATACGATTCTAACGATATATAATATTCGTGACGTTTTTCGGAATTTTCATGCTTTTTTAAAAAAAAAACCTAGACAAGTTCGGGCGAACTTGTCACAGCCTTATCAAGTTCGGTCGAACTTGATGTGGGATTTGATAAAAATCACACTTTTGAGTGGACTTGTGACAAGATTTCAAGAAACAGGTAAGTTCGGTCGAACTTATGTGATATTTCAACGAATTTATCAAGTTCGGGCAAACTTGTGAATGAAATTCAATGAAATTTGATCAAGTTCGGTCGAACTTGATCAAAACTGTTGGAATTTCCTTCAAGTTCGAGCGAACTTAACACAAACACTTGAAAAATCTATCAAGTTCAGTCGAACTTGATTAAAATCAGTGAAATTTTAATCAAGTTCCCAACTTTTTGATATCAATTCGATTGAATCGGATATCCAAACTCTAAGGGGTTTACCACAAGTGTATTTTACATGATATGTTCATATTTTAGCCAATTTTGTCCATGAAATCTTCAAATATGTGAAAATGTTAAGAAAAATGATAGAATGGAGATGAAATAGAGTGATTCTTGTCTTGATTGCAGCAAATTTAGGTATCCAGGCTCGGATACCACTTGTAGGAACGTCCATGATTAGCACGGGAACCTAAATTTGTTATCTATTGTCTGATTAGGCGGAAACTAATGACAAGTTAACCAAATAACAAGAATTACTCAATTAAATGTTGTTTTCATTGATCTAAAGTTCAATACATTCGAGAACCGGATCCGACAGAGCTTCGCCGTCTCTGTGCCAAAATCTCTCCACGTTACAAATGAAATAACCAAGGCACCTATTTATAGAGGTGCAAGTTCGCTGGAGAGTGTGTGAAGTTCGGGCGTACTTGACTATGTCAAGTTCGGCCGAACTTGACTTCTCAATTCCAAACTCAATCGAACTTGGCCTATATCACACATAAATACCCCTCGTTTCTAACAGATTAAGCCCTATTTACTCAGACTCGATACATAATGACGTAGGCAACAGACATATGCACCAATACTCTTTGCAGAACCAGCCCCAAACCGGGTTTCTTGTGCTCCAAATCTTATCTATTCTTTGTTTTAAAAACAAATTAATATCCTATATTACAAGATGATTATATGTCTTAATACACTTAAACTTCCTAATTTATTAAGAAATCAAATCTCCATGAAAGATGTGAAGATTTCAAATCTTTGTAACCCAAAGTCGTCACCTGAATAACCCTAACATGTCCCAAACGAGTTCTCAATCTCTAAAACACAGACCTAGCCTCCAATTCGTGAAAACAATCTTTACAACTTGCGAATTTAATCAAGAATGATTCTAGGGTTTGTAACTTCAAGTTATCATATTTCTTTCAATTCTCAGTCAATCAAGGTAATTCTTGGGACTAATTCACATATTTTTTCTAGATCTACAAAACCCATCTATCGATTTCTGTAATAGAGGGCATCCAAAATCCGATTATAAATTTGGTGTTCTTAATTTAAAATATATTTGCGGTTTATAATTTAAAAATATATTTTGATGAAATTGGATTTAAAATACTTATTCGAATCATGTTAGCATAGTTAGTTTATTTTTGAGAATTTTTGATCATGTTATGAACTTATTTTTATATTTTAATCATGTTATAATCACATAAAAATATTTTAAAAATATGATAATTATTTAAAATAAATTTTATAAATATTAAACTGAATATATCTAGAAAATATATAACATATGGAACTTTTCGACATAAATTTCATCTCTTGATTTATTTTCTAATAAAAAGATATGATTATATTATGGACTACTAATTATCCATTATAAACTCTCACCTTAATTATTTTTATATAATATTTGTGGCGGTATTTTATCGGCAAAGCTCCTAACCTTTCAAGTGATGTAGATCTCTGATCTCATCCGATCTTTCAGGATCTAGAAACCATGGTGACACAAGATGTCCCTTGCGAATAACAAAATTAATTAATTTATTTTGGGTGTCAAAAAATAATAATATATTTTAGCTTTCACAAAAATCCCAAAATCATAGGTTGTAGTTTTGCTATGTGTTATTGTGGTATTTTTTAGCATTTTTGTATATTATAATTTTAGCGTAGTTTCGTTTCTTGTAGTTTTTTCATTCTTCGTACGCTATCTCAAGGAATAAAAATATGCCATCCGTGAGTAGATCTTTCTAATTCCCATTTTTACAGTTTAAATGTTTCGTGTGTACTATATGTCATTTATCGCATTAATTCATTTACTTCAAATATTTCATTTTTCACATACATGCAAAGTTCAATATGTAACTATGCGGTATTTGTGATTTGTTTATTATTTGTATTGCTAACATTATGACTAATCAGTATCGCTAATCATTATTCCCATGGATCCATTGGTTGGCTGACTAGGTTCCCCACGGCCATTGGTTGTAGCGTAGTATCACCACCACATTTAGATTCGCTCGTCGGTGGGATTGATTCTCACTTTACCGTTTATTATGTTTATCATATTTACCGCAGTTTCGTATCATCATGTTGGTTGTGTTTGATTTAATTATTGAAATTTTTTTTATTTTATCATTTAGTTACTGTTGAATTGCATGTTAACATTTTTAAACAAATAAACAAAAACAGTTTTTACTTAATCAATAATTTACTCACCAACTTATGTTGATCCAAAAATATTTTTTACACATGATACAAGTGAACAAGTTTAATGAATTGATATGACACGTAGGGATGATATCTTAGAGAATAAACCATATTATTTTATGTCATGTTTTGGTTTGATGGATTATTTGGATTGTTATTTGTTTTGTGACAGTTGTTTAATTTAATTATTAATAACATTTAAACTTTTAAATATCTTGTCATATGTCATGAACAATCATCATGTCACAATCACCTAAATCCGCTACAGGTCGGGGTGTGACATTTGAGTGATAGCACAAGTAACATTATAAAATCAGGTTCATCCATCCTTAATATATAACACCCCAAATTTCATTATACATTGATATGGCTTTGGTTTTGCATGAAAGTTGTTTATGGTTTGGAAGCCCAAAAGAAAATGGATTACTAAGATTGATGGTGGGCATCATTTTAATTTTATGTATGCTATAGACAGAAAGGATAAAACCCTAGCTACCCATTCTTTCTATTTCATCCCAATTTTAGAAATAGAAAGTGTCCGTGAGAGAGAAACCACCAGTTAAGCTCTTAACCATCATTTCTTGGTTCGGTGTTGTGAAAGAAAGCGGCGGGGATTCGATTCTTCAAATTTTCAAATGTTGGTTCAGTGATATTGGGTTTCATTAAAGAGATTTAACCTATTTGGCTTCGGTTCTAATCGTCGAGTTAAAGCAGTAAGGTTTTCGCATAAAAATTGTGTTTCGATGATTGGTTATGCATGGGATGATGTTATATATTGGATAAGCCAGCTAAACTTTTCTCTGATACCATTTGTAACATTCGGCCTCTCCTATCATAAATATTGTCTGCTTTGACCACGAATAGCTCACGAATTGTTTTTGGTTGCCCAGTAGAGACTTCTCATGAGGTCCCCAATCTTGATACTACTCCCATCTAAGAACACGTAATTCTAGAATAGTCCTATAATCTAAAGCATTAAGCCTAAGACATGTCGGTGATTTAAGAGACACAACATTCTTTAAGAACCTAGAATCTCTCTTGTCCACGACAGATGTGGATTTTGCCTAGGTTTTAACATGTTACAAGGTTTGCATTATAACAAGCGCCAAAATTGTGTTTTGGGGGTATTTGTGAAAAAGAAAATGTATTCTCAAAATGTATTCGCTTGCTAGTATGTGCATGATAATAGTATCTGCGGTGGCCTTAGTATTCGTAATAGTTATAATATTCGCAAAAAGTAGAATTTTTCAAAAGTGGATTTTTCGAATTGTAGACTTGCGAATGATAGTTTGCTATAGTAAAGTATTCACAATGTTAGAAAGTATTTGCAAGGGAGGATAATATTCTTAAAGCGCAAAGTTAACCATTTAAAATGTGAACCTTTGCGCAGATTTGATATAATTGTCCGGGTGTTCAGAGTGGGTCAACACAACAAGTTAATAGTACTCATAGCTTCATCTACATGTGAGTTTCTATATCACATTTTTACTCTTTTGGGGGTTGTGTGCGTACTTAATACATAGGGAAGTGCAGCAAATTGTGTTCGTGTTTACCCTAATAGAATGGATGTTAGTATACTATGATAGCCAAAGATGTAACGATACGTTATGGTCACGATAGCTATGGCTAACGGTACTATGGCCATGCTAACCACTAAGTGTGTATTATTGAAACGGTAGCTATGAACGATATAAATATACTAGATCCGACTAATAATGTCACACCCCGACCCGCAGCGGAATAAAAGTTGGGGCATGATTAGGTTATCACCAAATCTCATGATATTTACTAAGAAGTTTCATATTTATTAAATTCAAATTAAAATTTAAATATCCAACAAAATTTCATACAAACACAAATAAAAATCTAAATGTTTGTTCCAGCGAAATAACTTGTTTATTCTTCTAGGCCATCCTAAGTGTTTCTTTCCTCAACTTGATCACTTGTATCATGCGTAAAACAGAGGAAATTTTGGGTCAACAAAAGTTGGCGAGTGAACCTTGATAAAACATTTAAGTAATTGATTTTTATGTTTATTTAAATAAAATTGTGCATAAATCACATGTGAGCAAATGTATATATGTAACCAACCACAAACCACATTGAACGAATGTATGACATGAATGATGATGTATCTGAGATCAAGGCTCAATCAAACGGAGGCGATCTAATGAGACACCTGATGCTCAACCCGTATCCCACGAGGAACTGATCGGCCTAATGAAATGAATGCACTGAAATGATAAAATGTATCCACATATAAACCACACTACAAGCAATAGACATTTGATCACGAAATGATATAAGCACAAGTGTTAAATAAAATAAAGATATGATACGACACATGATACACCCAAAACGTGATTCAAACGGGGAATTTTGTAGAGATTCACTCACCTTGGGTGTGTATTCTTGAGTGGAAATGAGAGCGCACGAGTTGCGGGTTTAACCGACGAGGAAAATCTAACCTAAAATAATAAAACGATAACTTGATAAATAACTAAACTAATATTTTGATTAAAACCCTTGTTTAGGTTTTTAGATTAATTTACTGAGTTTTATTGATATAATAAACCCTTAGAATATGTATTTTTTTAAACTATTTAATTGCTTTAAATAAGACATAAAATCAATTATTAGAAGAACGAAAATAATCAATATTAAAATAAATAATAAAAAAACCTGTCAGACTGACAAGGCTGTCAGTCAACCGGTCGGATTGTGGTTTAAGCATGCGTGTGGTGAGTCTCGAACCCGGGACCTCTCGGTTGCGTGCACGCAGCTCTTCCAACTGAGCTACGTGTCTAACCCGAAAGAAACCCGATTTTAATTATATTAATACACTATTTATCTTATTTCAGAAATTGATTTATTAAAAAGTTTTGGACGGATGTTGAACCGGAGCGTGCCAGAGGTCTCGAACCCGCGACCTGTTTTGTTTTTCGCACCCAGCCCAACCAGTTGGGCTGGGTGTCTAACCCAACATATCTTGCTTTTTAATTATACTTATACACTCGCTGTGTTGATGTAGAAGTGATCAAAATTAAAAAGGTTTGAGAGTGATCGGGCCAGTGGGTGCACGGATTCGAACGTGTGACATGCGGGCATGTTTGCACACAGTTCACCAGTGGACTGTGTGTCTAACCTGGTTGAATCTTATAATTTAAATATATAAAACACGAGTTTCGCTTCGTCTTCTTCAATTAAAAAAATTTAACCCAACCTGCTCTAACCAGTTTTTAAATCTGATTCACCATTTATACATTAAGTTAATTACATAGAATTCGAAATAAAAGAACGAGAGTCTACCGAATATATTGAGCCGGCGGTGACTTGTTTCCGGCAACCTGCTGTATTCCGGCGAAGGGAGGATTCCGGTGACTGCGGCGGTTTTCCGGTGGAACAGGGGGGAGGGGGTTTGTGAGCAGAGAAGAACTTGGGGTTTAGCGAGTTGGAGTGGGGGAGTTGGAGTCGGTATTTATAGGTGAAAACAGGGGGTGATGGATTTTGGTTTTTGGAAACAATTCGAGTGATTGATTCATAAGTTTAATGCGGATTGATTTGGATTGGGAATTGATCGACGCGGCGATGCCAGCCGGACTCCAGAACAGCGAGATTGGCGGGTTCGCAGATTTGAACCCGCCGGCATTCGTTTCGAGTTTGCATATAAAATTAAATTGTTTTCCATTTTTAACCAATAAGTGTGTGTGGCTTGGTGGTGATTGTGGTGTGTGTGTTACCCGAGGAACCCGGGTTCGATTCCCGGTTCCACCTTTTTATTTCATTCTCTTTAATTATTTTATTAAGCCCTTTTTTATCTATTAATTGTAAATATTTATTATTGAGTTGATTATTTATTATATTATTTTATTTTTAAAAATTTATTCTGTATATGTAATATCGTAATATTGTAATATAGTGAAAATAATGAAATAGCCGAACGACGTAAATAAATATACTTGAATTGCTAAATTGGGGCGGGTTTTTCGAAACCCGATTTACACAAATGTTACAGTATCCCCTACTTTTAGAAATTTCGTCCTGAATTTTATATTGTAGTTGTTACCGGGAAAAGATGCGGGTACTTTTCGCGCATTGAGTCTTCACGTTCCCAAGTAAACTCGGGTCCTCGTCTTGACTCCCAACGTACCCTGACGATTGGAATACGACTTCGCCTTAAACGCTTCTCACCGAAATCCATGATTTCCACTGGTCTTTCAACGAAGTGCATTGACTCATCAACTTGAATGTCTTCCAGAGGGATATGGAGACTTTCGTCAGCGAGACACTTTTTCAAGTTTGATACGTGGAACGTGGGATCTATTCTGTTGAGTTTCTTCTGGTAAGTCAAGCTTGTAGGCTATAGGACCTACTCTTTCGAGTATCTTGAAAGGTCCTACGTAGCGTGGTGCTAGTTTGCCCTTTTGGCCAAAACGAACCATTCCCTTCCACGGTGATTCTTTCATAAGTACTTGTTCACCAACGCCAAATTCCAAGGCCTTTCGTCGTTTGTCAGCATAACTCTTTTGACGACTTTGAGCCACTAGAAGATTGTTTCGAATTTGAAGGATATTGTCGGTTTTTTCTGGAATCAATTCAGGTCCGGTGATTTGCGCTTCGCCAATTTCGTGCCAACATACTGGAGATCGCATTTACGACCATATAAAGCTTCGAAAGGAGCCATGCCGATACTTGAATGATAGCTATTGTTATACGAAAACTCGACTAATTGTAGATGAGCGTCCCAGTTCCCTTTGAAGTCTATGACACATGCTCGAAGCATGTCTTCAAGGGTTTGGATGGTGCGTTCAGACTGACCATCAGTTTGAGGGTGAAAGGCGGTGCTAAGGTCTAACCGTGTACCCAAAGCGGTTTGTACGGCTTGCAATGTCCGTGAAGTGAAACGACCATCATGGTCTAAAATGATGCTTAACGGTACGGCTTACGATCTCGTTGATGTAGACACGAGCTAACTTCTCGTTCTTGAAGTCCTCGCAAATCGGAATAAAGTGAGCTGATTTTGTAAGACGATCAATGATTACCCATATGGTGTCATACCCACTGGAGGTGCGAGGTAACCCGGTAATGAAGTCCATGGTTATGTTTTCCCACTTCCATACCGGTATTTCGGGTTGGACTAGAAGTCCTGAAGGTCTTTGATGTTCAGCTTTCACTTTGGAACATGTATGGCACTTGGAAACAAAAACAGCGATATCCTTTTTCATGCCAGGCCACCAGTAGGTGTATCGTAGGTCTTGATACACCTTATTGGCTCCTGGGTGTACAGAATATCGTGTTTTGTGTGCTTCATTCATGAGGAAATCACGAAGGTTGTCGCGATCGGGAATCCATATGCGGTTTAAATAATATAGAATACCGTCGGATTTGGTTTCAATTTTGAGTTCGGCTCCACATGACAGCTCATCGCGTACGTCGTTTTCCGTTACAGAGATATGTTGAGCTGCCCGGATTCGATTCTTGATATTGGTTATGATTTGCGAACATAGAAGACAAATAGAGTTCGCATATCCCTTTCGACTGAGCACATCAGCCACCACATTTGCCTTGCCAGGATGATACCGAATCTCGCAGTCGTAATCGTTGAGCAGTTCGACCCATCTTCGTTGCCTCATATTCAACTCTTTTTGATTGAAGATATGCTGGAGACTCTTGTGGTCAGTGTATATTTCACACTTGGTGCGTAAAGATAATGTCTCCATATCTTGAGAGCGAACACAACGTCTCCAAGTTCCATGTCGTGGGTGGTGTAATTTTTCTCATGGACTTTGAGTTGCCTAGAGGCATAGGCTATCACATTTCCTCTTTGCATCAATACACAGCCTAGACCTTGCCTTGATGCGTCACAATAAACCCAAAAGTCATCGCAACCTCAGGGAGTGTAAGGATAGGTGCGTCACAAAGCCTTTGCTTTAAAGTTTGGAAGGCCTCTTCTTGCTTAGGTCCCCAAATGAAGGGTTTTCCCTTGTGAGTCAAGGCCGTGAGCGGAATGGCGATACGGGAAAAATTGGCAATGAAGCGTCGGTATTAACCTGCCAAGCCAAGAAATGACCTAACTTCGGTAGGGGTACGTGGCGCTTGCCATTCTTGTACTGCCTTGATTTTCGAAGGATCGACATGAATCCCTTTGTCATTGACGACATGACCAAGGAATTGTACTTCTCTTAACCAGAATTCGCATTTTGAGAACTTAGCGTAAAGCCTTTAAGTCCTTAAGAGTGTAAGAATGAGTCGAAGGTGTCGCTCATGATCGGATTTCGACTTGGAGTAGATAAGAATGTCGTCGATGAAGACGACGACGAAACGGTCGAGATAGGGTTTGCATACCCTATTCATCAAATCCATGAAGACAGCGGGGGCGTTGGTTAAACCGAAGGACATAACCATGAATTCGAAATGACCATAACGAGTTCGGAAGGCAGTTTTTGGAATATCTTCTTCGCGCACGCTAAGCTGATGATAACCAGAACGAAGGTCGATTTTGGAAAAACAGGTGGTACCTTGAAGTTGGTCAAGAAGGTCATCAATATGAGGTAGTGGATAGCGATTCTTAACCGTCAACTTGTTGAGTTCTCTATAATCAATGCACATGCGAAACGTTCCATCTTTCTTCCTCACAAAAAGAACGGGCGCACCCCAAGGCGATGAGCTAGGACGTATGAATCCTTTGTCAGTCAGCTCTTGCAGTTGACTGGCCAACTCTTGCATCTCGGATGGGGCTAACCTATACGGAGATCTTGCGACCGGTGTAGCGCCAGGCACAAGATCGATTCGAAATTCGACTTCTCGCACAGGAGGAAGTCCTAAAACGTCGTTGGGAAAAACTTGTGGGAATTCTTTCACAACTGGAATATCTTCGAGCTTCCTCTCCTTGCCTTCCTTCTTGACGACGTGAGCTAGAAATGCGACGTAACTCTTGCGAAGATAACTTCAGGCTTGAAGGTAGGACATCAATTTGAGCCCTTTCGAAGGAGTTTCCCCATAGATACATAGTGTCTGGCTGTCGTCGAGAGGAATACGAATGAACTTTTCATGGCACACCACTTCAGCGTGATGCTGGCTGAGCCAGTCCATGCCGATGATAACATCGAAACTTCCCAATTTCATAGGAATGAGATCAATTGAAAAATCGTGATCATTTAGGGTGAGAGTACAACCGCGTATAATAGAATTTAATGAAGTGGGTTTTCCGTCAGCAATTTCCACCGTCAGAGATTCAACGAGATTATCACGAGGTTGGTCGAGAATAGATTCGAATTCTAAAGACAAAAGCTCTTATCTGCACCAGTATCGAATAATATGGATGCATAACTACCATTTACGAGAAACGTACCATTGACCACATTGTTGTCAGCCCTGGCTTGGTTAGCGTTGATATTGAAAGCTCTTCCTCTGGCAGGTGGAGGAGCTTGGTTAGCTTGGTTTACCGGGTTTGCTTGAGCTTGGGCATGGATGATGTTCACCAGGCGTGGGCAAGTATTCCTGAAGTGGTTTGGGTCCCCACAATTGAAACAGGCTCGCATGGATTGCATCATGGGGTAGTTGGGTTGGTAGTAAGGTTGGGCTGGGAGTTGTGCAGATGGTAGAAGTAAGGGTTGTTGGGCTTGGCCCACCATTTGATTTTGGGTTTGGGTTGGAGGTTGACTGCGGTTCGATCGCTGAAGGGTACGGCAGGTTTGGATAGTGTGACCCGCACGGCCACAACTTGTGCAATGTTGGCAAGGGTTTTCAGGAGGGTGATGGTATTGGCAACGGTTACACTTTGGGTGTGGGCCAGTGTATGGCCTTTTGAATGTTGCGGTTGGAGGGGCGACTTGCGTGTTTGGAGCAGCAGTGATGGGAGGGTTGCTTTGCGTGAAAGCAAAGTTCTTGCCATTTCGCTTCCTCTTACCAGCAAACTTCGATGATGAACCTGAGTGGTTTGGAATTGGGGTCTCAATGGGTGTTTTCTTCTTCTCATCTTTAAATTTGCCATTTCGGATGCAATTTTCAGTGAGTTCCGTAGCTAACTCCATTGCGGCTTCGAGTGTTGCAGGCGAAGTGCTTAAAACCGAATCTTGGATTTTCGAGGGAGGCCTCGAATGTAGTGTTCAATTAGGCGGTATAATGGGGTGAACAGATTGGGAACCATTTGGTTCAACTCAAGAAACCTCTTGTTGTAGGAGGTGTGATCCCCTTCCTTTTGCTTTAGAGAATGGAATTCATCTTCAAGCTTCTTGATCTCGCTTCTAGGGCAGAAGCATCTTGTCATGATCTCTCTTAATTCCCCCCATGATAAGGCCATGGCATCGTCTACACCTCGCTTTCCTTTTTCCGTGTTCCACCAGGTAAGGGCTACCCCAAACAATCTTCCAGTCGCGTAACGTACCTTACGGTCCTCGGGACAGTCGCAATTGAGAAAGGTGTCACACCCCGACCCGTAGTGGAAAAGGTGATCGGGGCATGATTGGGTTATCATCAAAGCTCATGACATTTATTATAACGTTTCATATTCATTATTACAATTTAAAGGGAAACATACAATCTTAATTTCATCATGCCCGAAACATCATTCTAGACTTCATTGTTTTCTTCTAAGACCTTTCCTATGTTTTCCTTGCTTCATCATGTTCACCTGTATCATGTGTAAAAATGGTTTTTGGGTCAACAAAAAGTTGGCGAGTGAATCCTATGAAAAGCATTTGAACAAGTTTATTGAATTGATTATAAAATAAAGTGCACAACCACATATGAGTAAATATAGATGTAAACATATTCATAAAACACTTAATATCAGATAATGCACACACATACAATAATAAATTATTTTGAGGGCACGCGTTGCTCAACCCGTCTCTCACGAGGAACTGATGGGCCTAATGAATGAGTTTTGAGGCACGCGTTGTTCTACGAACTGATGGGCCTAATGAATGATTTGCATACAACTTGACAATATGAAAGACATAACTACAAACAATATTTACACTCTAAGTTTAGATCACAATATGGTATGGCACAAGTTTAAATAAACGAGTTAATTTTAGTGACACATGACACACCCCAAAACGTGTAATTAAAAATGAGAGTTGTCAGATTCACTCACATTGGGTGCGTTCGGTTGATGATGTTGAATGCATACGAAGTTTGATTTAACCACGAGTGAAACTAACCTAGATAATAACATAATGGTTCGGTAAATAAGTGGATTTTATTAAATCAATTTTTGTAGGATTATTGGATATATTTTTGTGAGTTTAAGGCTATTTCTAACTTTAAAATGTTATTTTTAAGTATTTTTAATTGATTTTAAATAAAATAAATAAATAAAAATAATAAAAAAATGTTGACTTTTTGACCGTTGACTTGTTGACCGTTGACTTGTTGACCGGTTTTATTGTGTAATTGTGTGCGCCGGGTGAGGCTCGAACCTGAGACCTCCCGTACGCGTGCACGCAGCTCTACCAACTGAGCTACGTGTCCAACCTGAAATGATTCTGTTTTGAATTATATTTATATACTAATTGAATTATTCCGAAAATCATTTATTTTAAAAACGATTTTAAGGTCTCGCTCGGTGCTCGCCACAGGTCTCGAACCCGGGACCTGTGGGTTACCGTGCACACAGTCCACCGCTGGACTGTGTGTCTAACTTGGTAAATAATCTGGTTTTTATTATACTTAACATGGTTTTGAGAGTTAACCCAGTTCAGTTAAAAATGCATTTTTATAACAAGAGAGTAAGGCTGGGACAAGAATCGAACGCGAGAGTATGTGAAATTGTTTGCACACAGTCCACCGCTGGACTGTGTGTCTAACCCGTTCATAAACTGATTTTAATTAAACTTATGTTATAACCTGCCTTCGTCTTCTTCGTTAACTTTACCCAGAAAAACAAAGTCCGAATGTTTCAACTGATTTATGTCTAATTTGATTTTCAAACATTAATAGTAATTGAAAGGAAATGTATGGAGAGGGTTTGGGGGAAAGGAGGTACCGATCTGTGTCTTTCACAGAACTCCGGCAGAGGTACGTCGGCTCCGATAGTGAACTTCGGCTGTTAGGATCAATTAATAGTTCTGCTCGATTAATTATGAAATTGAGGTACTTAAACAAGGATTGACAGGAGTTTGAAGGGTTATACTGATTCACAGTGCCATATCAGAAATTTCAGAGATTTTCCGGCGAAGGTTGAATATTCCGGCTATGTCGCCTGGGATGGATTCTGATGGTGGATTTGTGTTAGTAACAGTCTAATCAATTGATTGGAACAGAAAAAGTCGACGGAATTACTGTGTGGATGTGAGTCTCGGTTTTCCGGCGACTTGCAGATATTCTCCGGTGAGTGAAAATACGTCGAGAATTTGTGCGATTTTGAGCGAAAGGGCTACCAGTGAGTTGTGGATGGATTTATAGGAAGGAATCGAGATGCATGTGGTCTGATTTCAGTCTTGATTCATCGGTTAAAGTTTTCCGGCGGTTATGACCAAAGTCGCGGACTGGACATCGGTTATAACCGATGCAATATTTATTATTCGCGTTAAGACACAAGAAACCGACCAAGAAAGGCGAATTCGTCGGGATTTCCGACGACTGCGATTTGGGCGCGTCAGTTTGAATTCGAGTTTGTGTACTTGAATTAATTGTTTCTAGTAATGAACAAGAAACACAAGTGGCGGAGTGGTTGAGCGCGTGTGTGTTAAGGCTTTGGAATCCTGGCTGACCCGGGTTCGAAACCCGGCAGCATTGTTTTATTTTTATTTCATTAATTTTAATACTTTTTCAAATATAAATTATATATTCCAAAATAATTATTAATTATGTATCGTTTAAAATTAATTTGGGTATTAAATACGCAACGAAATTTTTAACTGATTGTTCGGTTAATAAACGGAGCGGGTTTGGTAAATCCGGTTTTTGACGGATGTTACAAAAGTTGTTTTCCATCTCCTCAAACCAGTGAAGGAGAGCGGTGACACCTTCAGTCCCTTCATATTTTGGGGGATCGCAGGACTTGAAGTGTTTGTAGGTGCATTTGGGGGTTTTGGGAGGAGGGTTGGCGACACTTTGGTCTTCTTGGTTGGGAGAGTTGATGGGATTAGCGGTGAGAGTTGCTGAACTTGTAGTACGATGTCAGGAAGCACTGTGGCCATTTGTTTAGCAATTTGCGTGGCCAAGCGTTCGTTTGACTTCCCTGACCTTCTACCTCCACGTAATTGCCTAGCAGACATCTACAGGAATATGTATAGGGAGATTGTGAGTTCAAGAATTTCCTAGGTGTCATGTGTCGTAAAAAGAATGAAAACAACATAACTGAAAATAATTTAACTACATCCATAGGATGTCTTGGGTTTCCTCATATTTGGGCCTCCAAATGTCCCGCATACCATTGCATGTGTAGTCATGTGGGCCCAAATGACTATTGGGCTTGGTAGGATTCACATTGGTGTCGGCGGGTTAACACTTGCATCACCCGAATAAAAATCGTAAAATATGATTGCGAGATGTATGGTCGGATTTTGTTTCAATTTTGAGTTCGGCTCCACATGACAGCTCATCGCGTACGTCGTTTTCCGTTACAGAGATATGTTGAGCTGCCCGGATTCGATCCTTGATATTGGTTATGATTTGCGAACATAGAAGACGAATAGAGTTCGCATATCCCTTTCGACTGAGCGCATCAGCCACCACATTTGCCTTTCCAGGATGATACCGAATCTCGCAGTCGTAATCGTTGAGCAGTTCGACCCATCTTCGTTGCCTCATATTCAACTCTTTTTGATTGAAGATATGCTGGAGACTCTTGTGGTCAGTGTATATTTCACACTTGGTACCGTAAAGATAATGTCTCCATATCTTGAGAGCGAACACAACGTCTCCAAGTTCCATGTCGTGGGTGGTGTAATTTTTCTCATGGACTTTGAGTTGCCTAGAGGCATAGGCTATCACATTTCCTCTTTGCATCAATACACAGCCTAGACCTTGCCTTGATGCGTCGCAATAAACCACAAAGTCATCGCAACCTCAGGGAGTGTAAGGATAGGTGCGTCACAAAGCCTTTGCTTTAAAGTTTGGAAGGCCTCTTCTTGCTTAGGTCCCCAAATGAAGGGTTTTCCCTTGTGAGTCAAGGCCATGAGCGGAATGGCGATACGGGAAAAATTGGCAATGAAGCGTCGGTAATAACCAGCCAAGCCAAGAAATGACCTAACTTCGGTAGGGGTACGTGGCGCTTGCCATTCTTGTACTGCCTTGATTTTCGAAGGATCGACATGAATCCCTTTGTCATTGACGACATGACCAAGGAATTGTACTTCTCTTAACCAGAATTCGCATTTTGAGAACTTAGCGTAAAGCCTTTAAGTCCTTAAGAGTGTAAGAATGAGTCGAAGGTGTCGCTCATGATCGGATTTCGACTTGGAGTAGATAAGAATGTCGTCGATGAAGACGAAGATGAAACGGTCGAGATAGGGTTTGCATACCCTATTCATCAAATCCATGAAGACAGCGGGGGCGTTGGTTAAACCGAAGGACATAACCATGAATTCGTAATGACCATAACGAGTTCGGAAGGCAGTTTTTGGAATATCTTCTTCGCGCACTCTAAGCTGATGATAACCAGAACGAAGGTCGATTTTGGAAAAACAGGTGGTGCCTTGAAGTTGGTCAAGAAGGTCATCAATACGAGGTAGTGGATAGCGATTCTTAACCGTCAACTTGTTGAGTTCTCTATAATCAATGCACATGCGAAACGTTCCATCTTTCTTCCTCACAAAAAGAACGGGCGCACCCCAAGGCGATGAGCTAGGACGTATGAATCCTTTGTCAGTCATCTCTTGCAGTTGACTGGCCAACTCTTGCATCTTGGATGGGGCTAACCTATACGGAGATCTTGCGACCGGTGTAGCGCCAGGCACAAGATCGATTCGAAATTCGACTTCTCGCATAGGAGGAAGTCCTAAAACGTCGTCGGGAAAAACTTGTGGGAATTCTTTCACAACTGGAATATCTTCGAGCTTCCTCTCCTTGCCTTCCTTCTTGACGACGTGAGCTAGAAATGCGACGTAACTCTTGCGAAGATAACTTCGGGCTTGAAGGTAGGACATCAATTTGAGCCCTTTCGAAGGAGTTTCCCCATAGATACATAGTGTCTGGCTGTCGTCGAGAGGAATACGAATGAACTTTTCATGGCACACCACTTCAGCGTGATGCTGGCTGAGCCAGTCCATGCCGATGATAACATCGAAACTTCCCAATTTCATAGGAATGAGATCAATTAAAAAATCGTGATCATTTAGGGTGAGAGTACAACCGCGTATAATAGAATTTAATGAAGTGGGTTTTCCGTTAGCAATTTTCACCGTCAGGGATTCAACAAGATTATCACGAGGTTGGTCGAGAATAGATTCGAATTCTAAAGACAAAAAGCTCTTATCTGCACCAGTATCGAATAATATGGATGCATAACTACCATTTACGAGAAACGTACCGTTGACCACATTGTTGTCAGCCCTTGCTTGGTTAGCGTTGATATTGAAAGCTCTTCCTCTGGCAGGTGGAGGAGCTTGGTTAGCTTGGTTTACCGGGTTTGCTTGAGCTTGGGCATGGATGATGTTCACCAGGCGTGGGCAAGTATCCTGAAGTGGTTTGGGTCCCCACAATTGAAACAGGCTCGCATGGATTACATCATGGGGTAGTTGGGTTGGTAGTATGGTTGGGCTGGGAGTTGTGCAGATGGTAGAAGTAAGGGTTGTTGGGCTTGGCCCACCATTTGATTTTGGGTTTGGGTTGGAGGTTGACTGCGGTTCGATCGCTGAAGGGTACGGCAGGTTTGGATAGTGTGACCCGCACGGCCACAACTTGTGCAATGTTGGCAAGGGTTTTCAGGAGGGTGATGGTATTGGCAACGGTTACACTTTGGGTGTGGGCCAGTGTATGGCCTTTTGAATGTTGCAGTTGGAGGGGCGACTTGCGTGATTGGAGCAGCAGTGATGGGAGGGCTGGTTTGGGTGACAGCAAAGTTCTTGCCATTTCGCTTCCTCTTACCAGCAAACTTCGATGATGAACCTGAGTGGTTTGGAATTGGGGTCTCAATGGGTGTTTTCTTCTTCTCATCTTTAAATTTGCCATTTCGGATGCAATTTTCAGTGAGTTCCGTAGCTAACTCCATTGCGGCTTCGAGTGTCGCAGGCGAAGTGCTTAAAACCGAATCTTGGATTTTCGAGGGGAGGCCTCGAATGTAGTGTTCAATTAGGCGGTATAATGGGGTGAACAGATTGGGAACCATTTGGTTCAACTCAAGAAACCTCTTGTTGTAGGAGGTGTGATCCCCTTCCTTTTGCTTTAGAGAATGGAATTCATCTTCAAGCTTCTTGATCTCGCTTCTAGGGCAGAAGCATCTTGTCATGATCTCTCTTAATTCCCCCCATGATAAGGCCATGGCATCGTCTACACCTCGCTTTCCTTTTTCCGTGTTCCACCAGGTAAGGGCTACCCCAAACAATCTTCCAGTCGCGTAACGTACCTTACGGTCCTCGGGACAGTCGCAATTGAGAAAGGTGTTTTCCATCTCCTCAAACCAGTGAAGGAGAGCGGTGACACCTTCAGTCCCTTCATATTTTGGGGGATCGCAGGACTTGAAGTGTTTGTAGGTGCATTTGGGGGTTTTGGGAGGAGGGTTGACGACGCTTTGGTCTTCTTGGTTGGGAGAGTTGATGGGATTAGCGGTGAGAGCTTGCTGAACTTGTAGTACGATGTCAGGAAGCACTGCGGCCATTTGTATAGCAATTTGCGTTCGTTTGACTTCCCTGACCTTCTACCTCCATATAATTTCCTAGCAGACATCTACAGGAATATGTATAGGGAGATTGTGAGTTCAAGAATTTTCTAGGTGTCATGTGTCGTAAAAAGAATGAAAACAACATAACTTAAAATAATTTAACTACATCCATAGGATGTCTTGGGTTTGCTCATGTTTGGGCCTCCAAATGTCCCCCATACCATTGCTTGTGTAGTCATGTGGGCCCCCATGACTATTGGGCTTGGTAGGATTCACATTGGTGTCGGCGGGCTAACACTTGCATCACCCGAATGAAAATCGTAAAACATGATTGCGAGATGTATGGTCGGAGGGTGTCAAGGTGTGGACACAATGACAGCTCAAAGTGGGGTTAGTTCACACGACGTTTGGTATAGCATGCTTTAGCCTAATAGGTCCTTCGTACTCTCATCGTTAGTCCCCAGGTAGGCAAACTGGTCCTTTATTTTGGATTTATACGAATGCCAAGCCTAGACAAAACGTTCTGACTACCGGTACTCGTACCTTTCCAGTTACTACATGCCCGTCGTGAAAACTCACTTTGATGTGAATTGAAAAATATGAAAACATTGCAAAAATCTTCGAAAAGAAATAACGGAAATTGTGAAATGTTGAGGTGTGTGTTTTCATAGATATGATATGATATGAGGGTATGATCTATGATGAGCATTGCATATTAACATGTACTTATGAGAATGTTTGCATAATGTTGTGTGTGAATATAAACATGAAACATATAAACATCATGAATTTTGCATGTAACACATAAACAATTTAAATCTAGTCAACTATAATATAGGCTCTAAAGGTCTAATAACCTATCCTATATCCCTATAGTCACAAGCTCGGATACCAATCTGTCACACCCTGACCCGCAGCGGAATAAAAGTCGGGGCATGATTGGGTTATCACCAAAGCTCATAATATTTACTAAAAGTTTCATATTTATTAAATTCAAATTAAAATTTAAATATCCAACAAAATTTCATACAAACACAAATAAAAATCTAAATGTTTGTTCCAACGAAATAACTTGTTTATTCTTCTAGGTCATTCTAAGTGTTTCTTTCCTCAACTTAATCACCTGTATCATGCGTAAAACAGAGGAAATTTTGGGTCAACAAAAGTTGGCGAATGAACCTTGATAAAACATTTAAGTAATTGATTTCTATGTTTATTTAAATAAAATTGTGCATAAATCACATGTGAGCAAATGTATATATGTAACCAACCACAAACCACATTGAACGAATGTATGACGTGAATGATGATGTATCTGAGATCAAGGCTCAATCAAACGGAGGCGATCTAATGAGACACCTGATGCTCAACCCGTATCCCACGAGGAACTGATGGGCCTAATGAAATGAATGCACTGAAATGATAAAATGTATCCACATATAAACCACACTACAAGCAATACACATTTGATCACGAAATGATATAAGCACAAGTGTTAAATAAAATAAAGATATGATACGACACATGATACACCCCAAAACGTGATTCAAACGGGGAATTTTGTAGAGATTCACTCACCTTGGGTGTGTATTCTTGAGTGGAAATGAGAGCGCACGAGTTGCGGGTTTAACCGACGAGGAAAATCTAACCTAAAATAATAACACGATAACTTGATAAATAACTAAACTAATATTTTGATTAAAACCCTTGTTTAGGTTTTTAGATTAATTTACTGAGTTTTATTGATATAATAAACCCTTAGAATATGTATTTTTTTAAACTATTTAATTGCTTTAAATAAGACATAAAATCAATTATTAGAAGAATGAAAATAATCAATATTAAAATAAATAATAAAAAAAACCTGTCAGACTGACAAGGCTGTCAGTCAACCGGTCGGATTGTGATTAGCATGCGTATGGTGAGTCTCGAACCCGGGACCTCTCGGTTGCGTGCACGCAGCTCTTCCAACTGAGCTACGTGTCTAACCCGAAAGAAACCCGATTTTAATTATATTAATACACTATTTATCTTATTTCAGAAATTGATTTATTAAAAAGTTTTGGACGGATGTTGAACCGGAGCGTGCCAGAGGTCTCGAACCCGCGACCTGTTTTGTTTTTCGCACCCAGCCCAACCAGTTGGGCTGGGTGTCTAACCCAACATATCTTGCTTTTTAATTATACTTATACACTCGCTGTGTTGATGTAGAAGTGATCAAAATTAAAAAGGTTTGAGAGTGATCGGGCCAGTGGGTGCACGGATTCGAACGTGTGACATGCGGGCATGTTTGCACACAGTCCACCAGTGGACTGTGTGTCTAACCTGGTTGAATCTTATAATTTAAATATATAAAACACGGGTTTCGCTTCGTCTTCTTCAATTAAAAAAAATTTAACCCAACCTACTCTAACCGGTTTTTAAATCTGATTCACCATTTATACATTAAGTTAATTACATAGAATTCGAAATAAAAGAACGAGAGTCTACCGAATATATTGAGCCGGCGGTGACTTGTTTCCGGCAACCTGCTGTATTCCGGCGAAGGGAGGATTCCGGTGATTGCGGCGGTTTTCCGGTGGAACAGGGGGAGGGGGTGTGTGAGCAGAGAAGAACTTGGGGTTTAGCGAGTTGGAGTGGGGGAGTTGGAGTCGGTATTTATAGGTGAAAACAGGGGGTGATGGATTTTGGTTTTTGGAAACAATTCGAGTGATTGATTCACAAGTTTAATGCGGATTGATTTGGATTGGGAATTGATCGACGCGGTGATGCCAGCCGGACTCCAGAACAGCGAGATTGGCGGGTTCGCAGATTTGAACCCGCCGGCATTCGTTTCGAGTTTAAAATTAAATTGTTTTCCATTTTTAACCAATAAGTGTGTGTGGCTTGGTGGTGATTGTGGTGTGTGTGTTACCCGGGGAACCCGGGTTCGATTCCCGGTTCCACCTTTTTATTTCATTCTCTTTAATTATTTTATTAAGCCCCTTTTTTATCTATTAATTGTAAATATTTATTATTGAGTTGATTATTTATTTTATTATTTTATTTTTAAACATTTATTCTGTATATGTAATATCATAATATTGTAATATTGTGAAAATAATAAAATAGCCGAACGACGTAAATAAATATACTTGAATTGCTAAATTGGGGTGAGTTTTTCGAAACCCGATTTACACAAATGTTACAAATAATAAGTTATGGTTGATGTCTTTCTTGTTTGCCAATGGTTGTTCAATTAAATATAACATAGTATGCATGTCACACTTTATAGTAAAGTGTTATTTAATGACATGTTATGCAAAGTTATGTGATGTGATCATGTGCCTTATATGTATGTTATGTTTAGTGTTTGTTAAAGTTTATAGTTATCTTATTAAACTATAACTTGCTTAGTGTAGCTGAAGTTTTGTATGCATATCAGGATAAGTCGGTTAGCTGGATAATTTCTCGATAATGACACTTGTGAAGGCTCCCCATAGACGACTAACATATTGTTTACGTTTGTGTTTTGTTTTGGTTAAGGGCAGTTGTAATGAATTATATTTGATTATGGAAATTATATATGTTTGAATTTTCCGCTACGTATGTTTTTGAATATTTTAATTTAATAACTATATGATAAAGAGTAAATTTGATGTAAGAAACCTCCGAGTTTGAGGCGTTTCACCTAACTGGATGTCTACTAATAATTGTTCTTAAACACTAAGTCAGGCCCTAAACGGGTGGAACAATAAATTACCATAAAAATAAAATCAGACGATTAAACTAGCAAAATAGTAACTGTCGTAAAACTATATATAAATAAAACCGATTTGGCAACAATCTTGAATTTTCTTTCTTTTTCTTATTTTTTTATGAAAAGAAAGTTACTTTCTATATAAGTAGCAAATGCATTGTGTCAGGCCTAGTTTTAAGCATGGACAAGGTAGGCGACGGTCTAAGGTCTCCGGGAGGCCCGAAACTTTTATCTCTTTTAATCTATTTATGTATAAATTATATTTATATTATTTTGATGTAGAAAATGATAACATTGTTAAAGTAGATGAGTTGGTTAGTGACTTAAATTTTAAAATAGAGAATTTAGATTCGAGTCTCACTTCTACCATTTAATTTTTATATAACAGTGAATTTAAGGAAGAAGACCAAATTTTCTTTGGTTTCTAATTTTCGTGCATTTAAAATTGTTTATTTTGTCCATTTACTTTTAATATATAATTTATTTTATTCACGCACTTTATTTAAATTGAGAAATATCTAATATATTTCTTAATATAAAATCTTACTAAGATTTATATTTTATTTATTTTTAATATATATATATATATATATATATATATATATATATATATATATATATATATATATATATATATATATTATTTTAGTTATTAGTGTTTGATAAGTGAAAGTCGATGATAGAGGACCATTTTAAAAAAACTAAAATAAATTTAATAAAATAATAAAATAAATTAACCTTTTAGCGAACACAAGTCGATGATAGAGGACCATTTTAAAAACTAAATTTTTAAAGTTTAATAAAAATAAATAAGTATGTAATCATTAAACGAAGACATGTCGTCGGTAAATGTAGGTTTTATTTATTAAATATATATTTTTATTTTTGTTTTTTTACCATATTTTCCATTAAATACAAACACGTAAATTGACAATGTTAATTAGAATCCGGAAAATTACAACTAAATTTAAAAACTTCAAATTACATAATTTAATTGGTTCTAAATACAAGTCTACTTTTTGTTTTTTTGTCATATATACAAACCATCAAACATCAAAGTATCATCACAAACTAACAATCGTTTTTTGTCGAGGCTTTTAGCGGCGACATGCCGTCGAGAAAAGCAACCTATACCGATGACGTATGTTGTTGGGAATGGTATGTCGTATCAAACAAGATTTTGTGGTAGTGGTAGAAGATCTCTTAGTTTGATCATAATTTAGTGTGCTTCATTAGTTTTAAGCAGATATATATAAGACATATGTAGAAAGGCATTCAATCTTCAACACACACAAAATAAAATATAAAATAAACTGATAAATTAAACACATTATGTGAAGATGGTATGCTTCTCTCTTTCCTAGTTAGATTGGAAGTGTAACCCATCTAAATTAACTTGATCTTTAGTTTAATCATTAATGTTAGAGACTTTTTGAAAATATTCATTGTTCTCTAAACATAGAAGTTGACCATTTTACAAATCTTTATTATTTTTCTTATATGAGTTAAACATCAACTAACGATATTCTGAGCATATAAAAAAAATAAGCTACTACATCATATATGCAAGGCAATAATTCATGGGAAAGGAATATATTATAGTTATAAGGATTTGGCTATCAATAATGCAATTGGAAGATAAAGCATGTTACCTCATTAAAAATGAGAATATATTACAGAATAGTAATCAAGTTTTAAAAGTGTTCTAATTAGGTCACTCGTATCGTTTTTGTCCCAATTAGATAACGTAATATTCAAATCGATCCATATCCTTTTTTCGATGTGTCAAGAAAAAATGGAGTACAAGATGTTGGAGTCGGATTATTTTAATATATGAAATTATTTTTATTTAAAATAAAAACACTTTAATCACATTAAAAATTAAAAAAACAAGTTAAAATCCGCGTCATCATTCGACGTTACCATCAAATGAAAGGAAAAAAATAAACAAAAATTCATATCACCACGATTACCTATGAAATGGATGAAAAGAGCCTTAATTTTAATGAAAAACGAATGTTGAGTGACCTTATTGGAACACTTTTGAAACTTGAGTGACCTAATTGGAACACTTTTAAAACTTGGTTACTATTTTACAAAGTTACCCCCATTAAAATCTGCTACAAATCGGTAAATAAAACGACAGATTGTCACACGTGCAAGCGTTATGTTCACTAAAAAGACAGCTTAGCAAAAATGATTTAACAAACTCTTGTATACATTATTTATAAGTTTTTTTTGTCCCAAAAATTCATAGATCTCTTCGATATATAATCTACACTTGCCAAATTAAAAATATATTGTAATACTAGAAACTAAAATTTGAACATCATAATCTGCAAAACCACATGTCAAAGAAAGTAGAAACTCATGAATTCATGTAATCATGTCTACATTCGAGTTCATGATAATCCAATGTGATTCATCACTGATAAACATGGTGCAAAATAAAAAAATATAACACACGCTTATCTACTTTTAGGTTACCTAGTCGGTGATTACACGCCTTGGTAATCTCCATGGACTGCACATGCCTTTGATTGAGCGCTAAAGATGGTAGTACTACACGACTAAGTAAATTGCTTTACCTAGATGCGTAATCGTCAGTCTTGAATATTTATCACTAATTAAATTCTTACGAATATCTATTGGGTATTTAGACCTTCAAAACAAATCTAAAATAACTAAGTATCGTATTCAACATTTTCACCGGTAAAATATATAAATAGGAAACATCATTAGCCTAACGTATGTTTTTCTCCGAACTCCAAGTAATGAGATTCATTCCAAGAAACATACAATATCTAGTGGTAGAGTTTTGATCATCAGGAAATCTTGCCAAATTAGCATTGGCAATACACATGATAATGAAGACTAGAGGATCGTCAAGCAGTCAAGCTATATAACTTGTTTTCATCATGATACCTAGTAATATTGTTGAATTCAGTCATAAGTTAATTGGTGGATTTATATGAAAACTTGGAAACTTTTCTTATGCCATCTCTAGGTGAGTCAACACATGGTACCAAAGGGTACCGTAACCAGTGGCGGAGCTTGACCAAAAGTTTCGAGGGGCATAAAGTAATGGGACCCAAATAAAATTTCCTATCGCTATGTTTCGGGTCGGGTCGGCTATCGATTCGGGTCAGGTCAAATAATAATACTTCCAAATAAAATAAAAAAAATTCATTTATTCAAATGACTCGTTCTTACACATAAAAACTTGCGATTAAGTTTATTGTGTGGTGGGTAATCTAGGGTTAAACAAATAAGAGTTAAAATATATTTACCAAACTACCCATCACTTATATACAAAGTGGTAACAAACTTAACTTTAATTTTTATATTGTATAAATATTTAGGATATACAATGTTGTAACAAACTTTACTTTAATTTATATATTGTATATATATTTTAGGAAAATAATTGTGGGGCGATCCTATATAAGTTTTAAAATTTCGGACGAAAATCAGAACCTATACACTTCTAACCGAAATATTGGGTGGGCGGGTGCACCCCGAACACCAACTATCCTCCGCCCCTGACCGTAACAATGTGTGATGTACCATGATAGATATGTACGTTGCCTAAGATCAGTGTGTTGTAAGATATCATGCAAATATTTCTAGCATAGAAGAGTACGTGCAGAAAAAATCGATATCTAGGTGCTTGGTTAAGGACAAAAAGAACCTTCTATGGCAAACATGCAAACAAATACGACAAGCCATATATGTAGTCTATGTTGAATCATCATGCAAGTACATATATATAGTCTGTTGAATCATCATGCAAGTACAATATTAACACACCCCACCCTCTAGAAAAAAGTATATTATAAAATCATCAAAATAATAGTTGGTTTTACAGTTAGGAAAGATGAGTTTGTGTGATCGTTAGTCAAATGAAAAACCATTGACAAGTTCGGTGAATAACATTTATAATATCCATGAGGATCTTTTTAACCTTTGAAACCCACTAACAATAAAAAATAAGTTATAGCATCAATTTTAATTCGCATGGCATAAGGGGAGAGGCCAGGTTGGGGAGCTACAGCCCCACCGCCCCGTGGAACACCACCCTTCAAAACGGGGTAAACGTTTTTACTGAATATCTGAGTGGGCTCAGCGAAAAGGACCTTCTAACAATTATTTACACAAAAGTTATACCATTCTCTGTGTAGCAACGTGCTAGGCATTAAATTTACAAGGAAACGAGACAATATTGCACCAAACAGGCCAAAGCCGAATCAAACTTATTCAAAAATCGAAAACCTGCTCAATCTTCCCATGATAAAGCCGCCTCCTTGGACCTATTTTTAACCCAACGGAAGCCAAGCGACTTAACTTCCTCCAAAACTTTAACAACACTCGGCTGAGCATTGTTGAACAATACCTCATTACAGGTTTTCCAAATACACCACAATATGAACAATGGCATGCAGAGTCTTCTTTCTTTTCCTCGAACTGGCTGAATCCATGAAGATCTAGCAAACCTTTAATATCGAAAGCTACAATGGGTGGAATCTTGCACCAAGAAGCGATATTTTTCCATATTATTTGTGCAAAATGTCATGCTGCGAACAAGTGGTCACTGGACTCCACATATTCACGGCATAGAATACACGACACAATTCCAACTTTTTTTGGCATCCAATTATTCCACATAAATACCTGACTAGGCCTCGATCTATTAATCAAGCTTAGAAACTTTTTAATACTTGTAATAGAAAAACAACCTAAAGGATCCAAGTCCGAAACGTACTTATCGAACCCCGATGAAACCGAGATGGCGCTTAAGAGAGTTGAAAGATTCTGAAAATCCTGCTACTCAGGTTCGTTTGATATGGGCCTGGCCAGTCCCACAAGATCCGAGGCCCAGAAACATTTGAGTTTATACGATCCGTCACACTACACAGTTTAGACTTTTCAAGCAAAAACAATCCAGGGTGCCTTGAGTTTAGGGGAGTATCACCCATCCAACCATCTATCCAAAACGACGTATCCATACCATTCGCTAACACACTCTTAACCGCCCTTTTCAGATCTACCCCACACCTAACTTGTCACACCCCGACCCGCAGCGGAATAAGAGTCGGGGCATAATTTGGTTATCACCAAAGCTCATGATGTTTACTAATATGTTTCATATTTATTAAATCTAAATTACATTTCAATATTCCAAGTCAAATTCATACAATACATGGAAAGGAAAATTAACTAAAACAAATCCATAATCTAAACTGGTTTATTCTTCTAAGCCGCCCTATATGTTTCTTGCTTCAACTTGATCACCTGTATCATGTGTAAAAATGGGAAATTTTGGGTCAACAAAAGTTGGCGAGTGAACCTTGTTAAAAACATTTGTTAATGATTTATTATTGATATTTAATTTGGGAAAATTGTGCGACAATCATGTATGAGCAAAGGTATGTAGGCATAACAATCATAAACCACCTAGCTTAAGCATAAAATAAGAATGACAATGTATAGGTTGGCAACGTCCCGTTCACGCTCATAGGTAATGGGGAACGGACGGCCTATGCAAATGTATGTGAGATCAAGGCTCAATCAAACGGAGCCGATCTTATGTTGGCAACGCCTGGTTCACGCTCATAGGTAATGGGGAACAGCTCACGCTCATAGGTAATGGGGAGCGGCGGCCTATGAAATGTATGTACTGAAATGATAAAATTAATCTAAACTTCAACCACACAAACAATGGATACACATTGAATACACATTTGATCATGAACATGATGGATGCACAAATGTTAAATTATATTAAATAAATAACGACACATGATACACCCCAAAATGTGATTAAAACGGGGAATTGGTAGAGATTCACTCACATTGGGTGCGTTTGTTTGAAGATGTTGAATGCGCACGAGTTTAGGGGATTGATCGACGAGAGATAACTAACCAAATAAATAACGAAAAGGTACGGTAAGTATGTGGATTTTATTAACTATTTTAATAAGATTTTTGGGTATAATTTTGTGAGTTTAAGGCTACTTTCTAACTTTGAAAACGTTATTTTTAAGTATTTTTAATTGATTTTTAAATTAAATAAATAAATAAAAATAAATAAAAAAAATGTTGACTTTGACCGTTGACCGAGACCGTTGACCGTTGACCGGTTTGGTCGGTTATATGGTTGCACTGAGTGAGGTTCGAACCGGTGACCTCCCGTACGCGTGCACGCAGCTCTACCAACTGAGCTACGTGTCTAACCCGAAATAATTCTGTTTTTAATTATACTTATATACTATTTAATTTAATCCGAAAATTATTTATTTTTAAAAAGATTTTACACGTATCGGACCGGTGCTGACCACAGGTCTCGAACCCGGGACCTGTGGGTTAGCGTACACACAGTCCACCGCTGGACTGTGTGTCTCGCCTGGTTATTAACTCGGTTTTTATTATACTTAACATGGACTGTGAATCAATCCGGTTCAGTTAAAAAGGCAAATTTTAATTTCGAGCGAGTAAAGCTGGGACAGGATTCGAACTCGCGTCGCAGGTGTTATGTGTGCACACAGTCCACCGCTGGACTGTGTGTCCCGTTTATAAAACCGATTTTAATAAATCTTATGATACAATCCGACTTCGTCTTCTTCGTTAGATTTTACCCAGAAAATAAGGTCCGACTGTTTGGTCTGGTTTATGCCTTATCTGGTTTTTAAACTTTATAAGTAACTTAAAGGTAACGAATGGAAAGGGTTTTGGGGAAAAAGATATACCGATCAGCGTTGTTCACAGAATTCAGAGTCCGTCGGTTCTGAAAGTGTACTCCGGCTGTCGACATCGATTAACAAATTCTGTTCGATTATTACGAAGTTGAGATACTTAATTAAAGTTTAATAGAAGTTGGAAAGATCATACCAGCTCTCAGTGGGATTTCGGAAGTTTCAGAAAATTTCGGCGAAGGTGGGGATTTCGACGACTGTTGACTGGGATTGCTTCTGATGGCGGAGTTGTGTTAGTGACAGATCATTCGAATGATTGAAACAGAAATGGTTGAAAGAATTACCGTGTTGATGTGAGTCTCGGTTTTCCGGCGACTTACAGTTTTTTTCCGGCGATTGAATTTTCGTCGAGAAAAGGTGCGATTTGTGAGCGAAAAGGTTTCCGGTGAATTGTGGGTGAATTTATAGGGTAGTATCGAGATGTATGGGGTCTGAATTCGGTCTCAATTCGAAGTCAGTCGTTCTCCGGTGGTTATGACTGATGTCGCGGGTTCAGACGTCGGTTATAACCGTCGTTAGAGTTAATTCTTCGGTTATTTTGGACGGAAACGTAAATTATCGGCGAAGTCGTCGGGATTTCCGACAACTGCTATTTGGGCGCGTTTTGACTGAATTTAACTTCCGCGATTCATCTTTTTAATTAATTGTTTTGGAATATTAACAAACAATCAAAGTGGCGGAGCAGTTGATGGTGTGAAAGTTAAGTCTTTGGGGATTTCCAGCTGACCCGGGTTCGACTCCCGGCAGCCGGTTTTCCTTTTTAATTAATTTATTTTTATTTTTTTACAATTATAATTTATATCATCTAATTTGTTTATTAATTATGTATCGTTTAAAATTAAAATAAGCCATAAATGAACAACAAAAATTTAAAACTGATTGTTCGGTTATTAAACGAAGCGGGTTTCGAAAACCCGTTTTTCGACAAATGTTACATAACTAGAGAATCTTGGATACTCACAATTTGCTTCCACGACTCGGATATAGAAACCTTTGCCGGAATCGCCGCCCAGACCTATTGTTATGATGAATTGCCCATATAAGATTATGTCGTAAACCATCTTTCTCAAATCTGAATCGCCACCACCATTTGGATAACATAGCAAGATTAGCCTCTTTTTGTGAACTGAAACCAAGGCCGCTGTATTCAATAGGAGCTGTTGTCTTTTTCCATGCAAACCAATTCTACTTCGCCTTTTCTTCACATGCACTCCAAAAGAAAACTCGTCTAATTCTATCAAGGGATTCAATAACTTATACGGGTGCCTTAAATAAGGAAAAGTAGTACGTCGGTAAGGAGTTTAATAACAATTTAGAAGAGTTATTCTACCACCGTAGGATAATTGTTTTG
Organism: Scalesia atractyloides; assembly: GCA_947069175.1. Taxonomy (NCBI): domain Eukaryota; kingdom Viridiplantae; phylum Streptophyta; class Magnoliopsida; order Asterales; family Asteraceae; genus Scalesia; species Scalesia atractyloides. The sequence goes on along the minus strand of CAMTDV010000024.1, from coordinate 20,809,634 downwards.
CCTTCAAAATCGAAAGCCGATTTCTAAACACGTCCACCACCAATTCCCAATTGCGAGCAAGATTCATGTTTGCATCTACAAGCAACCCAAGATTTTTGAAAGGAGACGAACCTTTCTTGCAGTTAAGGAAATTCGCCACATTCTAGGTATCTTGTTCACTCACGCCAATGTCTTATACACTACACTTCGAAAGATTAACTTTGAGCCCGGATGTTAAATAAAAACATCTATGAATCCTTCGAAGGTTTGTGATATTAGAATAAGACCATTCACCAAGGAACATAACGTTGTCCGCATAAATGAAGTGCGATAGATACGAACCATTATTAGTGCATCTAATACCTTTGTAGAGCCCAACTGAGACCGCCTTTTTCATGATCCCCATTAATGTTTCCATTGAAATGACAAAGAGAAAAGGTGAGAAAGGGTCCCCTTTTCTAAGACCCTGTGTGCACACGAACTCCCTAGTTGAGGAGCCATTAACTAAGACCGATGCCCTCGCCGAGCAAAAAGTTTCCATAATCCATCTCCTTGTAAAGTTCATCTATGCCATAATATAGTCAAGAAAAGCCCAATTAACTGAGTCGTAGGCTTTATGGATGTCTACTTTGAAAAACATGCCATGCCTTTTAGACTTTTTTAGCCAACACATAAGCTCATTTAGCATCAGTGGGCCATCAATAATGCACCTCCCGCCAAGAATGCCGATTGTTCTTCTGAAATTATTTTCCCGATCACGACTTTTAGACTATTGACCAAGACTTTTGAAATCAATTTATTTATCACACCAATTAAACTGATAGGATGAAAATCGGATGGTGTAATCGGATCCTTAACGTTTGGTATTAAGGCAATGAAGGAAGATGTACAACAGTTATTTAGAGACCCGCCATATAAAATCTATTTAAAATACTACCGAACTCATTTGGCAAACCCCCCAACATCGCTTTACGAACGTAAAATTGAATCCATCCGGACCGACGACCGGTCCCCTACACAATCTCATAGAGCGTTCTTAATTTTAACAACACAGAACGGTGTTACTAACATTTTCGCTTCCGAATCAGAAATGGTAGATAAATTCAAGCATATGATTTCTGGCCTGGTACCCATAGGTTCAATAAATTCCTTATAAAAGAATTCATTAAAGGCTTCTTTTATAACCATCGTGTTTGACTCCCACACCCCACGTAGCATGAAACCATTCAATCGATTAGTGCTGATATTCGAGTTAATAATGTGGTGAAAAAATGCAAAATTTTCGTTGCCCTCGATAGCCCATCTCGCTTGTGATAATTTTGACGGGTATCCATGTATTTTAGTCTATCAAATTCTGTCACGAAGCTTTTACATTTAGCCATTTCCCGTAGTTCTTCCTACACCAATAAACTCTCCTTTTCTAGTGTATCCAAGAACATTGCGCACCTCTTTTTTTCACCAAACTCCTTCAGTTCGATTCCTCTGCTCCTTTAACCATGCCTTTATTTTATTTTTCAGCCACCTTAACTTTATTGCCATCGCCAAGTCTTTCGGGCCTTAAATGGAGAATGTATTGCATACTTGTAGCACATAATCCATGAATTCGGGTAGTTCGAGCCACGAATTAAAAAACCTAAAGGGGATGTGTCCAAAATCCGATTGGACCGTAGACAAAATAAGCGGTCTGCGATCCGAAGCCTCTTTATCCAGTGCGGGTACAGACGCAGTCGGCCACCTCTCCCTGAAGCCGAGACAAACTAGAATACCGTCTAATTTGCTCGATTTATCGCCTCTATCCGAGATATATGTAAATTTACCACCACCCATATTATATTCCTAAATCCCCGCCGCCAATATAAAATGATTAAACACCTCGGAGTTAGATGTAAAATACTCATAATTTTGTCTTACAGATGCGTCCCGTACCTCATTGAAATCTCCCATTCGAACCCATAATCCCCGAATTGAATTCCTAACTACAAGAATATCATTCCATAACGTCAACTGGACCACCGCATCATTTGTGCATAAACATTAACAAAGTTTATACGACAACCCGATTGAACTAAAGCCCCATAGACTACAAGTAAGTACCGATTTATTGCAATATTATCACACGAAAAACCGAAGGGCACCATGTAACACCTTGTAAAATTATGTCCAATAATGTATTGACATGTGTCCCTGATCCTACTTGTGCCTACAGCTGGCTAGGAGGGACTGTTTTTGCCAAAATCGTAAACTATGGATACAGAAGGACTAGAAGTGTCAACCTGCTAAAACTTAGCCTCCGAGTAACCTTACATGATGTCTGTATTCTCAATTGAGCCACTTGCTAGCCGTAAGAAACCGTTTGAGGAATTATTTAAAAGTTTGTACGACAAAGGGTTAAAAGCGTCAACATGTAACTTCTTACCTCTGAGTGACCTTTTAACGAACAGGAGTTTATGATGTTGATCATACTCTTAGGAATGCCTAATAATGGTCAAGGAAGGCTTCGTATGCTAATTATAACATTCTACGCAAGTTCGGAGGTCAAAGGGGCTAAAACTGTCAAGAAATGCAAAGTTTGGGGTGTGCTGGCCAAGCGCGACCGTAGCCTATGGTCCCTGGACCGTAGTCTATGGTCTGGTCTGCCAGCTATTTTTGTTTTTGCCTTGTTGCCCACACAAACCTCCAAACCACCCCATTTCGAAACTATGGACTCCCATACTGCTAGGCCACGTCCTAGGACACTTGTAAACCTCTCCTAACTCCCTCTAACACCTGTAACATCCTCCATGATCCTCCTTCAACTATAAATAGGGGTCTTGTATCATGTAAGAGCTTGCACCTCTTCTTGTTCTATCAATTCCTCTCATCTCCTGGAGATTCCCAACTGAAGGGAGCTTCCATTTTAGTTCTTTTTCATCAGAGGTTCACTAGTAAGTGATCATTTCCCTTGCATTTTCGTTTATTAGGCTTTTAAGCCAAAAGTCAAGCGTTATAGTAATAACGCTTTGACTTTCGGTTTAGACCATTATGGTCCAGCCATTGTTCGAGACGAACATGGCTACGTGATCGTAATTAGGTAGGTGTTAATCCCTAAAAAGGGCACCTCCTAATTTTCACGTTTGCTTGGTCAATTGACGGGTCAAAGTTACTAGTAAAAAGTCAAACTGGGTCAGATTTGAAAATCAAATCATATTTGATAATGTAGGTGTTATAAAATATGTTTTAACACTTAAACAACTTGGTAATAATTATTATAACATGTGTAAACATGTTCGGCTCGTCAATTCCAGGTTTAAGGTCGGTTCGCAACCGAAAGTCGTGAAGTTTGACTTCTACTTTGAGTTTCGATTCTGACCCGAATTAACAACTTAGGTTACTGATTCTAAGTTACATTATGACCATGTTATGTTATAGTACAACCCTCTTGAGTTATATTACATGTTCAGGTAGTAATCCGAGTTTTTATTTCAAGTTCTGTTATTATGCCTAAAGTCGACTAAAATGCCCTTTTGGTTAAAAATAAGGTTTTAACTATAAATGAGCATGCAAATTAGTTAAGTACTTATATATTAATATAATTAACATATCTTGATATTATAAATCTGGTCATAACTGAGTTTTGCTAAAAAAATCATAATATGTTTCTAAAGCAACCAAATCGCCCTTTTGGCGTATAAAATAGTTTAAACATAATTTCTTCAACAAAACTCATTAGTTACTGATGTAATATCATAAATGAGATTATTTGGGATATCAAATCAGATTGTAAACTGAGTTTACACACAAGATCTTGTATTATGTCCGTAAATGACGATACCGCCCTATCGGCGTATAAAATGGATTTTAACCAAGATTTTATTACAAAACCTTTTACCCACTGATACGTATTAAATAACATATTATGGTTATATAAACTTGGTCATAACTTCAGTTTTCATTAAACATCTTGAATATCGTCATTTAGCGACTTAATCGCTGTTTCGGCGCATAGTATGGTTTAAAACCATATTAGAGCATCAAGACTTGGTACCTACTGATTTCAAAACTTATTTTATACATCTTTACAGTAGGTACACAATCTAAACTCAGATTCCCAAATAATTCGTCAAGTGATATGTGAAATGACCAAAATGCCATTTCGAGGCACAGTTTGGTCTTAAACTATAAACCACACATATACTTGATATCCTACTAATATAACATCATAAGTTAATAATTTTTACAGAATGTTTATGACCATGACATCAGTTTACATGCAAGCTCTTTTCAAATCATAAAATGACCAAAACGCCCTTTTGAGACGTAACTTGATTTTAAAACCATAACGGGCATACATGTTAATATCCTACTGATATTACAACATGTTTTAAATATAATGGCATATGGAACTTGTATACGGCTCATCCGGTTACCCGGTTTTGCTTATATGCGTACGGTTCGGCCTACGTAACTAGTTTACGTAATTTAACCGAAACGGGTTTAACCTTATCATTTTATTTTCAAAATCCAGAATGTAACATGTTTACCCATATTAAAAAAGTCTCCATACTTTTCGGGTTTAAACTACATTCTATTCCGGTCATCGCTTAATCTAGCGTTTAGTACCGTTATTATATTTAAGCTACCCGGTTCGAGTCTACAAAGTAGATAGGACCCGTTAGCATTCTAGTTGGTTATAAACACCATCATTTCCATACTAAAAGCCTCCCGGTAGATTGTCAACTAAGCTTACTTTTGATTGTTCTCCTGAGTTAGTAATTTATTGAAGAATTAGCTCATGTAAATACTTTTAACTTATTTTCCCTATACGGGCTTGGGATACGGTATATAATAGCGCTTGGTCGGGTATGGGATCATGTTATCGGATTGTGATTTACTAAATCCTTATAACCCGTTTTATTTTGTATTGTTCGATAACTTAAACATTGAGGGTTAATTCGACAGTGTCTGGGATATCCTTAGCTCATTTAAGTTACTAATGGCCACGACCTTAACACGGGGTGTAGGCATACACCTGACAGATGCTAATGCTAATAAAAATGTTGAATCCCATTGGTGGATTATTTAAGTGGCATGTCGGTTAATCAGGTTATTCGGTTTCTGCACCGGACCCCATATGTATTGACAAACATGTAAAACTGTAAACAAGGTCATTTTGAACAATCCCAAGTTATTTATAAAATGTGCCAAGTACACCTAAAATCATTTTCGGAAATATTTTCAAAATGAGTCGGTTACTAGTATTTACCAGTGAAAACTGACGTATTTTCAAAAGATCAAGTTACAGGTGGCAACACGCAATAGATCGGGAGCTGCGCTATAGTGATAATAGAGGATTTTGCAAGTCCCTAGGTTGCTTAAAGTCTGTTGAACAAATACTTTGTATATTTATTTCAATCCGCCTGTGGATCTTTCTTTACAAGCCTTGTAATTTGTATTCGAACTTTGAACTCTCGGTTTGTAATAGTAATTTTAAATCCAAGACTTCCAATGTGTTGTGTTTTTTTTGGTTATGATGTTATCAACTACATCACGATATTCCCCAACCGGGCCCACCAGGTTACACGTGGAAATAGGGGTGTGACACACCATAAGCATGCTAACCCCCCAAATCTGTCGTGTGAATCCACCACAACGAGATGGAAAATAGATCTTCCCCAAAAACTATTGAGCATGAAATTTGAAGAATTACCCAGCTTGGTTTCTAGGATAGAAAGAAAATGAATTCCATAACTAGTTTTCAAATCCTTAACACAGTCAACCTTTCGAGTGTTCCTTACCCCCTTGCATATAGAAAGATAATTCATTGTAAACGATTGCTAACACCTTCAGCCTCAATCAAATTCTTGGTTTGTAGGTCCGTTATACGGATCGTTCAGGTCCTAATTTGGCAAACCTAAGGTAAACGTGCGGAATCCGTTTGCATAGGCGACATTGTATACAAGTTCTTTCTATATAATCACTGTTTCATTGATTAGTAGACGTTACAGCTCTTGGAAACACTTGGACAGAGCTTCGCCGTCCAGGTTACAAAATCTCTAAATGTTGCAAATGAAATCACAACACTCCTATTTATAGGAGAACAAGTTCGCTTGAAATGTGCATTGGCATAGTTCGGCCGAACTTGTCCATTCCACATACAAGTTCGGGGGAACTTGTCTATCCAACACAAGTTCGGGCGAACTTTTCCTATTACTAACTTAAACTTTAACGTTTCGCTCCTAAATACAGACTCAATATTATACGATGACGTAGGCAACAGACATATGCATCAACAGAGTCCTTCTTTGATGTTGTCGTAGTCATCGGTCTTTAATTAAATCTCCAGAGTCTTTAATATTTTCCTGATCTTTGTTTCTTGAATAACTTTAACACCCATGATCTTCAAATCTTCTTTAATCCTATTCTCTTTTCTTGAGCTTGTCTTGATAAAACTTTAATCACCATGCTCCCCCTTACTTTGAGCTTTCTGTTATCTTCAATCAACGTGTTTTATCTAGCTCCCTTTTAAAATCTATTTTCTATTTCAAAGTTCTTCAAACTTTCAAATAAAACATTTCAGATTCAAACTTTAAAACCTCTAAATACAACCATTTCAAATTTTAATCTTCTCATCAGTTATAAACTCTATCAGTTAACCAAGTCCAAATTAATGACCTTGAATATCTGATTTATGTATCAAGTTCAACTTATTGATCTTGATTAAACATTTTGACTCTAAACTGACGTATTTACTCAAATGTAAGTTTCAACTTAATGAACTTTTAAACATTTTGAAAACAATTTCAATCAATTTTTTTGATTTTCTTCAGCAACTCTAGACTTTGAAAAACAGCTTTTCATCATCAGTGGTCGAAACTAAAAGATAGAATATTTTTGGTTTTATGAAAATAAATATCGAAACGCTAACTATGTTCAAACATAGTTATAGACATATTTTTGTTAAGTTTGTGTTAAAGGATCATATCAGTTTTTAAGACAAATCACAAGTATCGTTGACCTTTTTGAGACTTTAAGTTTTAAACATATTTACCTAGATTGTCGATACGTTTGTCCATTTAAACTTCGACACATGTCTCAATTGTTCCAAGATATGTTAGTTAGACTTATGAAACTTGACTTAACTATGGTTCCCATCTCAGAATATACTCCCGTATCAAGATTCCCTAGATTTCATCTTACAGGTAAGTATAGCGTAATTGATATCTGTATCTGGGTTATGCGAAGCCTTGAGAACTCAGGTTAATACCACCGTATCGACAGATATACGAAGGCTCGACTTTTAAGGTGTTGTTCCAATTATGGAATCTTTTGACTACAATTGATTAGATCTTTCGATTCTTTCATTTTTGCTGCAGTTTAGGGGTTTTAGCTAAAGCATTATAGAAGATCTAGGCCATTGCTTACGCAAAATCAAAAGAACTTGTATATCAGAATCAGGCAATCTCTCAAACGAAATTTCGGATTACTAAGTCCATATATCCGAGAGATGTTAATCCACAAGCTAAGCAGTTGTAAAATTTAGTTTATATCCCGGAAACAATCTACTGAATGTGTAAAGCTTGTCGACACATCCACAGTAAGACATGTTTAAAGCTTTTTAAACTTTACAAATATTTAGCATACTGTGATAATCCACTGATGTACTATCATTTCCTTTTTTTTACACAAAACTCTTTTTGCCTTTTTCATTGTTTTTGTACTTTTGAAATCTTTAGATTTTTTTGGATTTTCAAAATTTTTTCTCCCTTAAAATTCAAAAACGTATTTTTTATTTTTTATTTATAAAAAACATTGACCAACTGATGAGAAACACTTCAATTCGCGATCTATTACTGCTTCACAATTTTTCTTTTAAGCACTCTCTCCCCTCATGATGACAAAAACCTTGACACCTTTGAAATTTTCAACAGTAAGGGTTCTGTGAATTTTTTTTAAATTTTCTTCAAAAATTTGTAAAAATCTTCAAGTGAACGTTATTGGAATTTCAAAGTTTTATAAAAATGTCCTTTATATTGAACTTGATAACGCCACCCGTCTTCAATGTGTGCCACGGAACTCCTTTCTAAGTAAATTGCTTTCATCTCAGAAATTCTTGCACAAAAATTCAAAAACAATTAGTTGAATAACGACACCCAAGCCTTTTCAGTCTTAGGCGTTATTTCTTCAACCTTAATTTTGATTTTATTTTCACAATCAGGTTTATTATGGACTTTCTTAAGCTTCGAAAAGTCCTCTAAACTTTCAATTTTCACTGATTGTGTAACTTCTTTTTCTTTTACCAACCATGTTTGATTTTTCTGAAAAGCTTTCTTGAAATACAATGTAGAAACTTTTTGTTCATTACTATTCAAGGATTCACCAGTTTCAAAATTTGAAAACTTAGAAATAACTGGTTTCACCTTGTTTGTAGTTTTTGTACATTGTTTCCAAACCTGAGTTGGTACTTTCAAATCCTCAGAATTTTTCTTATCAATATGAACAGGTATAGGATTATTTTGTGGACATTTTCTAGCAATGTGTCCATTTACTCCACAATTGTGACACATCCTATTATCATACCGATCCTTTTTAACAAACCATACACTCAAATCATAGCATTGATTTGAAGTGTGGTAGCCAGCTTTCTTGTTTCTTCTATAAACTTGATTTGACTTTGAAGCACCGTGGTCCGACCTGTACCACTTATTTTCAAATTTTCGTAAGTTTTGATTTTCAAATTTTTGTGAATTTTTATAATAATTTGATGATCGTACCGATCAGCTTTTATTTTTCTTTTGAAACTTTTTAGAATTTCTAAAACTTCGTTTTTTTTCTTTTGTTTTCTTTCTCCATTCTGCTTACAAGGTTTTTGCGTTGAGCATTCACCTTTTTCAGTAGATTAGAGAACAGTTTCTTGAAATTTATCTTTTAGTTTTAAAAATATTTCATTTTTATCACTTTTATCGTCAGTATCATCATCACAATCCTCAATTATGACATAGTTATAATTTGCGACATTGTCACTTGTTGGAATTCCTTTTTTATTCTCATTGATCGGCTTTGGACATATATAATCTAACATTAATGACGAGGTCACAAAACCTTTCAGTTTTTTTTCCAAATCAACAATTTTATTTTTAACATTCTCAACTTCATTTTCAAGTTGAGTTATTTTTTCAAGATCAAAATTTATTGCTTTTTTATTTTCAATATTATTTTTTTCAAAAACACATTTTTCATTTTCTAAAATTTTTATTCTATTATAAAAAAAATCATTTTCTTTTAACATTTTATTTTCTAATGTCAAGCTCTCCAGAGTGGTCAAGAGTTTGGCATTATCTGCCAAATAATCACTCAAATCTTTATCATAGACTGGGCAAATTGGTTAGAACTTGAACACTCATTTGTAGATGTACTTGAAACTTGTTCTTCACAGTTCTTCGGCATTATACTTCTATCTCTCTTAATCTGATCATTTAAACTTTGTATTTCCAGATGGTTTCCTTGATCACTGAATACACCTGCAGAAGATTGATAAACTTCAGGATTTTTTATTTTAATCACAAACTCACTTTCCTTTTTTAGTTTTAAAAATTTCAGGTTTTCAATTACAGGAATGTGATCGCAAATTCCGCTCATAAATTCGTAAAGATGATTGATGTCAAATCTAAGTTTTTTTTTATTCTTTCAAGAAATCATCCCATTCTGATGGTAATGAATCTTCCAATTTCGAAAACTGATCTTCAATACGGATTTGCCACCCGTAATTACATCGATTTAAATGATTAACCATGACACAAAAACGTTTTACTAGCTCAATTACAGATTCATCCTTTTTGCATTTAAACATTTCAAATCTTTTATACCAAATAGTCCAATGTTTACAAGGATCCAATCAGAAGGCAACTCTTCCCAATCATTCATTTTTTCAAAATCAATATCTTCCATCTCCGACAAAAATTTGGTTTTCAAAAACGTTATGCAAAAATTTGACTTTTTACTCGACAATTTTAACGTATCGGTTTGCTAAAAACGTTTAAAATTTTCCGGAAACCGTTTTTACCATATTATAGCTTTAAAATCATCTCGTCGATACGAATCTAACGATATATAATGTTCGAGACGTTTTTCGGGATTTTCATGCCTTGTACAACTTCGGACGAACTTGGTGACTGATTATAACCAAACTTCAGAGAAACAATTTTAACAAGTTCGGGCGAACTTGTTTCAAAACTCAATGAAAACAATTGTAACAGGTTCGGGCGAACATGTTTCAACTATTTTCACTCAAAGTTGACAACTTTGTCCGAAGTTATCAAAAATTACTTGTAAAGCACTCATAACTCGAGTGAAGTTGTTAAATCACTCAAAATATATGATTTTGAGACAAATTCGGGCGAACTTATTTAAGAAGTTCGGACAAGATGTGATTCCAAAACTTCGTTTTTTTATAAATTTCGACATGATTTTGATCGTTTTTAGCTATGATCTTTTCAAGGGTTTTAGTACGATGGATTTTACGTATTATACTTGAAAATCAGTCCATTTTATCTGTGTAATGTCCAAGAAAAGTTTAAAAAGAAAGAAATGAGTAGAAAATGAGATGTACTATGTCCAACGTCTTCAAATTAGGCCAATCCTGCTCTGATACCACTTGTAGGTCCGTTGTACGGATCGTTCAGGTCCTAATTTGACAAACCTAAGGTAAACGTGCGGAATCCGTTTGCATAGCCGACATTGTATACAAGTTCTTTCTATATAATCACTGTTTCATTGATTAGTAAACGTTACAGCTCCTGGAAACACTTGGACAGAGAGCTTCACCGTCCAGGTTACAAAATCTTTGAATGTTACAAATGAAATCATAACACTCCTATTTATAGGAAAACAAGTTCGCTTGAAATGTGCATTGGCCAAGTTCGGCCGAACTTAAGTTCAGGCGAACTTGTCCATTCCACATACAAGTTCGGGTGAACTTGTCCTATCCAACACAAGTTTGGGTGAACTTGTCCTATCCAACACTAGTTCGGGCGAACTTGTCCTATTACTAACTTAAACTTTAATATTTCACTCCAAAATACAGACTCGATATTATACGATGACGTAGGCAACAGACATATGCATCAACATGGTTTCAGCACAAAACCCTCTAAATTGATACCCACCTTGGAACGAACCGCTGTAGTAACTTCGGTTTCCAGATCGAGATTAATCCGAGAATTTAACGATGATGCAGAATTTGAATTAATAGATGTATGTGTACCTAGATATGGGTTAAGATTCGAACCCATTGGTTCCATGGATTCCCTCTGAGAACTTTGTTGAACCACCCGCGCATTCTCATCTAAGCCTCCAGTACGTCGACCATTTTCAAGAACTGGGGAATTGAGGTCAATTAAATCTTCACCAGAGTCAACGTTTTGACAGAAAGTGCGATTAGGTAGGCGATGCATTGACCCGAAGACAGTGGGCTTTTGACTTTAGGTCGTTTGCCTAAAGCACTAGTTAGGGGTGGGACCATATTAAAACCAGGAGTGTTGGGATGCTGCTGATTGTCCTCCAAATTAATTAACTTTGACCTACCAGAGTGAGATATGCCTGTAACAGAGGTGGGATCCTTTTGCACATTATTGGACCGTGGAACTAGAATCGTCGTATCCCTATCCCCATGCAGCTCATGCATGCGAGAAACATAATTATTGTCCGACACCACTTCGTTATCCAAAGTATTTTCGAATTTCGATGACCTTTCAAATAACGGTCTCTGACGCTTCAGGATTGATCCTATCTGGACGGAACTCGCCTAGAGACCTCCACCGATTTATCTTAGTCAAAGTCCGATGTCCACGGTTACGACATTTTAGAGACCCAGACAACACTTCTATGATCCTTCCAGTTGCAAACCACAGTCTCCTCTATGTGACTTCTGTGAGATACAAGGACCATTACCGTACTACCAGGGTTGTCTGATTTTTGCCCACAAAATGTCGATACTTGGATATAATACCGAATAGACTTGCAATTTGGTCAAACGATGTATTATCCCTGAGTAGGAATGGAACTCTTGAAATTCTTAAGAGTGCGATACGCTCCACCAGCAGATCTTCTCCTCTGTAACCTCCTGGTTACTTAGAGTGATTAAAACACTGAGGCCTCCCACATAAGATAGACTAAAACCTTTTAAGCCCTCGACATTGAGGACTTTTTTGATGCTATTTAAAGCCCTCTGGCTCTTGGCTAGACTGATGACTGATCTAGCTACACAATGTCGAGGATATACCAGACCTTCACCCTTGAAAGTAATGGTTTTTGTTCCCAGTCTACCCGTTGTATTTTTAACCTGGAATAAACCAGAGTATGTTTCACCTTCCCGGATGAACCCACCACCAGAGGTTCCTCCAACGGTTTGAGATTGGTTCGCTAGAGGCGATTTCTTGTTCCCCACTCCTACTTCCTTCAATTTTCAAGTTTTCCTTACCACATGCTCCAATGTGTAAATGATGTTTTTGTGGTTCTTATCATATTTAGCCAAAGATAACGATGTTTTAGTGTTGTAGATTTTCATTGTATTCATCACCACCAAAGTATCATCCAAGTTTTCGACGCCAACGTATCTGACAAAACCAAAACAGTTGCCTCTTTCCTCCCTCTCTCGCGCCACATACGCATCTGTTACAAAGCCGCGTGGCTGGAAAGCTCTCAACAACAGCAAGTGCGACACTCGCTTAGGTAGGTTTTGCACCCAGAATATTAACTCCACTCTATCACCTTGTTCCTCTCCTCTGGTTCTTACGATATTGAACTTCGTTCCAAGGAATGTCACCACAGCATTTATTGCCTCCCTCCCATTCTCTCATGTTTTATCCAGCCAAACCTTTTATCTTTGTTATTTTTATTTTGAGTAAATTACTTTTTGAGTCCTTGTGTTTTAGTGGTTTTAACCATTTGAGTACAAAATAAAAAATTTAACGGCCTGAGTCCCTAACCGGCTAACCGCTCATTCTATAACGTTTTGAGTCCCTGTATATTAGTGGTTTTAACCACTTGAATCCAAAATCAAAAATGCAATTTTTAAAAAGTTGGACTCAAAATATTATAAAATGAACGGTTAGAAACTCAAATAGTTATAACCAATAAAACACAGAGACTCAAAAACTAATTTACTCTTTTATTTTTAATAAGATGTTGAAATAACATGGATGTAACCAAAAAATAATGTGTTTGAAGTTGTCTGTCACATGAGGTGTGTGATACTACAATACGGGGTATGGGCGCTCCACTAGTAATAGAATTCAACCACTGACAACATCCAATTAAGTTCCGCCACGTCATCGAGCTTTATTCCATCACTAGTGATGGATTTTAGTAGAAATGTACATCACTAGTGATGGTTTTTTTTATTTTTATTTTTTTTATTTGCCCCTCCCGTCGTAACGTTCTTGAAACCATTCTTCGCTTGTTTCGATGACTCCTACAATCTTTAAAAATATATCTCTTGGTAAACGAAACCGATCTCTAAACGTTTCGGCATTGTAGACCGGATTCTCCACAAAATAATCATTCATTAACACTTCGTTGGCATGTATACGATCACGATCCACCATTTTCTTCTTTGGACGGCTCGAACCTTCAACTTCGTTATGAACCTTCTCGAAAAATTCAAGCGTGTCATTGTCGGAAGATGTATCGCTATCGGTGTCCATCTGAAACGAATCCGTAGGAATTCCATTTTTAAAATTAGAAGATAAAGAGTAGAGATGTATTTTTGTAGGTTAAAAGATTGTATTTTTTATGGGTTGAAAGAATGTAGATTATGTATATATATAGATAAGATGGTAATTTTTTATAAAAAAAAACTTGTTTCAAACGGTAACATGAAGGTTCGAATTTCAAATCATCACGCGTGATAGTGGCCACGCGTTGTCAGATCAACGCGTTATGGGTGATAGTGGCGGCGGTGTATAACGCGATGTAACGCGTGATGAAAATCCAAAAACGGAGCGCTTCTTCAGTCCTAACAATATTGGTTGTCAGATTTTTGCATTTGGATTCGAATTTCATGGAGGCAAATGTAGTTGAAGGTAAGATTTCGTTCAAAGCAAGACAAGTAGATATGGAGCTCTCAAATAAATTCAGAGTTGTTAGAAGAAAAAAATAAGAAAAAGAAGGAAACCTCACGCATGATCTCAGCAACCAACAATCACTATTATGAAACTGAGAACGACAACCAACAAATATGTAGAAACAAATTTAACCACGATAAAGCTTTTTTATGATGAAGAAAAGCTGATCGAGTAATCAATAGACAATTTTAGTAAAAAGTTATTTGAACGGTTATATTAATTTACATGATATGGTGAAATAGGCTGATTTTTAGTATTTTACTTAGGATTTTTTTTTCTTTTTATAACCTTCTAAACTTCAAGAACACATTTTCTCTAGATAAAGTCCAAACTTTATCTTGGAATCATCATCACGTTTGTTTGCTCCCATAAATTATAAACCAATATTATCTCCTAATTTTATGGCATGTGTTTATTTTTTTATTACTATACATATAAACATAACATGTGCCACCAATGGATTCACTTGTCCCCATCTCTCAAGTGGCTATAGTTAAACAAACCCGTTCTTCTTTGAAATTTTGAAACTAACATTTAAACAACCCCGTTCTTCTTTGAATTTTGAAACTAACACTACCCAATGTCACTTTGCCCACTTTGGAAGTTAAGCCAAGCTAGCATTGTGAGACTATATTTTTCTAACGTCCAATAAAGCCCAGCAATCTATAAACACCATAGGCAAAAGGTCATCAACGTTTGTGAACGCAGAAAACGCTCATGACCCAGCCCTAAGACCTACTGTGGTAAAACCTCTGTCTCACGTATGACATTTTGTCACAAACGAAACTCCAACCAATGACCTCCTTTACAGAAAATTATCTGGATACCGCTAGAACACTCCCCTTCGGTATTGTTTGGCTATATGTTATTGAGGTTCAATGGATTGGAGAGGGGGTAGGCGAGTAGCTAAAGGCTCTGAACTAAACTAGATGGAGCCAAAATGGGTTGTCAAGATTGGTAGTTAGGTGTTACAAAGGTGGTGATCTGGCGGCTTTGGCTGGTCACCAAACTACATATCTTTATATTATTTCATTTATACATATAATAAATAAGGGTATTTATGTACTGTTTATCTTTCACTTTCAGTTCTGTTAATTGAGTTCGTATTAAATGTTAGTTAAGGGTGCCAATCTCCTGAAACAAGAAATAAAGATGATTAGATTTTGGGTTGAAATATCGTGTTTAAAAAATGGGCTGATTCTATTAAAAGTTAAATAGTCGACCAATCAACACATTTAAAACGTCAGTAAAAGACACTATAAGTTAACATATACAGTTTATAAGTTCAAATACAGATTATAAGTTCAACCCTGAAAGTCATTTACGACAATTTTAGACCTTTTCGTAAACCCATCAACCCCTTTTTACTTACTAGCTAACCAACAAGGGCGGAAAAACTTTTTAGTGTTTATTTTCGTCGAAAATTCCAACCGCACCCCTTGGATTATTTTAAAAACACCCTTTGAAAATTTTCTAACTCCACCCCTAATACAATATTATGAATTTATAAAAAAATAATAATAAAAATTATACACTACTTATTATGAATATATACGTATATAACACAACTTATATAATTATTCTTTAACCACTTATTTACTTTACTTAACCCAACTTACACACTAATTTTATTAACCCAACTACCCAAGCCCAAAGATTTTGAACTAAATAAACTAAACCAAACCAACCCACCCATGACCCATTCGAATTCCAAATCCCACTCCAAAAAAGACGCCCAACGACTACAGTCTACAGCGACTTACGACCGGATGAGTTTTTGGCTGGAAAATTCAAAATTCCGGTCGCACTGAACATATAAATGTATAAATGTTTGATCTTTTTATGTTTTTTGATGTTTTTTAGTTGTTCTAGACTTGTAGTTAATGATTTTGTTGTTTTATTTTAAGCTTTGTTTATTTAAATGATTACTAATCAACATTTAAAACTAGGGCTTAAATGTTTGAAAATTATGGACTATGGTATTGGTTGAACATGACTGTTTATTTCGTTTAAGTGTTTAGTGTTGTTAATTATGAATCTATGGAGTAATTTATATGTGATAAGAACCATGAGTAGGGAAGTTATGACACGATTTCTTTAGAGGAAAATTGTTGAACCATTCTTTTCCGTCAGATTCTTCTAATTAAAGACCAAGAAATGTTTGAGATAAGTTTTTTATTTTTTTTTATTTAATGATTAGGAGAAATAGAAGTAGGGATCGTTTGAACTCTGATGTTTTTTTGTTGTTACTTTACTTATTTATGATGGGTTTTTATGTTGTTTACTGTTTTACTTGAAACTTTGTTTATTAATATGATAGGATGTTAGGAAATAGGGTTTGATTGTTTGAAAACTGAAATTGATCCAACCCCACTTGATCTGATCTGGCCCGCTCCGAAACTTTGTTTGTTTACGTTTACTTGACCCGATATGACCCGGTCCGATATGAACCAATTTTTTTATATAGCTATGAGGCTTAAAAATTTTAAAGATTTCACACCCACAGGAAAAAAATTATGAGTCTGCCACTACTACTAACCAATTCGATTTGTTTAGATAAATTATAGATACCTACAAACACAAGTTTCGTCTACAGGAGCAGGCAGCTGCCTCTTTTTTTTTCTTTGTTTGATATTTTTATTTTTATGTATATTTATCCTTTAACTTTTAATATTGACACTTACGACCCCCAACGTTCTAAACATTTTATAGTTGAGTTTTATGTGCTTATTTTTTGTACATGTCGTGATTTATTTGTACATATCACGATAAAGTAAACTTCATTTATGTTTCAACGTAAGTTTTTTTTTTTGGAAACCAGTCGAATCAAACATAATATGTTTTCGTGTTCATTTTTATATATGTTTGCAGGTGGTCAACATTTTGACGTAAATTTGGTTCGAAAACGGGTCACTCAAGTATAATACGTTTTCATTAAACGGTATAAATTCAAGTTACTTTAAATTTCAACACCACTACAACACGTTCTACCATTCTTTAACTTTAAAAAATATATTCTTGTGGGCTTATGCTTATTTACGTATCAGTATAATTTAAGTTGTTTTTACATTTCGACATGAGTTTCTTTCAAAACAATAAATCATATAATAAGTTGTTATGCTTATTTTTATACTGATACGTAAATAAGCATAAGCCCACAAGAATATATTTTTTAAAGTTAAAGAATGGTAGAACGTGTTGTAGTGGTGTTGAAATTTAAAGTAACTTGAATTTATACCGTTTAATGAAAACGTATTATACTTGAGTGACCCGTTTTCGAACCAAATTTACGTCAAAATGTTGACCACCTGCAAACATATATAAAAATGAACACGAAAACATATTATGTTTGATTCGACTGGTTTCCAAAAAAAAAAACTTACGTTGAAACATAAATGAAGTTTACTTTATCGTGATATGTACAAATAAATCGCGACATGTACAAAAAATGAGCACATAAAACTCAACTATAAAATGTTTAGAACGTTGGGGGTCGTAAGTGTCAATATTGAAAGTTAAAGGATAAATATACATAAAAATAAAAATATCAAACAAAGAAAAAAAAAGATATATGTTTTGAGTAGATCTACGTGTTAACATAAATCTTGTTCGGAAATGAGTCGGATCAAATATAATATGTTTTCATTAGAAAGCATAAAGTCGAGTTATTTCACGTTTCAACGCCGCAACTAAGAAGTTACGTATACAGTAACTTCAAGTGGGCCAACTTTTTTTTTTTCTGTTAGTGTGTCTTTGTTTTTTAACCTTTACCATTCAACATTTTTTATTTGCATTTATAACCCTTCAACTTTCTATAAATTTATAATCATTTTTTGACGTGCTTATTTTTTTTACGATTTAATATAAAATGAAGTTGATTAAATGGATAGGCTCAGATATAATATGTTTTTTACGGTTTAAGTTGTTCTACGTTTATTTTTATATACGTGTCGGTATAGGTTCAAGTTGGTGTTCGACGTAAATTTCTTTCCCAAATAAGTCGGGTCAAATATAATAAGTTATCGTACTTCTTTTATGTACATCTTCAGTTTATCCACATTTTGATGTAAATTTTGTTCAGAAACGATTCAAGACTTGATGTTAGGGATGAGCTCGGTACCAAATAGGACCGAAAATCCTCAAAAATGGGTACTGATACTTGTATCGAATATACCCGGTACGGTATGGTACCGGTATTTAAGAGTAAAAACCGGTACCGAAAACGTCAAAAGTCGGTATCGATTCAGTACCGAAAATGTACCCGGTTCGGTAAATTCGATACTGGTACCGGTTACCAGTACCATTTACTCATCCCTACTTGAGAGCACAAATCCGAGCTACTTTACATTTGGACCCGCCACAACACGCAGGGAAATTTTCTAGTTGGTTATATGGATGGTGTTTTGACTTCCTCGCATCTCAATATAGGTGTATGTGACAAATGTATACAAAGGTTTTCTTTTTCAGTATTCGTTCATAATGTCATGCAAAAACAAAAGCGTTTCTTTTACGTAATTCAGATACATAGTAAGTTAACAACATTCTTCGTAAACCGGATCCATAATAACCTTACATTATATACACACATTAACACACGGACCCCTGGTCCTCCCATGGTCGTTGACCTGTCATTAACTGATATGCTACAACTATTTTTCAGTGACACTTGTTAAACTTTTATAAAGTTGTCTGTTTGGATATAAATAATAGGTTCAAACAAGATAATACTTACCTGCCTCCCCCTTTTCTGTTATTTGCACCTCAATTTAATTCGTTATTTAATGTCCTTTAATTAACTAACTCATAATAATTGAAGCAGTATGCATTAATAATAATAACATAAATCTCCAAGATAAGCACCTTCCAAACTGGCCCTTTTCCTCTCTTAGCTCATGGGCCCCATGTCGCCTATCCCATGCATTAGTAGTAGTTGGGTATGCTATAATTGTGTCATTATTATATTCCATTATGAATATTAGTGATGATCTAATGTTCCCCCATAACACCTCTTTTTGTATAACTACCACATAAATTATTAACTCTTCCTAAATAGTCAATTGGTTCGAATGCCTCTACATTTATTAACCCACAAATTTGAATGAATTTTATAATTAGTCGTTATAATTACACACTATGTCTAAGAAAGTATTGTGTACTTGTGAAAAGTAATTTAAGGGGTTGCTTGTGAATCTTGTGTAGAGTTATTAAGAGTCCTTAGTGATCAAAAGGTAGCATTTAAATGGATCATAATGTTTGGAAAACTTACCTATTAAGAGGTTTCATGAACAATTAAGAAATGTATTTTAAGTTAACCAAACACACTATACCTCTAACTGATTCATTAAGAGGCTTAATGAACCATTCAAAAATCTATTTTAAGTTAACCAAACACACTCTATCTTTAACCGATTCAGAGTTAACCTCTTAATAGAATCACTAAGAGCCTAACAAACGACCCCTTGCTCATCGTATGAAAAGTATTTCTAAATATCATACAAAGGGTATATCATACAATCTCGAACTTAATTTTAAAGGCTTTTTAGAGGAAATTAAGGGTCCAACTAGAAAACAAGGGCTTCTCCAACGAACAAATCCGTCGGAATCTCATAAGAGAAATGGCCACTGATGAGAGTTTGTCCATGAAACTCCATTGGTTTACTAGACGTGGGTGATGCTCTTTTAGATGGAATAACGACTGGAGGCTCACCAATGGCACATCACGGACGGATTACAAAGCATGTTTTCAGGGCAAGTTCTAACTTCTCTGGCCAATGTTTGACCCTTTACGGACTAATTACCGTCGGACCTTTCTCCGATCAAATTTTAATTCCAGAGGAACATGTTATTACTGTAAAATAACCATTCATCATTCATCATTTTGGTGCATTTAGCACTTTATAACCGAAATCACTAAATTGATAAAAAAAAATTTATCAATTCCTCATATTTTAAGTTAGGTACGTTAGAGGTTTTGTTTCAAAAATCACATTTATTTTTTCAACTTTGGCCCGTTTGACATTTTTACGTCCTCCGATCTATATTCATCAAAATATGACATCTTTCTATATGAAAACACACAAATGTACATCTAAAAACTATTCCAAACATAGTTTACCTATTAGGTAACCATTTCTAGATTTAACTAGTAGGTCAAAATCAACATTTTCTTACCCATTGAAATTAAGCATATTTTCAATAGAAATAATATCCAAATATTCAATGTTGATTGTCATCATTCACAGAGCGTACTTAAGTTTAAAAGCTTCATTTTCCATGAGAAAAACTCATCTTAGGTCCAAATTTACCAATTTCAAGTATCCACACCTACATGTATATTTTTATTTTGTTAATTTCAATTAGATGACAACTTTATGTGTTAAATCTTATATAATTAACTAGGTTAGAGCCAAAGGACAAACAATGTAACAATCTAAAACAATAAGTACAAAACTCGTCAATTTTAAGACAAAGGACACCATTTGAAATGTGGTATAAAGATTAGGACAAAATTTGCAATTCACTCTAATTGTTATTTTATATTTGTATTCAAACATCATCCTTTACCATAGTACACGTACCACCTAGACATGACAATGGATGTCATATAATATGGATCCTGTAGAGCCATATCCAAATTTTATTTTCGTGATCTCTATTTGTATCTGTTCAAATTCAGTTTGTCTTTGTATATCCATATCCACCTTATAAAATGAGTATAGACATCCACAGGACACCAATAAAAGTTGGTTAAGTATATTATTATGTTTACATAGTTTGTGAACATCATCTTATAGTAAAACCTCTATAAATTAACAAAGTTGGGACCATCATACTATATATGTGTAGTATCACACATTAGAGATCACTTCTCGACTTCTCGTAGAGATTTTAGGTTTTAGACTGTATTTATGATTTATATTTTGTTTATTTCTTTGATCCCTGTTTGTTAGTCAAATTGGCCAACCAGTGTTATGAAAAGGTTTTCAAGTGATTGCAGCAATATATTTTTATAAACTAAAATAAACGCTAATTGGGTGAATAAAATCAAGTATTTTGGTGTTAAAAGGGTGAAAGGTTCAAACAGTCAACTGGTCCACAAGTGACAAAATATGATTTTTAAATTTGAAACATACTTGAGGCATGTATAACGTCTAGTGGTATGTCAAGTGGTTAGAATGAGATGAATCGATGTAAGGTGATCAAATGTAATTTCACTAATGCGTGCATTAGAATGATGAAAATACCATGTCCCCAGGATCATAGGATATTGTTGGATTATGAAAGTTGCTCAAATTCTGAATTTTAGTAACGGGACTCTAGTAACTCTTACACTGAGTGTTGCGGGCTCATTAGCAACCCATTAACGATGCCACATAGGATGTTGGTGACGGTTAACCTACTCCGGCTAGTTAACAGCGATCGTGAGCCTGTGAATGGGAATAGAATAGGGAAATCATTAACCCATTGACTATGTTAATGGGAATGATGGTGGGCCCATGGATGTGGGAACCAATCACATGCTACCTTTTTATTATTTTTTTATTTTTTAGTTATTGGTATTGGGTGTTTAGTTAATACAAAACACATTGTTAACCGGTATTTAGTTAATGAAAAAGTTCTTATGTGATAGTGACATGGCGGTAATATGACAATGGGTTCAATTAATCCGCAACACATAGTCTTATGAAAGCAAGTAGTTAACGAGACTTAATTTAGTAATTCTCATGAAAGTGGGTAGTGTGTCTAAACAAAAGTATACTTTTTGTTGGTAACTTTAATGTTATCAAGTTATTTTTGGGTAATGAGGATTTACCTAAAAGACTATAGAGAAATATACATGTGTTGGTACAAGTTAGAAAATGTGGAGTACACACTTGTCTAAAACTATTGTATTTTTAAGAACCAAAGAATTAAATGGTTAAAGGCGGCAACGTCCCCTTGGTGGGATTCGAGGCCCACGCCCAAGGTGGGGTCAAGGGGTAGCGTCCCTGATGGAACTAATGATTTGACTGGTGCAATTTTACATGGAAAGATGACGATTAATGGGAGTGATAATCAGTTGGAACGGATTACTACTGGCGGCTTCGATCTACTAAAGCTAGTCATAATTGTCAACAAATTTGCAGCAGTTGGAAATTTTTTATAGCGGCAAATTAAACTAGTGACAAATGACTTATCATTTGCAAAATAACTATCAATGAGAACCACGTTACTACTGATGAACGTGCAATTGTAGATGTCCTTGTTGCACTTGTTCATGAAGGCTTGTAACGTTTCACCCAATCATTATGTTGTTTTGATCCTTATATAAAGGAATCATCTAGTCAATTTGACATACATAAAGCACATGAAGTTTCACAAAAAAAGAGTAAAATGCAGTTTTACCCCCTGGGGTTTTTCCCCGCTGACACTTTTACCCCATAAAACCAAAATCTTGTTGTC
This sequence comes from Scalesia atractyloides, assembly GCA_947069175.1. NCBI lineage: Eukaryota > Viridiplantae > Streptophyta > Magnoliopsida > Asterales > Asteraceae > Scalesia > Scalesia atractyloides. The sequence continues at coordinate 20,787,114 of CAMTDV010000024.1, read as the reverse complement.
CTACCCCTGAACGATTCCAAATGTAATCAACCTTGGCCCCTTTGTCATCTCAACATTAACTTTATCGTTTGAATTTGGTGAAATGACCAAATTACATTTCTTCATTCTTTAAAACCCTAATTTCTATGCTCATTTTCCCTAAACCACCTGCAGACCTATTCAAGTTCTTCGTTGATCAAGACCTCTGGATGTTCGTCCAAAGTGTATCGTTCCAAAGCGAGAATGATGAAGATCGAACCGTGTGACATAATTTCTGCATGTGGTGGCCAAACGGTATACAAAAAGTCTAAGTCGAAGGCAAATCCGAGCCGTCGACATTTGTGCTATGTAAGTGACTAGATTATGCAAATGTAATTTAGTTTTTTGTAGTTTCTGAGTTGTTATACATCTTACGATGTCTGTTTGTATCTAAGAGGATGTGGCTTTCTAAGATGGGTTGGTGTTGGTGAGGAAAAGGGATGTCAAATTTGTCATGAGGTAATGCCTGCTTTAATAGAAAGTATCAAAGATAAGGATGATTTGGCTAAGTGCAAAGACAAATTGGTTGAGTACAAAGATTAAGATGTGGTGATATAAAAGTTTTATTTAGGGATTAGTTGGTTCATGTTTGTGTTGTTTTATCTGATTAAGTAGTTAAATGTATTAGTTGTCTTACTAAGTATTTTTCCTTTCGATTAGCTGTAATGGAAATATTAGTTATTGTAATGTTATATGTTTCTTTTGCTAGTTCTTATTGTTTGTGTTCATGTTATTTTGGTAGCCACAATGTTACCCTGATGCAATTGATGAGATTTGAAAGGATGAAGCTGTAGTTGCACCAATATAAGATCCTGAAAGTTATGTATACTTTGAGGGTCAAGATTTTGAGGAGATCCGACCTTATTTAGAGGTACAAAGGGCCAATGAAGAGTCATTCGAAGACCCGATAAAAGACTATGACCCTGAAGTGTTGGAACATGCATGGGATTACAATTTTGACGATGAAGAGAAATATTGGTACCACAATCCATACGAAGGGGAGCATGGTTCTGATTCGGATTGGTCATGTTTGGATGATTGTCACTGGAAATAGAATAGTATTCCAGTGACTATTTTGGCTATGTGTAATGTTTGCTTTTCTATAGTTGTAGGTTCTTTATTGGATTTTGTACTAAACTAGTATTGTAATCAAATTATTTTTTGTCATATTTTTGTTTACATACATATGATACAAAGTGGTCTAAAATGCAGCCACATACACAATCACAAAAAACATACATTGTTTAGTTGCAAAACCATTAAAACAGTATAACAATCAAACATTGTTTAAAACAACATCCACATAATTCATCAACCATACAACAATCACAATAACCATGCATACATAGAACCTTTGACCAGGAACAACTAATCCTCAAGACTGTTAATTGGGAAACCTTGAGTGGTAGCATGTGATTCTTGTGAAGCAACAGTATTAGAACCCTCATTCCCCCTTGACCTTTGCAGCTTCTCATGTTGTGTCCAAGGTTACCACATTTTTGGTAGTGCCCTTCTGGTCATCTTGCCTCCTTTGTCAAATTCCTTCTCGATCTCTTTTTTTTTTTTTCCCATAGGGCCCTTCTTTCTCTTTTTCTTTGGCCTTCCAACCTAAAAAACAAGAGTAAATTAATGCATACATGCATGAAAGTTATAGAGGGTCAAAACAAACATGTTTATGATGTCTGGGTGGGATAATTGTTAATAGACACTGAGAAGGAGTCCACATTTCAAGCCCATTGATTGGATATATGACATTCTCATAGACCTTCTTCCATGTTGACAACCAGTACAATTCCAATACCCACTCTTCTGGTGTACCAGCTTTGATGTTGTTCCTTGACATATCTCATAGGGCTACAACAGTATGTTTGCAAGGCATCCTAGTCAAGTCTCATTTCTTGCACGTACAAGTTTTAGTTTTAACATTCACAACACATTGTGATCTTGGACCTGTCACTTGATACTTGTCTGAATCAATAATTAAAACATACATTTCAGAGGCTTGTTTTTTGATCTCATTAAAGAATTTAGTGGCCTGAGGTGTCAGTGGCCCAACAGATTTTGCTTGCAACTTCTTCACATTCACTATTCTCTTGGTCATGTATTCCCTTATGAATTCTAAGTACGTGATAATAGGTTTGTCCCTTGCCTCAATTATTTGTCTGTTAAACACCTCACATATGTTGTTCAGCAGCATATCACAATTGTCACACCCCAACCGATGGCGGAAACATCGGGGTTGTGGCACTAGGCGAACCAGATTGTCTCATGAGAATTTCATAACACTATTTAAGAGACAATATTTAACGTTAATATCCCATACTACTAACATATAATCCTTAAACAAATTACAGAATTTAAGCATTCTCATAATACAAATCAAGTTCGATATCCCCTAGATTTCTATTGCAATGCGTTTCTAGTAGACCAATCCAATCCGATTGCAAGTAGACAAATCCTCAACCTGCCACATATGTTAAAATAAAACGTCAATACAATTAAGTAAAGGTGAGTATACAGGTTTTCGCGTACATAATAGATATAAAAGCATTTAGCATACTACGCATGACATACGTAAGAGATGTAAACTATGTAACTACTTAGATTCAAGTAAACCAACAAACCGCGATTGATCGAGACATGCGGACAAGTGTCCACATCCTAAAAAAGAAAATAAATGAGAAATGTAAAATGCTAGCCTTAACAACACCGGGCCTCCGGGTGACGGGTCAACCTCTAGTATACCATACAATTCAACAGATTTCACATATAGTCATGTAATTCAGCCGGTTGCGAATAAGTTTTTGAGAGTTGTGTGATGTGTTTTGATATACGAACATATATGACACCCAAAAGTGCGTTTAAGCGTAAAAGTAGTGCAAGTATACTCACTGTGTAACATCCGTCGAAAAACGGGTTTCCAAACCCGCTTCGTTTATTAATCGAATAGTCAGTTACATTTTTTCGTTGCTTATTTAATGCTCCTTTTAATTTTAAACAATACATAATTAATAAATATACTAGAATTTATAAACTATAATAAATAAACAATAAAAACGGTCGAAGAAAAAATAAAAGTCGCTGTCGGGTTTCGAACCCGGGTCAGCCGGCTCATTTAACACACAAACACTTAACCACTCCGCCACTTGGTTCTTATGTGTAATCAATGAAACAAATAAAACTTAACTTCTGCCCGTGAACTCATCTGTTTGCGCCAAAACTGAAACCGCTCATCGGCTTTCAACTATCCAGACTTTTGAGTGATCGCTAATTACTGATTATAACCGATAAATCAATTGCTGCCCACGTTCTTAATCAATTCGGTCTTCAATTGCCTCGATTCATATGATTTTTGGGAGTTGAAAACCGAAATCATTTACTTCCTGATTTACACTGATAATATCATCGTCTCATAACTTGGAAACACTCACAGAACCTTCAATTTCATTTGCGCTCTAATTTCTGTTCGTCGGAAACGTTATCTGCTATCGCCGGACTTTCGCCGGAAAACCGGGACATACGTCAAATCGGTAAATTTCTCGATTCTTTCATTCTCAATCCATTGTTAGACTTTCACTAACTTAAATCCTTCAACCAGAATCGGTCCCAGAAGACGTTACCGGATACTCTACGCTCGCCGGAAAATCTCTGGACATTTCCGAAAAACGCTGTGAATCGGTACAAACATCTAAACCCTTTGATAATCTTTGTTTAGTAACTCAATTTCACAATTAGTTGATCAAAACTGTTAATTGATCCGATCAGACGGAATTCACAAAACAGAGCCGACGATCTTTGCCGGAGTTCTGAGAAAAACATCTGTTTCGGTACATTCATTTCCAAAACCCTCTCTATCCATTACATTTCAATCATTTATAAGTTTCGTTAATCGAATTAAACCAGAACAGTCGGATATTGTTGTCTGTGTCTTTGAAACGAAGAAGATGAAGTCGAACATTAGGTATAAGTTTAATTAAAACAAGATATTAAACCGGGTTAGACACACAGTCCAGCGGTGGACTGTGTGCAAACACACAGCGCACGTCTCGAGTTCGATCCCTGACACGACCCTATCCTCTGAAATAAAAATGTTTTTTTTAACCGAACCGTATTAACTCGCTGTAAGATGTTAAGTTTAATAAAAACCAGTATTTTAACCAGGTTAGACACACAGTCCAGCGGTGGACTGTGTGCAACGTTAAACAACGGGTCCCGGGTTCGAGACCTGTTATGTGCACCGGTTCGACATAATTAAAATTCTTTTTAAAATAAATGAATTCTGAATAAATTAAATAGCATATAAATATAATTAAAAACAGAAATATTTCGGGTTAGACACGTAGCTCAGTTGGTAGAGCTGCGTGCACGCGTACGGGAGGTCATGATTTCGAACCTCACTCAGCGCATACATACACAAGGTCCGAACCGGTCAACAGTCAAAGTCAACAATCAACAGTCAAAGTCAACGGTCAACGGTCAACAAAAAGTCAACATTTTTTTTATATTTTTATTTATTTATTTAATTTAAAAATCAATTAAAAATACTTAAAAATAATATTTTTAAAGTTAGAAAATGACCTTAAACTCACAAAAATAAATCTAAAAATCCTATTAAAATTGTTAATAAAATCCACATATTTACCGAACCATTTTGTTATTATTTTAGGTTAGTTATTTCTCGTCGATCAAATCTCCAAACTCGTGCGCATTCAACATAATCAAGAGAACGCACCCAATGTGAGTGAATCTCTACCAATTCCCCGTTTTAATCACATTTTGGGGTGTATCATGTGTCGTTTATTATTTATTACATTTAAACACTTGTGCATTCATCATATCCATGATCAAATGTATATCCAATATGTATCAATTGTTTGTGTGGTTAATGTTTAGATTAAATTTATCATTTTCAGTACATACATCATCATAGGCTCGTCTGTTCCCCATTACCTATGAGCGGAACCGTTCCCCATTACCTATGAGCGGAACGTGGCGTTGCCAACATACGATCAGCTCCGTTTGATTGAGCCTTGATCGCACATACATCATCATAGGCCGCCCGTTCCCCATTACCTATGAGCGGAATGTGACGTTGCCAACATATACATTATCATTCATGTCATATACTCATGCAAGGTGGTTTGTTATTGTTTGTTTATTTACGTTTGCTCACATATGATTATTGCACAATTTTTCCATATTAAATACAACAAGAAATCAATAACAAATGTTTTCTAACAAGGTTCACTCGCCAACTTTTGTTGACCCCAAATCCCCCATTTTTACACATGATACAGGTGATCCAGTTGCAGCAAGAAACATATAGGACGGCCTAGAAGAATAAATCAGTTTAGGCTTTGGATTGTTTACTTATTTACTTTTTCCTTGTAATTGTATGAACTTGTTTGGAATATTGAAGTTGTAATTTGAATTTAATAAATATGAAACATTTTAGTAAACATCATGAGCTTTGGTGATAACCCAATTATGCCCCGACTCTTATTCCGCTGCGGGTCGGGGTGTGACAGATTGGTATCAGAGCCATGACTATAGGGATATAGGATAGGTTATTAGACCCTTAGAGCCTATACTATAGTTGATTAGAATTTTAAAATTGTTTATGTGTTACATACAAAATTCATGATGTTTATATGCTTTATGTTTATTGTTACATTCAATGTTATGCAAGCATGTTAATAAGTACATATTACTATACAATGCTTATCATGAATCATATCCTCATAACATATCATATCCATGAGAGCACACACCACACAATTTCCATGATTTTTGCAACGATTTTTGTATTTTTTTCAAATCACATCAAAGTGAGTTCTCATGACGGGCATGTAGTAACTGGAAGGGTACAAGTACCGGTAGTCGGAATGTCCTGTCTAGGCTTGGCATTCGTATAAATCCAATAAAGGACCAGTTTGCTTACCTGGGGACTAATGATGAGAGTACGAAGGACCTATTAGGCCAAAGCATGCTATACCAAATGTCGTGTGAGCTAACCCCACTTTGAGTTGTCATTGTGTCTACACCTGGACACCCTCCTATCTCGCAAACATATTTCATGGTTTTCATTCGGGTGATGTGAGTGTTAAACCGCCAACACCAATGTGAATCCTACTAAGCCAATAGTCATGGGGGCCCACATGACTATACAGGCGATGGTATGGGGGACATTGGAGGCCCAAACATGAGCAAACCCAAGACATCCTATGGATGTAGTTGCATTATTGATAATTATGTTATTTTTATTTCATTTGACGACACATGACACCTAAAAAGACTCCTTAAACTCACCATCTTCTTATGTATGTTCCTGTAGATGTCGGCTAGGCAGCAACGTGGAGGTAGAAGGTCAGGAAGGTCAAACGAACGCTTGGCCACCCAAATCGCAAAACAAATGGCCGCGGTGCTTCCTGACATCGTAATTCAAGTCCAACAAGCTCTCGCCGCAAATCCCATCAACCCTCCCAATCAAGACGACCAGAACGTCGACAACCCTCCCTCCAAAAAGTGCTCTTACAAACACTTCAAGTCTTGCGATCCCCCGAAATATGAAGGGACCGAAGGTGTCACTGCTCTCCTCCACTGGTTTGAGGAAATGGAAAACATTTTCCTCAATTGCGATTGTCCCGAGGATCGCAAGGTACGTTACGCAACCGGGAGACTATTTGGAGTAGCTCTTACCTGGTGGAATACAGAAAAAGGTAAGAGGGGAATCGAAGATGCAATGGCCTTAACATGGGAGGAGTTAAGGGAAATCATGACGAGACGCTTCTGTCCAAGAAGCGAGATCAAAAAGTTAGAGGATGAATTCCACTCGTTAAAGCAAAAGGAAGGAGATCATACTTCCTACAACAAAAGGTTTCTAGAGTTGAACCAAATGATCCCCAACTTGTTCACCCCAGTATACCGCTTAGTCGAACACTATATTCGAGGCCTCCCCTCGAAAATTCAAGACTCAGTTCTAAGCATTTCGCCTGCAACACTTGAAGCTGCTATGGAACTAGCTACCGAGCTTACCGAGAATCGCATCCGAAACGGCAAATTTAAGGATGAGAAAAAGAAAGCCCCCATGGAGGGCCAAACTTCAAACCATTCCACCTCCTCCTCAAAGTTTGCTAGTAAGAGGAAACGAAACGCTAGAAACTTTACTGTCACACAAACAAATTTCCCTATCCCTGCTGCACCCATCACTCAAGTTGCCCCCTCATCTGCACCATATAAAAAGCCATACTCCGGCCCATACACAAAATGCAACTGTTGCCAATACCACCACTTTCCTGATCATCCCTGCCAACATTGCACCGGCTGTGGCCGTGCAGGTCACACCATCCAAACCTGTCGCGCACTTCAACGAACGAACCGCAATCAGCCCTCAACCCAAACCCACCATCAGATAGTGGGTCAAGCCCAACAACCTTTACTCCTACCACCTGCCCAACATGTAGCCCAATCCTACTACCAACCCAACTATCCCATGATGCAACCTATGCGGGCTTGTTACAACTGTGGAGACCCAAACCACTACAGGAACACCTGTCCACGCTTCGTGAACATCATCCATGCCCAAGCTCAAGCAAATCCAGTAAACCAGGCTAATCAAGCTCCTCCACCTGCTAGGGGAAGAGCTTTCAACATCAACGCCAATCAAGCTAGGGCTGACAGCAATGTGGTTAACGGTACGTTTCTCATCAATGGTAGTTATGCATCCATGTTATTTGATACTGGCGCGGATAAGAGTTTTGTGTCCTTAGAATTTGAACCCATCCTCAACCAAACTCGTGATAAACTCATGGAATCCATAACGGTAGAAGTTGCTGACGGAAAACCGGTCTCATTAAACTCTATTATACGCAATTGTACTCTCACCCTAAACGATCACGATTTTCCAGTTGACCTCATACCTATGAAGTTGGGAAGTTTCGACATTATAATTGGTATGGACTGGCTCAGCCAACATCATGCTGAAGTTGTATGCCGCGAAAAGTTCATTCGCATTCCTCTTACAAACGGTCAGACTCTACGAATCTTTGGAGAAACCCCTTCGAAAGGACTCAAATTAATGTCCTGTCTTCAAGCCCGAAAATATCTCCGCAAGAATTATGTCGCATTCCTAACTCATGTCGTCAAAAAGGGAACCAAGGAGAAGAAACTCGAAGACATCCCAGTAGTAAAAGATTTTCCGCAAGTTTTTCCTGACGACATTTCAGGACTTCCTCCCGTGAGAGAAGTCGAATTCCGCAATGATCTTATACCTGGAGCTACACCAGTTGCAAAATCTCCTTATAGGTTAGCCCCATCCGAAATGCAAGAGCTGGCCAGTCAACTGCAAGAGCTGACTGACAAAGGATTCATACGTCCTAGCTCATCGCCTTGGGGTGCACCTGTCCTTTTTGTGAAAAAGAAAGATGGAACGTTTCGCATATGTATCGACTACAGAGAACTCAACAAGTTAACGGTCAAGAACCGCTACCCATTACCTCGCATCGATGATCTTCTTGACCAACTTCAAGGCGCCACCTGTTTCTCAAAAATCAACCTACGTTCTGGTTATCATCAACTCAGAGTACATGAAGAAGACGTCCCAAAGACCGCTTTCCGAACTCGTTATGGTCATTACAAATTCATGGTCATGCCATTTGGTTTAACCAACGCTCCAGCAGTATTTATGGATTTAATGAACAGAGTCTGCAAACCCTACCTCGACCGTTTTGTCATAGTCTTCATCGACGATATCCTCATCTACTCAAAGTCTAAGTCTGATCATGAACGACACCTTCGACTCATCCTTACACTCTTAAGAACAGAAAAGTTGTACGCTAAGTTCTCGAAATGTGAATTCTGGTTAAGGGAAGTAAAATTCCTTGGACACGTCGTCAATGACAAGGGAATTCATGTTGATCCCTCAAAAATCAAGGCAGTACAAGAATGGCAAGCGCCACATACACCTACCGAAGTAAGATCATTTCTTGGTTTGGCTGGTTATTATCGCCGTTTCATTGCAAATTTCTCCCGTATTGCTGTACCACTCACGTCTTTGACTCATAAAGGAAAGCCCTTCATATGGGGACCCAAACAAGAAGAAGCCTTCCAAACTCTAAAGCAAAAACTCTGTGACGCACCTATCCTCACACTTCCTGAAGGTTGTGATGACTTCGTGGTTTTATTGCGACGCGTCAGGGCAGGGACTAGGCTGTGTACTGATGCAAAGAGGAAAGGTGATAGCTTATGCTTCTAGACAACTCAAAACTCATGAGAAGAACTACACCACCCACGACCTGGAACTTGGAGCCGTTGTGTTCGCTCTTAAGATATGGAGACATTACCTCTACGGTACTAAGTGTGAAATATACACTGACCACAAGAGCCTCCAACATATATTCAACCAAAAGGAGTTAAACATGAGGCAACGAAGATGGGTCGAACTTCTTAATGACTACGACTGTGAAATTCGGTATCATCCTGGCAAGGCAAACGTGGTGGCCGATGCGCTCAGTCGAAAGGGTTATGCGAACTCCATTCGTCTTCTATGTTCGCAAATCATGACCGACATCAAAGATCAAATCCGAGAAGCCCAACATGTTTCAGTAACGGAAAACGACGTACGCAAGGAGCTGTCTTGTGGAGTTGAACTTAAAATCGAAACTAAATCCGACGGTATTCTATACTATCTAGATCGCATATGGATTCCCGATCACAATAACCTTCGTGATTTCCTTATGAATGAGGCGCACAAAACACGATACTCTATACACCCAGGAGCCGACAAGATGTATAAAGACCTTCGATACACCTACTGGTGGCCTGGAATGAAAAAGGATATTGCTGTTTTTGTTTCCAAGTGCCTTACATGTTCCAAAGTAAAAGCTGAACATCAAAGACCCTCAGGACTTCTAGTCCAACCCGAAATACTTGTATGGAAGTGGGAAAACATAACTATGGATTTCATTACCGGGTTACCTCGCACCTCCAGTGGGTATGACACTATATGGGTAATCATTGATCGTCTTACAAAATCAGCTCATTTCATTCCGATTCGCGAGGACTTCAAGAACGAGAAGTTAGCTCGTATCTACATCAGCGAGATCGTAAGCCGTCATGGTGTACCTTTAAGCATTATTTCAGACCGTGATGGTCGTTTCACTTCACGAACATGGCAAGCCGTACAAGCTGCTTTGGGTACACGATTAGACCTCAGTACCGCTTATCATCCTCAAACTGATGGACAATCTGAACGCACCATCCAAACTCTTGAAGATATGCTTCGAGCATGTGTCATAGACTTCAAAGGGAATTGGGACGCTCATCTACCATTAGTTGAATTTTCGTACAACAATAGTTACCACTCAAGTATCGGCATGGCTCCTTTCGAAGCGTTATATGGCCGTAAGTGCCGATCTCCAGTATGTTGGCACGAAATTGGGGAAGCTCAAATCACCGGTCCGGAATTAATTCAAGAAACAACAGACAAGATCCATCAGATTCGAAACAATCTTCTAGCGGCACAAAGTCGTCAAAAGAGTTATGCAGACAAACGACGAAAGCCCTTGGAGTTTAACATTGGTGATCAAGTACTTTTAAAAGTATCACCGTGGAAGGGAGTAGTTCGTTTTGGCCAGAAGGGCAAGCTAGCACCACGCTATGTAGGACCTTTCAAGATACTCGAAAGAGTAGGACCTATAACATACAAGCTTGACTTACCAGAAGAACTCAACAGAATTCACCCCACGTTCCACGTATCAAACTTAAAGAAGTGTCTCGCCGATGAAAACCTCCATATTCCCCTAGAAGATATTCAGATCGATGAATCTATGCACTTCATTGAAAGACCAGTAGAGATCATGGACTTCGGAGAAAAACGTTTAAGACGGGGTCGTATTCCAATTGTTAGGGTACGCTGGGAGTCGAAACTAGGACCTGAGTTTACTTGGGAACGTGAAGACTCAATGCGCGAAAAATACCCGCATCTTTTTCCTGTTACCACTACTACTTAAATTTCGGGACGAAATTTCTAAAAGTAGGGGATACTGTAACATCCGTCGAAAAACGGGTTTCCAAACCCGCTTCGTTTTTTAATCGAATAGTCAGTTACATTTTTTCGTTGCTTATTTAATGCTCCTTTTAATTTTAAACAATACATAATTAATAAATATACTAGAATTTATAAACTATAATTAATAAACAATAAAAACGGTCGAAGAAAAAAATAAAAGTCGCTGCCGGGTTTCGAACCCGGGTCAGCCGGCTCATTTAACACACAAAACTTAACCACTCCGCCACTTGGTTCTTATATGTAATCAATGAAACAAATAAAACTTAACTTCTACCCGTGAACTCATCTGTTTGCGCCAAAACTGAAACCGCTCATCGGCTTTCAACTATCCAGACTTTTGAGTGATCGCTAATTATTGATTATAACCGATAAATCAATTACTGCCCATGTTCTTAATCAATTCGGTCTTCAATTGCCTCGATTCATATGATTTTTGGGAGTTGAAAACCGAAATCATTTACTTCCTGATTTACACTGATATATCATCGTCTCATAACTTGGAAACACTCACAGAACCTTCAATTTCATTTGCGCTCTAATTTCTGTTCGTCGGAAACGTTATCTGCTATCCCCAGACTTTCGCCGGAAAACCGGGACATACGTCAAATCGGTAAATTTCTTGATTCTTTCATTCTCAATCCATTGTTAGACTTTCACTAACTTAAATCCTTCAACCAGAATCGGTCCCAGACGACGTTACCGGATACATTACGCTCGCCGGAAAATCTCTGGACATTTCCGAAAAACGCTGTGAATCGGTACAAACATCTAAACCCTTTGATAATCTTTGTTTAGTAACTCAATTTCACAATTAGTTGATCAAAACTGTTAATTGATCCGATCAGACGGAATTCACAAAACAGAGCCGACGATCTTTGCCGGAGTTCTGAGAAAAACATCTGTTTCGGTACATTCATTTCCAAAACCCTCTCTATCCATTACATTTCAATCATTTATAAGTTTCGTTAATCGAATTAAACCAGAACAGTCGGATATTGTTGTCTGTGTCTTTGAAACGAAGAAGATGAAGTCGAACATTAGGTATAAGTTTAATTAAAACAAGATATTAAACCGGGTTAGACACACAGTCCAGCGGTGGACTGTGTGCAAACACACAGCGCACGTCTCGAGTTCGATCCCTGACACGACCCTATCCTCTGAAATAAAAATGTTTTTTTAAACCGAACCGTATTAACTCGCTGTAAGATGTTAAGTTTAATAAAAACCAGTATTTTAACCAGGTTAGACACACAGTCCAGCGGTGGACTGTGTGCAACGTTAAACAACGGGTCCCGGGTTCGAGACCTGTTATGTGCACCGGTTCGACATAATTAAAATTCTTTTTAAAATAAATGAATTCTGATAAATTAAATAGCATATAAATATAATTAAAAACAGAAATATTTCGGGTTAGACACGTAGCTCAGTTGGTAGAGCTGCGTGCACGCGTACGGGAGGTCATGAGTTCGAACCTCACTCAGCGCATACATACACAAGGTCCGAACCGGTCAACAGTCAAAGTCAACAGTCAACAGTCAAAGTCAACGGTCAACAAAAAGTCAACATTTTTTTTATATTTTTATTTATTTATTTAATTTAAAAATCAATTAAAAATACTTAAAAATAATATTTTTAAAGTTAGAAAATGACCTTAAACTCACAAAAATAAATCTAAAAATCCTATTAAAATTGTTAATAAAATCCACATATTTACCGAACCTCTACCAATTCCCCGTTTTAATCACATTTTGGGGTGTATCATGTGTCGTTTATTATTTATTACATTTAAACACTTGTGCATTCATCATATCCATGATCAAATGTATATCCAATATGTATCAATTGTTTGTGTGGTTAATGTTTAGATTAAATTTATCATTTTCAGTACATACATCATCATAGGCTCGTATGTTCCCCATTACTTATGAGCGGAACCGTTCCCCATTACCTATGAGCGGAACGTGGCGTTGCCAACATACGATCGGCTCCGTTTGATTGAGCCTCGATCGCACATACATCATCATAGGCCGTCCGTTCCCCATTACCTATGAGCGGAACGTGACGTTGCCAACATATACATTATCATTCATATCATATACTCATGAAAGGTGGTTTGTTATTGTTTGTTTATTTACGTTTGCTCACATATGATTATTGCACAATTTTTCCATATTAAATCCAACAAGAAATCAATAACAAATGTTTTCTAACAAGGTTTACTCGCCAACTTTTGTTGACCCAAAATCCCCCATTTTTACACATGATACAGGTGATCCAGTTGCAGCAAGAAACATGTAGGACGGCCTAGAAGAATAAATCAGTTTAGGCTTTAGAAAGTAGACAAGTTTAGGCGAACATGATACAGGAATTACTGTGAGTACAAGTTCGGGCGAACTTGTCTAGTTTCCTAGGAAAGTAGACAAGTTTAGGCGAACTTGTCCCTTTTGTTGAAGGAGGATACAAGTTCGGGCGAACTTGTCTGATTTCCTTGGAAATCAGTACAAGTTCGGGCGAACTTGTGGTATTTGGTGAGTTTTATCAAGTTCGGGCGAACTTGATGCCTTCTGAGCGAACTTGTCTGTTTTGGCATCCAAATAGTGCGTTTTCGCGTCGTTTGCTGAGGAAATCGAGTGCTCATCCCTCCAATCTTAAGCCACTGAGTAAAACTTAGGCTGGAGAGGTCTTTTGGAGCGAGTTTAGCCATTTTACAGAAACTCAGGCTAATTCGGGCGAACTTGATGGTTCATATGGGTTAGTCCAGCTTGTGTAAAATGACGATTTCGTCCTTGTGCTTCCGGATCTGAGATCTTGCTTGACAACGCCTCGTTCCACTTCAAAGTGAACGAAACATACGTCATTTAGTCCGAACATTGTGTAAAATCGATGTTTGAAAGGTTTTGCTCAGATCTAAGCATAGATCTGAGTGATAAACAGAAGTTTTGTAGAAAAAGATGAAGATTTTCCTAAAAAGAAGAGATTTGATGAAAACGAAGGCAAAGCCTTGTGAAAAATCGCTGTAAAACGTTGTAAAACGTTGTAGAACATTGTTGTAGTCGAAAACGGGTTGAATCTTACTTAGAAAACAAAGGGTTTTCGGTTTTGGGGAGCTCCGGGCGAACTTGCAGCAAGTTCAAATGAAGAATGGAGCTGAGTATTTATAGGTGGAGGTGAGAAAGGAGCTGGAATGATCAAGTTCGGGCGAACTTGCTACAAGTTCGAGCGAACTTCCTTGTTCCTGCTTTTTGAGAATAAGTCCAGGCAAACTTGATGAGTTTGGAGGATTTTGATGGCTTAGACAAGTTCGGCCAAACTTGACCTTGTGGCCAAGTTTTGTTTGATTATTTCGCGTTAAGAGTTCGTTTGGCGACTTGTTTGCATTAGTTAGTTACATTAAGCGTTTTAATTGATAGCACAGTGTGATTTAGCGATTCGTGCGTGTGAGAGCGTTACGATAGCGATTGTAACCATAACATAAACAAATATAACACACATAAAACATAATTCCACATAATTAACTACGTTTTGCGATGCGATGGCACAAGTGGTTATTGTACAACAACACACTCGGCTATTAAAGAAACATAGTAGTGTGTTTGAATTAGCGATGCGTTTAATAAGCGATTAGATGCGATGTAATTGTAAACAAACATAATTAGTTAACATAACTCTATCATAAATCGAATCTCGGGATTACAAAGAGAGGTACAACGGAAATAAAAAGAAAAAGATAACAACGAATTTTTCGAGTTATTACAGTCTCCCCTACTTTAGGAAATATCGTCTCGAAATTTAAGTAGTGGCCGTAACAAAGAGATGCGGGTATTTAGCCTTCATATCACTTTCCAATTCCCAAGTGAACTCGGCGCCGCGTTTGCCTTCCCATCGGACCTTCACGATAGGGATGCGAGAGCGTCGGAGTTTCTTGGTCTCTCGGTCCAAGATTTCTACCAGCTTTTCCACAAAATGGAGAGTCTCGTTGATTTGCAAATCCTCGAGAGGTACATGGAGATTTTCTTCAGCTAGGCATTTCTTGAGGTTTGAGACATGGAAAGTCGGATGGACAATGTTGAGTTCTTCCAGTAGTTCGAGTCGGTAGGCCACTTTGCCAATTCTCTCCAGAATCTTAAAGGGACCCACGTATCGTGGCTCTAGCCTTCCTTTCTTTCCGAAGCGGATCACTCCTTTCCAAGGTGCAACCTTTAAGAGAACGTGATCTCCCACTTTGAACTGTAGGGGCTTGCGGCGTTTGTCGGCGTAACTCTTTTGACGACTCCGAGCTTTCAAGAGATTGTCTTTGATTTGGAGGATCTTGTCTGTCGTTTCTTGAATTAACTCGGGACCGGTGATTTGTGTTTCTCCGATCTCGTGCCATGCAATAGGTGATCGACATTTTCTTCCATACAGTGCCTCAAAAGGAGCCATTTGAATGCTGGTATGATAACTATTATTGTACAAGAATTCAATTAAAGGTAAATGCGTATCCCAATTACCACCGAAATCTATGATGCACGCACGAAGCATGTCTTCGAGGGTGCGGATCGTGCGCTTAGTCTGACCGTCGGTTTGAGGATGAAAAGTGGTACTGAGATTAAGGGTAGTACCGAGAGCAGATTGAAAAGTCTCCAAGAGACGTGTGGTAAAGCGACCATCGCAGTCAGAGATGATGTCACGAGGCGTCCCATGTCGACAAATGACTTCGTAGGTATAGATTTGTGCTAATCGTTCTACCTTAAAGTCTTCTCGTATAGCAACAAAGTGAGCGGATTTAGTAAGACGATCAACGACAACCCAAATGCTATCGTGACCAGAGGAGGTGCGAGGGAGTTTCTAACAAAGTCCATAGCTATACTCTCCCACTTCCACATCAGGATTTCGGGTTGTTCGAGTAAACCAGAGGGCCTTTGATGTTCAACTTTAACTTTAGAGCAAGTTAAGCACTTTGAGACGTATACATCGATATCCTTTTTCATGCCCGGCTACCAGTACTTAGGACGAAGGTCCTGGTACATCTTGTCGGCTCCGGGATGAATGGAGTATCGAGATTTATGAGCTTTGGCCATTAGCAAATCATGAAGATTATCACGGCTAGGAATCCAAATACGATCGAGATATTAATAAATACCGTTACATTTAACCACGAGCTGAGTTTCGGCACCACATTTGATTTCTTCTTGCAGGGTATTCTCATTAAAACAAGCAAACTGGGCGGAGCGAATCATGATTTCGAGATCATTCAAAGCTTGAGAGTCACGAACACTATACACATAGCTTCATCGACTGAGAGCATCGGCAGCGACGTTTGCTTTGCCAGGATGGTAGCGTGTCTCACAATCGTAGTCATTGAGAAGTTCAACCCATCTGCGTTGGCGCATGTTTAGTTCTTTTTGGTTAAAGATATGTTGTAAGCTCTTATGGTCGGTGAAGACCGTACACTTAGTATCGTAAAGGTAGTCTCGCCCTATCTTCAATGCAAAGACAACTGCACCGAGTTCGAGATCGTGGGTTGTGTAGTTCTTCTCGTGGATCTTGAGTTGTCGAGATGCATACGCGATAACTTTGTCTCGTTGCATGAGAACACAACCAAGACCAAGATTAGAGGCATTCGGGTTGAGCGAATACGGGAGCTTTGCATAGCATACGCTTGAGAGTTTGAAAGGCTTCCTCTTGTTTGGAATCCCAAATGAAAGGCTTGTCTTTATGAGTTAAAGCGGTAAGCGAAGCGACGATTTTCGAAAAGTCGGTGATGAATCGACGGTAGTAACCCGCCAATCCAAGAAAGGAACAGATTTCAGATGCATTCTTCGGCGTAATCCAACTCTTTACAGGTTCAATCTTTGCAGGGTCGACGTGAATTCCTTGATTATTAACGATGTGGCCGAGAAATTGGACTTCTTCGAGCAAGAATTCACACTTAGAGAACTTAGCATAAAGGCGATTACCCTGAAGAAGTTAGAGAACTAAACGGAGATGGCGCGCATGTTCGGCTCTCGACTTCGAGTAAATAAGGATGCCATAGATAATCACAATGACGAAACGATCCAAGAAGACTTTACACACACGGTTCATCAAATCCATGAAGACCGCGGGTGCATTTGTAAGACCAAAGAGCATGACCACGAATTCGAAATGGCCATAACGAGTACGAAATGCGGTTTTCGGAATATCTTCTTCCAACACGCGTAACTGCTGATAACCGCAACGTAGATCGATCTTAGAAAAACAAGTAGCACCTTGAAGCTGATCAAATAAGTCGTCGATACGAGGAAGAGGGTAACGGTTCTTTAT
Source organism: Scalesia atractyloides (assembly GCA_947069175.1). NCBI lineage: Eukaryota > Viridiplantae > Streptophyta > Magnoliopsida > Asterales > Asteraceae > Scalesia > Scalesia atractyloides. The sequence continues at coordinate 20,769,743 of CAMTDV010000024.1, read as the reverse complement.
CGTGAGCTTATTAAGTTCACGATAATCGATGCACATACGGAACGTCCCATCTTTCTTTTTTACAAAAAGAACGGGGGCAAGTAGACCAATCCTATCCGATTGCAAGTAGACAAATCCTCAACCTGCCACATATGTTTAAACAAAACGTCAATACAATGAAGTAAAGGTGAGCATAGAGGTTTTCACGTACATAATAGATATAAAAGTGTTTAGCATACTCCGCATGACATACGTAAGAGATGTGAACTATGTAACTACTTAGATTCAAGTAAACCAACAAACCGCGATTGATCGAGGCATGCGAACAAGTTTCAACATCCTAAAAAAGAAAATAAATGAGAAATGTATAATGCGAGCCTTAACAACCCCGGGCCTCCGGGTGGCGGGTCAACCTCTAGTATACTATCATGTTAAGGGTGGCGTACAAGCAATCAAGCAATACATACAATTCAGCATATTTCACATATAGTCATGTAATTCAGCGGGTTGCGAATAAGCGTTTGAGAGTTGTGTGATGTGTTTTGATATACGAACATATGTGACACCCAAAAGTGCGCTTAAGCATAAAAGGAGTGCAAGAATACTCATTGTGGGTGGATTTTAGGAGAGAGACGGGATTTGAGATGAGTTGTGGAGAGCGCCGGATCAGCCTGTAAGCGAACAGAAGTGCATCAGTCTTCTGAATTGCTGAAACGGTTAACGGTTGAGAGAATAGTAGACAAGTTCGGGCGAACTTGTACTTGAAAGTACAAGTCCGGCGAACTTGTACTTGAAAGTACAAGTCCGGCGAACTTGTATGTCTGGAATTACTGTGAGTACAAGTTCGGGCGAACTTGTCTGGTTTCCTAGGAAAGTAGATAAGTTCGAGCGAACTTGTCCCTTTTGTTGAGGGAGGATACAAGTTCGGGCGAACTTGTCTGATTTTTTTGGAAATCAGTACAAGCCGGGCGAACTTGTGGTATTTTGGTGAGTTTCGGTCAAGTTCAGGCGAACTTGGTCACCAATCTGGTGACAAGTTCAAACGAACTTGATGCCTTCTGAGCGAATTTGACTGTTTTGGCATCCAAATCGTGCGTTTTCACGTCGTTTGCTTAGGAAATCGAGTGCGCTTAAGCCACTAAGTAAAACTTAGGCTAGAGAGGTCTTTGGGAGCGAGTGTAGCCATGTTACAGAAACTCGGACTAATCCGGGCAAACTTGATGGTTCCTACGGGTTAGTCCAGCTTGTGGAAAGTGACGATTTCGTCCTTGTGCTTCCGGATCTGAGATCTTGTTTGACAACGCCTCGTTCCACTTCAAAGTGAACGAAACAAACGTCATTTAGTCCGAATATTGTGTAAAAAACCGATGTTTGAAAGGTTTTGCTCAGATCTAAGCATAGATTGAGTGATAAATAGAAGTTTTGTAGAAAAATATGAATATTTTCGTAAACAGAAGAGATTTGATGAAAACCAAGGCAAAGCCTTGTACAAAATCGTGTAAAACGTTGTAGAACGTTGTTGTAGTCGAAAAGGGTTGAATCTTACTTAGAAAACAAAGGGTTTTCGGTTTTGGTGAGCTCCGGGCGAACTTGCAGCAAGTTCAAATGAAGAATGGAGCTGAGTATTTATAGGTGGAGGTGAGAAAGGAGCTGGATAGATTAAGTTCGGGTGAAACTTGTATCAAGTTCGGGGAACTTGCTTGTTTCCTGCTTTTTGAGAATAAGTCCGGGCAGACTTGATGAGTTTGGAGGATTTTGATGGCTTAGACAAGTTCGGGCAAACTTGTGACACATGTTCGGCCGAACTTGACTTGTGGCCAAGTTTTGTTCGATTATTTCGCGTTAAGTGTTCGTTTGGTGACTTGTTTGCATTAGATAGAAACATTAAGCGTTTTAATTGATACCACAGTGTGATTTAGCGATTCGTGCGTGTGAGAGCGTTACGATAGCGATTGTAACCATAACATAAACAAATATAACACACTAAAACATAATTCCACATAATTAACTGCGTTTTGCGATGCGATGGCACAAGTGGTTATTGTACAACAACACACTCGGCTATTAAAGAAACATAGTAGTGTGTTTGAATTAGCGATGCGTTTAATAAGCGATTAGATGCGATGTAATTGTACACAACATAATTAGTTAACATAACTCTATTATAAATCGAATCTCGGATTACAAGGAGAGGTACAACGGAAATAAAAAGAAAGAGATAACAACGAATTTTTCGAGTTGTTACAGTCTCCCTACTTTAGGAAATTTCGTCTCGAAATTTAAGTAGTGGTTGTAACAGATGCGGGTATTTAGCCTTCATATCACTTTCCAATTCCCAAATGAACTCGGGGCCGCATTTGCCTTCCGATCGGACCTTCACGATAGGGATGCGAGAGCGTCGGAGTTTCTTAGTCTCTCGGTCCATGATTTCTACCAGCTTTTCCACAAAATGGAGAGTCTCGTTGATTTGCAAAACCTCGAGAGGTACATGGAGATTTTCTTCAGCTAGGCATTTCTTGAGGTTTGAGACGTGGAAAGTCGGATGGACGTTGTTGAGTTCTTCCGGTAGTTCGAGTCGGTAGGCCATTTGCCAATTCTTTCCGGAATTTAAAGGGACCCACGTATCGTGGCTCTAGCTTTCTTTCTTTCCGAAGCGGATCACTCATTTCCAAGGTGCAACCTTTTAAGAGAACGTGATCTCCCACTTCGAACTGTAGGGGCTTGCGCGTTTGTCGGCGTAACTCTTTTAGACGACTCCGAGCTTTCAAGAGATTGTCTTTGATTTGGAGGATCTTGTCTGTCGTTTCTTGAATTAACTCGGGACCGGTGATTTGTGTTTCTCCGATCTCGTGCCATGCAATAGGTGATCGACATTTTCTTCCATACAGTGCCTCAAAAGGAGCCATTTGAATGCTGGTATGATAACTATTATTGTACGAGAATTCAATTAAAGGTAAATGCGTATCCCAATTACCACCGAAATCTATGGTGCACGCACGAAGCATGTCTTCGAGGGTGCAGATCATGCGCTCAGTCTGACCGTCGGTTTGAGGATGAAAAGCGGTACTGAGATTAAGGGTAGTCCGAGAGCAGATTGAAAAGTCTCCCAGAGACGTGAGGTAAAGCGATCATCGCGGTCAGAGATGATGTCACGAGGCGTCCCATGTCGACAATGACTTCGTCGGTATAGATTTGTGCTAATCGTTCTACCTTAAAGTCTTCTCGTATAGCAATAAAGTGAGCGGATTTAGTAAGACGATCAACGTAACCCAAATGCTATCGTGACCAGAAGACGAGGGAGTTTCTAACAAAGTTCATAGCTATACTCTCCTACTTCCACATCGGGATTTCGGGTTGTTCGAGTAAACCAGGGGGCCTTTGATGTTCAGCTTTAACTTTAGAGCAAGTTAAGCACTTTGAGACGTATACAGCGATATCCTTTTTCATGCCCGGCCACCAGTACTTAGGACGAAGGTCCTGGTACATCTTGTCGGCTCCGGGATGAATGGAGTATCGAGATTTATGAGCATCGGTCATTAGCAAACATTATCGCCGCTAGGAACCAAATACGACCGAGATAGTAATAAATACCGTTAGGTTTAACCGCAATCTGAGTTTCGGCACCACATTTGATTTCTTCTTGCAAGGTATTCTCATTAAAACAAGCAAACTGGGCGGAGCGAATCATGATTTCGAGATCATTCAAAGCTTGAGAGTCACGAACACTATACACATAGCTTCGTCGACTGAAAGCATCGGCGCGATGTTTGCTTTGCCAGGATGGTAGCGTATCTCACAATCGTAGTCGTTGAGAAGTTCATCCCATCTGCGTTGGCGCATGTTTAGTTTTTTTGTTAAAGATATGTTGTAAGCTCTTATGGTCGGTGAAGACCGTACACTTATTACCGTAAAGGTAGTGTTGCCATATCTTCAATGCAAAGACAACTGCACCCAGTTCGAGATCGTGGGTTGTGTAGTTCTTCTCGTGGATCTTGAGTTGTCGAGATGCATGCGCGATAACTTTGTCTCGTTGCATGAGAACACAACCAAGACCAAGATTAGAGCATCGCAATAACAACAAATTGTCGTTTCCGTCGAGTAGAGCGAGTACGGGAGCGTTGCATAGCATACGCTTGACAGTTGAAAGGCTTCCTCTTGTTTGGAATCCCAAATGAAAGGCTTGTCTTTATGAGTTAAAGCGGTAAGCGGAACAACGATTTTCGAAAAGTCGGCGATGAATCGACGGTAAACCCGCCAAGCCAAGAAAGGAACGAATTTCAGATGCATTCTTTGGCGTAATCCAACTCTTTACAGGTTCAATCTTTGCAGGGTCGACGTGAATTCCTTGACTATTAAAGATGTGGCCGAGAGTTTGGACTTCTTCGAGCCAGAATTCACACTTAGAGAACTTAGCATAAAGGCGATTACCCTGAAGAAGTTCGAGAATTAAAAGGAGATGGCGCACATGTTCGGCTCTCGACTTCGAGTAAATAAGGATGCCATCGATAATCACAATGACGAAACGATCCAAGAAGGCATTACACACACGGTTCATCAAATCCATGAAGACCGTGGGTGCATTTATAAGACCAAAAGGCATGACCACGAATTCGAAATGTCCATAACGAGTACGAAAGGAGGTTTTCGGAATATCTTCTTCCAACACGCGTAACTGATGATAACCGCAATGTAGATCGATCTTAGAGAAACAAGTAGCACCTTGAAGCTGATCAAATAAGTCGTCGATACGAGGAAGAGGGTAACGGTTCTTTATCGTGAGCTTATTAAGTTCACGATAATCGATGCACATACGGAACGTCCCATCTTTCTTTTTTACAAAAAGAACGAGTGCAAGTAGACCAATCCTATCCGATTGCAAGTAGACAAATCTTCAACCTGCCACATATGTTAAAACAAAACGTCAATACAATTAAGTAAAGGTGAGCATACAGGTTTTCACATACATAATAGATATAAAAGCGTTTAGCATACTCCGCATGACATACGTAAGAGATGTGAACTATGTAACTACTTAGATTCAAGTAAACCAACAAACCGCGACTGATCGAGGCATGCGAACAAGTTTCCACATCCTAAAAAAGAAAATAAATGAGAAATGTATAATGCGAGCCTTAACAACCCCGGGCCTCCGGGTGGCGGGTCAACCTCTAGTATACCATCATGTTAAGGGTGGCGTACAAGCAATCAAGCAATACATACAATTCAGCATATTTCACAGATAGTCATGTAATTCAGCGGGTTGCGAATAAGCGTTTGAGAGTTGTGTGATGTGTTTTGATATACGAACATATGTGACACCCAAAAGTGCGCTTAAGTGTAAAAGGGGTGCAAGAATACTCATTGTGGGTGGGTTTTAGGAGAGAGACGGGATTTGAGATGAGTTGCGGAGAGCGCCGGATCAGCCTGTAAGCGAATAGAAGTGCATCAGTCTTTCGAATTGCTGAAACGGTTAACAGTTGAGAGAATAGTAGACAAGTTCTGGCGAACTTGTACTTGAAAGTACAAGTCCGGCGAACTTGTATGTCTGGAATTACTGTGAGTACAAGTTCGGGCGAACTTGATGGTTCGTACGGGTTAGTCCAGCTTGTATAAAGTGACGATTTCGTCCTCGTGCTTCCGGATCTAAGATCTTGCTTGACAACGCCTCGTTCCACTTCAAAGTGAACGAAACATACGTCATTTAGTCCGAATATTGTGTAAAAATCGATGTTTGAAAGGTTTTGCTCAAATCTAAGCATAGATCTGAGTGATAAACAGAAGTTTTGTATTTCGTAAACAGAAGAGATTTGATGAAAACAAAGGCAAAGCCTTGTGCAAAATCGTTGTAAAATGTTGTAGAACGTTGTTGTAGTCGAAAACGGGTTGAATCTTACTTAGAAAACAAAGGGTTTTCGGTTTTGGGAAGCTCCGGGCGAACTTGTAGCAAGTTCAAATGAAGAATGGAGCTGAGTATTTATAGGTGGAGGTGAGAAAGGAGCTGGAATGATCAAGTTCGGGCGAACTTGCTACAAGTTCGAGTGAACTTGCTTGTTTCCTACTTTTTGAGAATAAGTCCGGGCGGACTTGATGAGTTTGGAGGATTTTGATGGCTTAGACAAGTTCGGGCGAACTTGTGATACACAAGTTCGGCCGAACTTGACCTTGTGGCCAAGTTTTGTTCGATTATTTCGTGTTAAGAGTTCGTTTGGCGATTTTGTTTGCATTAGTTAGTTACATTAAGCGTTTTAATTGATATCACAGTGCGATTTAGCGATTCGTGCGTGTGAGAGCGTTGCGATAGCGATTGTAACCATAACATAAACAAATATAACACACATAAAACATAATTCCACATAATTAACTGCGTTTTGCGATGCGATGGCACAAGTGGTTATTGTACAACAACACACTCGGCTATTAAAGTAACATAGTTCCTTGTTATTGCATTTGAATTAGCGATGCGTTTAATAAGCGATTAGATGCGATGTAATTGTAAACAAACATAATTAGTTAACATAACTTTCTTATAAATCGAATCTCGGGATTACAAGGAGAGGTACAACGGAAATAAAAAGAAAAGGATAACAACGAATTTTTCGAGTTGTTACAGTCTCCCCTACTTTAGGAAATTTCGTCTCGAAATTTAAGTAGTGGTCCTAACAAAGAGATGCGGGTATTTAGCCTTCATATCACTTTGCAATTCCCAAGTGAACTCGGCGCCGCGTTTGCCTTCCTATCGGACCTTAACGATAGGGATGCGAGAGCGTCGGAGTTTCTTGGTCTCTCGGTCCTTGATTTCTACCGGCTTTTCCACAAAATGGAAAGTCTCGTTGATTTGCAAATCCTCGAGAGGTACATTGAGATTTTCTTCAGCTAGGCATTTCTTGAGTTTTGAGACGTGGAAAGTCGGATGGACGTTGTTGAGTTCTTCCGGTAGTTCGAGTCGGTAGGCCACTTTGCAAAAGGGACCCACGTATCATGGCGCTAGCTTTCCTTTCTTTCCGAAGCGGATCACTCCTTTCCAGGGTGCAACCTTTAAGAGAACGTGATCTCCCACTTCGAACTGTAGGGGCTTGCGGCGTTTGTCGGCGTAACTCTTTTGACGACTCCGAGCTTTCAAGAGATTGTATCTGATTTGGAGGATCTTGTCTGTCGTTTCTTGAATTAACTCGGGACCGGTGATTTGTGCTTCTCCAATCTCATGCTATGCAATAGGTGATCGATATTTTCTTACATACAGTGCCTCAAAAGGAGCCATTTGAATGCTGGTATGATAACTATTATTGTACGAGAATTCAATTAAAGGTAAATGCGTATCCCAATTACCACCGAAATCTATGATGCACGCACGAAGCATGTCTTCGAGGGTGCGGATCTTGCGTTCAGTCTGACCGTCGGTTTGAGGATGAAAAGCGGTACTGAGATTAAGCGTTGTACCGAGAGCAGATTGAAAAGTCTCCCAGAGACGTGAGGTAAAGCGACCGTCGCGGTCAGAGATGATGTCACGAGGCGTCCCATGTCGACAAATGACTTCGTCGGTATAGATTTGTGCTAATCGTTCTACCTTAAAGTCTTCTCGTATAGGAACTACTCTTGCTAATGTAATAAGTGTTAAGGTAACATACTTTCTGTCTGTCACTGATGAAAGCGAAACAGAAATCAACTATGCACTCTAGGTCATCTCTTAGTAAGTCCAAAAACCATTTCCATCTTTGGGTTGTTTTAGCCTCAACAAGTGCATAAGCAACTGGATATATGCTATAGTTCCCATCTAAGCCAACAGCAGTCAAGATCTGTCCAGGGAAAGGCCCTTTCATAAAACACACATCCACTCCGAGCAGTGGTCTTCCAATCATTTTAAGACACCTCATCATAGATGCAAAACAAATATAGATCCTGTGAAACTGCCTTGTATGGCTACTAGGGTTGGCACATGGATCCACATCTATCCTGATTGTACTTCTTGGGTTGGCTTTACGAAGTTCTTCATAATATGACCTTAGAAGACCATACTGCTCCTAGTAATCACCAATTATTCTGGTTGTTGCCAACCTCTTTGCTCTAAAAACCTTCTGTAATGATATTTCTAGTTGGTGCTTCCTGAGAAATTGACTTTGAATTGCTTGTATTTGCATTCATGGGTTGCTTTCAAGTAGGGGTTGGATCTCCCTTGCAATTGAACTCGTTGTATACAATGATATGTCCCTGCTTGTAAGACAGGTATGATGATTATGAACTCTCTTCACACACCACTTATCCTTAGCCGTTTTCCTTGAGACGTGAACTGCCCAAGGGCAGGTGGACTTTGTATGCCTTTTAATGTGTCTGTACTTTTCCCTACTTCCTTGATTTTACTATTTTGTCCATCCTTCCCTCCACTCTTTTCAATTGAACCAAGCTACGGATTACTCCCAAAACACACCACTTTATACCTTCACAACTCGTTTTTAAGGATAAAGACATCCTTCCTAGCCTTAACAACTTAATTTTTCACCATCTCATTCATCTTTTTTTTGCCATCAATCAGCTGACCAACACATAATGGTACGTATGATACACCTTTCAATTTGCCATCAGCTTTTCTTTTCCCTGTTATCTACTTGGCAACCCTCTCTCTAAGTGTTGTATTGCCATCAGATCCACTATCAAAGTTTTCCAAGTCAATTGGAAGATGACCTTCTGCATCATCATGATCTCCATCACTTGAGCCATCCAGTTCTTCATGGGTAAATTCTACATTAGCCCTGAATCTTTGCATATCCACATCAATATTATACACCATATTATCTTCCTCAACATATTCATAATCAGGATCATCGGGTCAGTGTTGTGACCCGAACCATCATTTTCATTCTCAGTTTCTTTCTCCTTCGCATTCTCATCCTCAGTTTCATTTTCATTCACATATTCAACAAGTTGTGCATTCTGAATTAAAATCGAAGCTGGATCAATTTCTCTATAGGGATCGGATTTATCATGAAGAGACTTCAACAAAACGGTGGACATCTAGTGTTTAAGATACATGTCAATCAATTTAACAGCTTGACAGACATGATCAAACATAGGTTCCAACTCAATATCACATTTTAATGTCCTAAGCCCAAAATCCAAAGACACATAATGAATGTAGAGTACGATACCATCATCATAACCTAATTTCTTAATAATCTCCTCTAGAACATCCATATTTAATACATGAATGTCTACATGATCAATGAGTTGATCTTGCCATCTAAGTACTCCCTACTTGGATTATCCACAAAATAACCTCCATGGTGTACCCTAATTGTAAATTGTCTATCAGTATCACCTGTAAACAAACAACAACATCAGATTAAGACAGCAAAAGCTTAAATTTTTACCTGAGAATTATTTGCATGTTTCTTACAATACATCTCGTCTACTTTGAAATATTGATCTTCACCTCTAATCTTCCATAATCGAAGATCCATACTGCAAATCACTGGGATTCCTCTTTAAATCGCCCAACTCCAAGTGCATTCGATGAACTAGGTTTAGGTCAGGGTTTGGGATTGAACAAATGAGGAAAACCAGGGATGTAAGCATGGTTTTGAGGGGAAACCGAAATACCCCTACTGGTAACGGTAAAGATAACGTTTAGATGACGGAGGGGCCAAGGTTGATTACATTTGGAAACGCCCCGGGGGTAGGACAACATAATTTTAGTTTTAGGGTGTAAGAGTGTCAGTGGGGAAACCCAGGGTTAAAATTGCATTTTACTCAAAAACAATATTGTTACTTGTTCTTCTGATTGTTAAATTTTGTCATGTGTATCTTATATCTAACATGCTATGAACATCTACAGGTGCTTATTACACGGATTGTGATAACACAATAACTAAATGGAAATTAATATTTGTAATTGGTTACATAAGTGTTACTCGAGAAATTTTCTTGTTAAGATACGATGGAATTTGATTTCAGTAGATATCAGTTTGGTTTGTTACGATACCGACACTTAGTATAGTTATGATACCAAGTTTGAATACAACCTTTGTTTTTATCAATAAATTGTATATGGAACCACACATGCGTATCAACTTTTCAATATAAGCTAACGAGACACAAGTTGTTTGAGAAAGATGAAATTTAATGAAAACTAAATAGGCGAATACATATGTTAAGTGAGATTGAAATTAAAAAAAGTACATAATAAAATGTTATATGGGAATGTTTAATTTGCACTGTTACTTGTTACTAATGGTTCACACGATATGCCTAGATGTGTAATCAACCAGATCATCAATTTAATCCAAATTCTTTTAGTAATTTTGTATCTCTACCATTAGGCTTTATGGTGTGGGATAAAGCCTCTAAAAGCTTTATCAAGCTACGTCAGCCCCACATAAATGAGAAACTTTATTATTAATTTGCACGGTGTAGAATAAACCTTCCTTTAAAGCCCTTTAACTATATAAAAAAATGAAAAGAACATAATTAAAAAAAATATGATTGGTTAAAAAAACATATGCCCCTTTTCTAACGCTTTAACGCTCGTTAAGGTGCTGACATGTTGACCCTCCCCCTAATGCCCTGGAATTGATGTTGGGGGCACCATGGTTCTAATATCGCATGGGCACGGATTAACATTCATCACAATTTTCAATTTCTCCAAACTTTAAGTATTCAAAAATTCGTAATCTGTTTTTAAACACATGTTAAAATGCTAAAAAGTTAAAAATATCACCCTAGATTTACCTTCTTTTAATGCTAAATTAATTTACCCTAAAAACATTACACAAAGCTAATTGTACATTTTTATATTTAACCTCAAAAACAAGCAAAGATAAACATTGAAAACGAAAACAACCAAAAATTCAAAATTTTTGTCATTGTGTTTTCTTGTGTAAGTTCTTGTTTGTCCTGATTGCATCAACAGCCTGAACAAATCCCTCTTCAACTGTCACAATTTTTATTCTTCTTTCTTCAATATAATAATCCAACACACCTCTCTTTCTTTTACCTATCTCAATGGACCATCTCTCTCTCTCACACACACACACCCACATTTCTCCCAACTAATTCACTTAATTTAATCCCATACAGACCACCTACATTATATTACATTACACACACCCACTATTTTTGATTCCATAAATTAAATACATACATATTCTCTCCTCCACTTCCAAGCAAGCAACTTTTGCCCTTTTTAGTTTCTTGATTTCTGTTGCTAATTGCCATCATTGCACCAATTTCCTTTTCATTTAATCCAAATGGGTGTCTCCCAAACCACTTCAACCCAACACCCACTTCCAAATTCTCAATCTTTAACCACAACAACCTTAAACTTTGAAGATGATGATGAAATCTACCACTTCAACGAAGAAGTTGACCCCAAATTCAACACCTTTTTCCACAAAGTCATATGGGGTTTTGGGCTTTCTTGCTTTTTCCCAACAGTTCACAAGAAACATGAGTCCAAAACCAAAATGGTGAACAATCTTGAACACAATAAGGCTTGGCTTCTTGCAGAGTCTGGTGGGTGTGTTGCAGCTGAGTTTGGGAATGGTGAACCGCACTCGGTGCATTCTTCTTTTAGGTTTAGTTTGTGTTCGCAAGTTGAGCTTGAGTCTTTGAGTGTTGGGTCTTCAAGTTCTACTGTTTTGATGGTGAATTTGGATAATGGGTTGATTGAACCAAGATCTCAGGAGTTGAAGTGGAGGAGGATTGAGAGCTTGGAGAGGAGTATTTCGCCTGTGGTGCATACTCTTGTTAGATTCAGTTTTGCTGAAATTGTTTCTGCTACAAGGAATTTCTCCAAAGGTTGTTGATTTTTTTTTCTGGACTTTTGTTATGCAACATTTTTTACCCAATTTTAATTTTGAGTAAACCTCAAATTTCAATAGAGACTTGGGTTTTCCAACGGGACTCAAGTTCAATTCCCACTTATATCATATTGGGGTGGATATTGGGCAATGATGGTGACAACCCCACCGAGGGGGTTCGATCCTGAGCCGCATCTCGGTTTTCATCCGGCTCTGTTACTTCAGCGAGGCAACTCGTGTGGAGGCAGTACGGTTTCCGGGGAACGCCGTAACCAAGTCTGACCAACCCAGCGTGGGCCCGGGGCAGATCTTGGCTAGGGCCGCCGTCGAGGCGGTGTAACATTGGGTCACTGAAAAAAGAAAGTCGCCGTTCAAAAAGAAAAGTAAACCTCAAATTTCGTTGATGTGGTTTGCTGATTTTAACACTCATAGTCTAATAATTTAAAAATTGCATTTATCGTCCATTAATTTGCTGATTTTAACGGTTTTAGTCCACACCACTAACAATGGTGTGGACCGAAACTGTTAAATTTAACACTAGTGTAGACTGAAACCGTTGAAATCAGCAAACTAATGGACGATAAATGCAATTTTTAAACTATGGAACTAAGAGCATTAAAATCAGCAATCCACATGAACCAAAATTGAGGTTTACTTATTAATTTTTTAGATTTATGATGTAAATGGTAAATTGCTTAGTTTTAATTTGGATCTGATTTGAATTGGAGGATAGGTAGGGTTTTGGGAAGAGGGGCATTAAGCTATGTGTTCAAGGGAAGAATTGGGATATTAAGAACCACAGTAGCAATCAAGAAACTGGACAAAGAAGATAAAGAGGCCCCAAAGGCTTTTTGTAGAGAAGTAATGATAGCTAGTTCTCTTCATAACCAGTTTATTTGTCCCCTCGTCGGGTTTTGTATCGATGCAGAAGGCGGGTTGTTTTTAGTTTACAAGTATGTTTCAGGTGGAAGCTTAGAACGGTATCTACGCGGTACTATTCTATAACCTTTGTGTTTGTTCTTGATCTTGAACCATAACGTTTGAATCTTTGTTAAATAAATAAATAAATAATACCCGTTTTGTAGAAACAAGAACCGGTAAAAAATGGCGGATCAAAGCTTCCGTGGTCAGTAAGGTATAAGATCGCTATTGGGGTCGCTGAAGCTGTGAGGTATTTGCATAACGGGACCGAAAGATGTGTGGTTCATAGAGATATTAAGCCCTCAAACATCCTTCTTTCTTCAAGAAAAACACCTAAGGTTAATAAACAAGTTACTTTTTATATGTTCGGTTTTCGCTTTCTTTTGAAGAGATTTAATTTACTATTTACTTGGTTTGTTGTAGTTATGTGATTTTGGATTAGCTACTTGGACTTCTGCTCCTTCGGTTCCGTTTTTGTGCAAAACTGTGAAAGGGACATTCGGGTAAGTTTTGATCTCCATTTTGTAAGCGTATTTGGTTTTGGTTGGTTGCGGCGTTTGAAGATTGACAATGTTTTTGTTTTTTTGTAAAGGTATTTGGCTCCTGAATATTTCCAACATGGGAAAGTGTCGGATAAAACCGATGTTTATGCATTTGGGGTGGTTCTTTTGGAGTTGATAACAGGACGTAAGCCGATTGAATCAAGAAGAGGAGCCGGAGAAGAGAACTTGGTTTTGTGGGTGAGTTTTCATGATTAAAGTTGATAATTAAGCAGTTGAATAATAATATTAAATATTTCAGTTGAATAAACAATTGATAATATAATCTTGGTTTGATTCTTCAAGTTCTAATAACTTTGAATGTGACCTGACAGAAAACATGACATAAACTAACTCAAAAATTCATGGGTTCGGGTTAGTTCTGGGTTGGACTTATGATCACGATTAGCTAAATGGGCCGTGTTCACGTCGACTTGGCTGGTTCGCAGTTTAACCCGTTTAACCCATTTATTTCTTTATAAATTTTTTAATAATATATATTTTATTCATAACTTAAAATAAGGATTAGGTTTTATAGTTTAAAGTTCAAACATAATTTTTTGTATACATTTGTATTATTTGTCATTAATTTAATTTTAATTTTAGAGTACTAATATGCCAAAAAAAATTGGGTTAAATGGGTCGAGTTTGTTTCAACCTTTGAAAACTGCTGTCATTTTCCGGTTCATGTGCCTGACACGATTTCGGGTCCATGTCGTATATGGGTTCGTGACAAATTTTCATGTTTATGTCTGGGATCAAGTGTTCAACCCGCCAACCTGCGAACACGACTCATTTAACATCCCTACCTTAATGCATTTCACCACTATCATTGTTGAATGATTTGGATTCTGGTCAACATTTTAATTTATTTTATTTTTTCAGGCGAAACCGTTATTACAACAAGGATCTATACCGGAACTACTGGATCGCCGCATCAAATTCACTCAAAGAAACTTAGACCAGATTGCCCGGATGATAAAAGCAGCACACGCGTGTATACACAACGAAGAATCAAAAAGACCAAACATGGATGCAGTACTTTCTATCCTTAAAGGAGTCGAAGCAAATCCAAGATTAAGGAAAACACCAGCCGCAACCCCTTTATCTTCTTACAACTATGCTACTGATGGTTATCCTCGGATTCAACAATCAAAGAATGACTTGAATTCGCATTTAGCTTTGGCAATGCTAGGCGTTACGGAGTTTGAAGATGATCATGATCATTTGTACTGTCGATGATCGTGATTGTAGAGCAAAAAACATCCTTTTTGAAGGTTGAAGTTAACAAGAGTACAGAAAATGAAGATTTGAAAAGGGTTGATAGAGAGTTTGTATATAGATCTTGTAGTTGAATCATGGTTTAAAAAAAAACTAATTTACATGTATGCGAATTGAGATCATCTCGGTCATGCCTTTATTTGACAGGCTTACTATGGCATTTTTTTTTCTCTTTTGAAAAATTGTTTGCTTGAATTATGGGTTGTCAGTAAATTAATATTCGTTCTGACCGTTTTTGTTCCTTTATTTCCTCTAAATTAAATTACCTGTAAGAGGTAAAGAGGATTCAAATCCAATCCATCAAAATATACATATATCTCATTAAAAGAAAACTCATATATCAATATATTTTTATTAAAAACAAATATTTTTCTCTCTTAATTTCAATTAAATAATATTTTTATACCTTTATCATTAATTTTCTCTCTTATTCACTTACAATCACTTTCAATATATATTAAAAAAGTATAGGGGTGAACAGTGTCCTCCCAAATATACAGATAAACAGTAACAAATTCTCTCTCATCCACTCACAACCACTTTTTATACTTTATATACTTTAAAAACCTCACACATAATTTGATTTCCAGATGATCCAACCACCCAAATTATGTGAGAGGGGGTTTTAAAATTATGAAAAATAGTTGTAGGTGTTTGTAAGTGGTTGTGGGTGAAGGGGAGAGAAATTGTTACTGTTCATCTGTAAATTTGAGGGACACTGTTCACCTCTTATAATTTTTTAATATATTTTGAAAGTGATTGTGAGTGAAAGAGAGAGAAAATGTAATGATAAAGGTATTAAAAAAATTATTTATTGAAAAGGAGAGAGAGAAAAGATAGTAACTTTTAGTGTAATATAGATAAAATATGAGGTGTTGGATGTGAATGCTCTAATGGATACAAAATTTGAGGGTTACCATCAATTAAGAACTCAGAGCATTCACATCCATTGCAGTCTCTTTTTATCCTATATTACCTAAAAACATTACATTTTCTCTCTTATTTTCAATTAAATAATATTTTTTATACCTTTATCATTATTTTTTTCTCTCCTCCATTCATAACCACTTTCAAAATATATTAAAAAATTATAGGAGATAAACTGTGTCTCCTCAAATATACAGATAAACAGTAACATTTTCTTACTCCTCTACCCACAACCACTTTTTATGCTTTTTATATTATAAAAACTCCACTCACACGATTTGATGGAATGGATGTGAATGCTCTAAGAGTAAGAGCATTCACATCATGTCCATTATATTATGTGAGATAAGTTTTTAAATTATAAAAAAGTGGTTTAAGTGGTTGTGAGTGGAGGAGGGAGAAAATGTTACTGTTCATCTGTATATTTGGGGGACACTTTTCATCCTCTATAATTTTTTAATATATTTAGAAAGTGGTTGTGATAGAGGAGAAAGAAAATGTAATAATAAAGATATAAAATATTATTATTTAATTAAAAGAAGAGAGAAAATATAGTTGTTTTTAGTGTAATTATAAGGTAAAAATAGTGGGTAGAATGTGAATGTTCTATGGGCGAACAAAATATCGGAGAAAACGATATCGAAATAATCGAACTGATTCGGAAATCAATGCGTAGGTAGACTTCTTTTATAATCAAGGTTTAAAGTTTGGATATACTTTTTGTTTCACTTTTTAAATAAAATAACAATAATAAATTAATAATGATACCTCGTCATTTATATGGAAAAATATGTAGTACCAATCGTCATTTATATGGAAAAATATGTAGTGCCAAATTGTAGACAAAACAAATTATAATAATATGTAAAATGAACATTACGTAAATGAAAAGTATTCAAATCAATGTCTTCAATGAGTTTTTGGCCGCAAAACAAGCGAACCAATCCGTTAGCATTGGATGAAGATCATATTTAACACGAGTCCCTTAAAATAGCTTTCACACTTCTTATTAGACGAGTGTGTTTGTCTCCCAGCGTACAACAAGTGGAACAATGTGTTTACTGCCGGAGATGACTTTCCACCAAGATAACACTTGGTTGTGTGGTTTTTTTGGTTTTCTTAAAAAGAAAGGGGTGAAGTTGATCTTTTATTTGAAAGTTAACTATTATTCACATGCCTACCCTCAAAACAGGCAGCGCAGCTACCTCAAACAAGGGCAGCCGCACACCAACAGCAAAACCGATTACATAAGGTTAAAAGAGCACCAATTGTTCCACGAATCCCTCCATTTCTAGATCTATTACGATACCACAAGAAGCCTAACACCTTAACATCCAAGGATTTCTAAAATCTCTTTTATGTTGTTGTAGAATCTTCTCTCGTTCCTAGCCTTCCATTTACACCAACATCCCACCATGATAATACCTTGCATAGAATCCTTAGCCACCTTCTCCAATCCCGAATACTCGTGAATAAACAACAAATCTTTGATCGAAAACACAAAGATTGGGCTGATCCGGCACCACTGCTGATAAGATTCCAAATACTCGAAGCCACGGACAAGGGCAAAGAAGATGTTCGGCAGACTCTGCACCATCCTCGCACATGGAGCACAAGTCATTACCATTCTAACAATTGCGTTTAGCAAGAGCATCGACGATGGTTCTTCCCATTTCGGCTCTCCAACCAAAGATACATTTTTTCGGAACCCACTTCGACCACTGAAAAACAAAATTGTTGGTGTAGTCTTCTCCGCTTCTGAGGAAATCTTTAACCGTCCTAACTGAGAACTCAGTACTACTACCTCTAATCCATTCCCATTTATCCCAGGTACTAGTTAAAGACACATTATCCAGGAGAGAGGCCAGCTCACTCCATTCGGCCAACTCCATATCAGTATTAGGGATCTGTTCTACTCCTAGCAGTCGCGAAATTCCTGAGTTAAGGGATTAAATCTATCCCGAATCTAGGACCTTTTTCAGCCTCTAACTGGAAGAGAAGCGAAAACCGATCCTTGAGAGGAATGTTGCAAACCCAAGAGTCGATCCAAAATCTTATACTTCCGCCGTCCCCCACCCTTCCTTTAAAATTATGAGAAAGATGGGTATCCCCAACCTTAGCTTCATCTGTCGTCTGGAAAATACTCTTCCAAACCCCACAAACCTTCTTATTAATCGGAACGAGCCTCCAACTTAATCTAGAATACTGGATTGAGTCGACAACCTTCATCTATAGACCAATATCATTATTACGATACCGCCATATCCATTTAGAAAGCAACGCCATATTCACACAACTAAGATTAGATAGACCAAGACCACCCTTATCCATTGGATCCGTCACCCTTTGTCACGCCACCTAGTGACGTTTGTTAGTCATACTCTTCCCACCCCATAAGAACCATTTTATAATCCCTTCGAAGCCTTTTAAAACCCCTACCAGAGCCTTGAACAATTTGAGAAAATAGTTGGGAATACTTTTGAGGACCGAATTTATAAGGGTC
Source organism: Scalesia atractyloides (assembly GCA_947069175.1). Classification (NCBI taxonomy): domain Eukaryota; kingdom Viridiplantae; phylum Streptophyta; class Magnoliopsida; order Asterales; family Asteraceae; genus Scalesia; species Scalesia atractyloides. The sequence goes on along the minus strand of CAMTDV010000024.1, from coordinate 20,751,804 downwards.
ACTCTCCCTCAAATGGACAGTAAGGAGGCCATCCACAATGCTAACCGAGCCTTGAAAATATCAAACACTGATTTCCAACTATCAACTCTATGCATCTTAGCACCTACCAACACGCCTAGATGCACAAACGAAAGCTCACCCTTATTACAACTAAGAATCGTAGCCATCTCGTTCACTTCAGAAGAGCGCAAACCCAAACCATATAGATTTGACTTCCTCAAATTTTTAAGGCTAAAGACAAGGTTAAAACACCTGAGAAGACGAGCGACATTTTTGATATTGTTACAACCCCATTCTCCCATGGTGACACAATCGTTCGCATATAAGAGGTGAGTCAAAATCGGATCGTTGTTAGGCCAAACGACACCACTTATAGCCCCCACCCTACTCGCCTTCCTTATCATGCTTGAGAGCGCTTCCATCACAAAAAGAAAAAGGAAATGGGAGATCGGATCTCCTTGTCGCATACCTTTAAGAACTGAGGACCTAGCCGTAGAAAGGATGCCATAACTCCATCGGCACCACCAAGGAGGAAAACCCAATTGACTCATAATCGAAATAACAAGATTCCAATTAACGTCATCGTACACTTTAGCGAAATCAATTTTAAACAGGAAAGCCTTGTATTTGCTACTTTTAGCCCATGCGACCACCTCGTTGAAAATAAGCAGCCCAACAAGAAGCAGTCTCTTCTTCAGAAATGTTATTTGAGAGTCCGTGATCACCGAGCCGATAACCTTCTTTAACCTGTTGGCCAACACTTTTGAGATAACTTTATTGATGATTCTAACGGGATTAATGGGGCGGTAGTCCCCTAAACCCCTGGATCCGTAGACTTATGAATGAGGGTTATGAATGATGAAGTGCACCCACGCGAGAAGCTTCCCTCATCGTAAAACTTATCGAAAATGCCCTCAAAGTCTGTCTCATACAACCTCCAGAAATTCTTGACAAACTTCATACTAAAACCAGCAGGCCCCCGAGCCCGTTCATTGCCGCACTTGAAGACAACAGACTTGATTTTTTCCTTCGAAAATTTGTTGGTTAACATTTTTGCATCTTCCTCCGAAAGATTTTTATCAACTAAGCATGGCATATTAGGGCGGCAAGGCATCTCCTCTTTGAATTTATTCCGAAAAAAAATCGTAAACAACCTTCTTAACTTTTGTCGGCTTAGACTCCCACTCGTTATCCATCATAAGACCCGGGATCCCATTTGAAGCCTTCCTTTTATTAACCAAACCATGAAAATACGCCGTACTGTCGTCTTCCTCCATCGCCCATTTAAGCCTAGCCCTCTGTCTAAGATCTTTAGCCCGCTTATCTTCTATAATACTCAAATTCTTGTTACATTCCAATCTCACCCATTCTTCTTCGTCACTCATATCTCTATTTTCCATAATCACTTCCAGGTCATCTAATTCTTCTCTCACACGGACCTGGGCTCCCCTTTCCTTAACCCGAAGATCATCTCTCCAGGCTCTAATCTTATCTCTAAGAACTTTGAACTTCTGAAGCAGAACCAGACCCGTGAAGTGGAAATCACTTAGTGCTGACTCAACAAGTTTATTAAAATCAAGCCTTTCAAGCCACAAACTGAAAAATTTTTAAAAAATTGGAGCCGAAGTTTAGGTTTTTAACGTTTAACAAAATCAGATTATGATCCAAGTGGCCCCTGGGGTGGGATCGCACACAAGCCTCCGGCCACAAATTCTGGAAAACGTTACAAACGAGCACCCGATCAATTTTGCTAAATTTCCTTCCTTTATTTCCTTCGATCATGTAAGTGAACTTGCTACTTTTAGAATTATATTCACACAATTCCACTTCAAAAATAAAATTATTAAACTCCCTCGCACAGAGTGGTTTATATTTTGAGTTCTTTCTTTCGTCAAGCCTTTTAACTGCATTAAAATCTCCAACAAAACCCATATTCCGGACCACCCGTTCTTAACAGACAAGAGTCTGTCCCAGAGGCCTCTTTAATCGGTAGGCTTTTGTGGAGCATAAACATTGACAATATGCTCAATCTCTGAAAAACCCCTTAATATATCCCGATAGAAGAAGAAATTCGGGTCTTTGAGCATAGAGCATAGAGAAAACGTACTTGGTCCCAAACACAAAGGATACCCCTGATGGAGAGGGTGAAACCCGAGCGTTAATGTTCTTATCTTATGATTTTTAGTTTGTTTTAAGTGATTATATGTGTTGAATGTGATAACTACGAGAAATTGTGGTTTTGCAGGCTAATCGGGAGTTGTTTCGGGTTGATTTATAGCTTGAAAGTGCAAAGAACGTGAAAGAACAAAGACCAGTGATCTTTTGGTCATCATCGGAAAGTGATACGTGAAGAAAGAAAAGGTTAGTGGATCGCGACATAGGCTACGGTTCGTTGACCGTAACTTACGGTTTGTTAATGATGAGCAAGATTTCCAGCAGACTTGTACAGTAGCCTACGATCCTGACCCGTAAGTTACGGTATGGTCATAGACCGTAGCTTACAGTCCGAATTCCGGAAAAACACACAGAATCATGTTTTGAGGGTATTAAATGTATTTTGAAACCCTACTTAGAGATCTTCGACTTTTGGGGCAAAATTAAGGAGAAAAGCAGCAAACTTTGGGTATTCTTCACTTCCAGTCATCATTCTTCTGACAAAATCAACTATTGGGATCATGAATTCAACCATTTCTCAAGCGTTTAACGATCATGATATCAATAGGGCTAATCCTGTAGTGGTTTCCTCCAGGTGGAGGATTCTTGTAAGTGAACTAAGTTATGTGTTTAGGATTGTATTGAACTTGGTAATCTAAGCATTGGATGTTTTTTACCATTGGATTTGATTAGTTGATTTGTAAACAATTGGTTTCATTTAATTCTTGATTTGAACTCATTCAATTCCCGAGATTTCTAGTAACTGGGATCTATTTTATAAGGGTTTAGGGTTGGAAATTCCAGTTGATCATTTATATGATAACCTTCCGTTTTTATAATCTGAGTAAGTAGTCGTTAGATAATCACAATCAATTAATCAAATTATGCAATTATGTCTATGTGATTGTAAACAATCAAACATGTAACTGAAGTTTACTTTGAATCTGAAATCCAGAGGAACCATTGTTCTTTCCCATTATTACAACTCATTCTTAGTAATTCTTAGTTAATCAAATTCTCAAACAATCAAGTTTATAATTTTTCAATTAGTTAATCAATACTTAGTTCATAACACTTTCTACAATACTCCTCTGGTTCGATACCCTACTTATTCTATCTACATAGTTTATCTTGGTTTTTGTATAACACTCACGACAATCATCAATCCCAGACGTAACCACCGGGTCAACGACTTCCTTCTCCCATCCTAACCGTGCCCAGAACTAGGGAATATCAGAATCAGGAATATCTGACCTCCAAGTCTCTTGAGACGCTAAAAACGCCACCTTCACGCCCGTTTCCACTCCCTAATCCACTTAGCCTTTTTGTCCACGCCAAAACCCCTAATATTAATCGACATCATATTCATTTAAACACCGCATTAATACCTTATTCCCTAATAGTTTCACCCACCTTTCCTGCCACCGTATCCAGATTAGTACCCATTATCTTGCCGAAATCGATTGTATCTTGAACTTCCAAATTCAACAGCCTGACCTGAGTATCTTCTATGATCTCCCCATCTTCTTGTGTGTCACCAATTTTAGTTTCAATATTAGGGCTCCCTTCTGACTAGACACAGAGACTTCCAAAACATTATTGATATTGAAAGACTTATCTATGGGAGATAAATTAAAATCAGCAGAATTCGTAGTGCCCAAATCCTGGCTTGGATCTTCGCGGCCCAATTGCTCCTCAAGGGAAAAAAGATCTTCTTGCCTTCTCTTTTTCCAGGGCCTGGGAGAAGCCTAGCCCACCAATTAGCCCAACTTTCCACAAAGGTCGTCCAACCCAGTTTAGCTGAATTCTTATTATTATTTTTAACTCCAAAAGAAAAATCTGCATTAAAACTCTGGTCCCTGACATTCTCTTCGTACCTCGGGGTTTCCCTAGTCTCAGCATGCGCCGACATACTCTTTACCCCTTGCTGATTATTTACCTTTTCGATTTCAGAGGAAATCTCTTCATCTTCCAAACAGTCCCTCGTGCCATTCACGGGAGAAGACTTGTCGGCTCCGGCATGACCCCATCTATCTCCGATGACATCCCCTCCGTATCCCCATCCTCCTTCAAAAAAATCTGGAATCCATGTGTCTGTTTCTTCCACCACCCACCCACAATAAATTTTATCCTGCCACTTAATATTAAGAACCCCACTGATCATGTTTCTGGTATGTTTAAGAATTCCCAAACGATAAAACGTCAAATCTCCTTCTGACTTCTGGATCTAGGAGGGTTTAATAACCCTACCATATTTCTGCGCGATGTTGTCAAATACTTCCGAAGATAAACGGTGTGGAGGCACCCCACGGATGTTCTCCCAAGCAATGCGCTCGTATGGTAGGGATTGACCGATCAATGGGTTCCATGACAAGAACCATGAGCCCCAGATCTTAGTATCCATCATCAGTTGGTTTTTCCTGATCAGCATCGGAGAAAGAGATGACTGGATAGCAACTTCATGAAAACCAGTCGCTGCCATCGATACTTTAAGGAACAACAGAATCTTGAAATCCAGAGTTCTATCGACAAAAGCCCTAGACAAAGGGTTAGATGACTACACAATCCTCATCCCTGATCGGACTGGATTTGTTGAAAAGGATGTTCGTGAAAGATACTCCCGCCTCACTATATTAAAGACCATATCCGGTGGCTTGCCTGAGACTTTCTCATTCTGGAAACCATTTGTAGCCCTCATACTTCCCCCAATTGCACCTCCTGCCTCCACCCTAGTATTGCTTCCTTCGTTTTCAAGAGCAAACATGGCCAGATTTACCTTTAACTTATTACCGCTTAATTTTATTCTTCAAGTTCAGTCGTGTTACCAACTCCTTTGAAACTGAAGAAGCCAAAGATTCTGCCTTCCTTATCTCTTTTCTTCGCAATGGAAGTCCCCACGGTCTCCCCATATCTCTGAAGACGTCGACCAAATCCCACGGTCGGCAACCCTGTAGGATATTAGTAACAAGGAACTTTAGGACATCTGGTTTACCCATCGAGCCAACGCCGCCCTCTCTCAGTCTTTCATGTGGCAGCTCCCAATCCTCCTCCGCTCCTCTTGCTCCGACCTTTCGCCCTCCCCTTTCCTCATGCTAGGGCGTCAACCTTTATTCGGCTTATACACTTTGGGGGGTGAAGTTGATGATAGTGGAAGAATTAAACTTTTGACAATCATGATAATTTTTAAGTCAAATAAAACCTTTATGTGATTCATAGCATGTCAAGGTCTATTTAACTAAAATTAAGAGTTATAATTAAAACCTCCATAATGATTGATTAAATGAATTTTTCAAAGTCAAAATTAAAAAACCATAAACTTTTGACAATCATGATAATTTTCAAGTCAAATAAAACCTTTATGTGATTCATAGTATGTCAAGGTCCATTTAACTAAAATTAAGAGTTATAATCGAAACCTCCATAACGATTGATGAAATGAATTTTTCAAAGTCAAAATTAAACAACCAATTTATTTATGACAATGATAAAATTTATGCTATTTACCCATGTTTAAAAATATTTATTTCAACTACTCAATTTCAAACATTGATATACTTAGTGACGAAGTTTGAGATTTCCGACCGAGGGGTGAAAGTCACCTGACCTAAAAATTAATATAAAACCAGGGGGTCGAAAACGTATATACCCAAAAATTTCTATACGAAAACTACATACTCTCCACTACTGAGCGAAAAGTTTAGGGGGTTGGCTGCCCCCTCCCGCCACTTAAAAGCTTCGCCCATAGAAATATTGTTTATCTTAGCTTCATTTAAACGTGATTTGATTTGTTATGATGCTCTCACAAGATAGAACACAAACCCACTAGTAATTATTTATGAACTCATATATAAATATAATAATTTAAGTTCAGAATTTAGTGAAAACCCATTTCGCTAACAAATTTTCCAAGTTATATGTGCATAAAGAACTGAATTAACAGAACTAAACCAATAGAAGAATCAACTTATGTATTTTGCCATTTACAAATAATATGATGCATGCCGGAAAGTAGCGTTAATTATATTTTTCCATAAACTTTTATAGTTAGGTATTATCTCATAGTTATGCTATATTACAATGGATGAGTGGGAACTTTTTCCCTCTTAATTTATGGATACACTGTTAAAATGAGAGTAAGTTGGTTTTTTAAACACTAATAATATTTTAGTCCTCCATCTTATTATACTTAAATCCATAAGTTTTAACAAAATTATGGATAAATTAGTTACACTTCCCCCCTCCACAACTTATAATTCTTTTACGTATTCTTGTCATATCTTACAAACTATAATGTTTCAAAAGAATGTACATGTACGATGACGACCTACTCATTATTGTCGACGTTTCAATAGTTGTCTTGGTCACTATCGACGGGCGGATTAAAATGTTCAAGTAGACGATGCATTAGTGTACATGTGATTAAGGCAATGTCCTATCACATTTCAACATGCTCGAGACTCTCTATGTTGTTATCACTATTATTATTATTATCAATTTAATAATGTTGTTTTGTAATATTATCTATATTGTATTATAATACATGACAGAAGGCTATTTTAAGATACATAAAATATTAATTTTTTTGGCTTTAATGCATAATGTACAACTTAAAATGAAGTTAAACTAGTCTTTAAAACACTAATTATACTTTAATCTTCTTATCTTGGTTACAATTTAATTCTCTTATCTTTAATAAAATTATAAATAATTAGTTATTACTTACACTTTTCCCTCTTCCCTATAAAATTATTTGTCTTTTAATTTATTCCCATCATATCTTTTGGACTATATTGTTTTAAAAATATTTGAAGGTACCATGACGACCTGCTTATTTTTCTCGACATTTCGATGTTTTTTAGTTGATATCGACATGTGGATTAAAATGTGCAAGCAAGTAATACCTTAGTGTACAAATGATTATAGCAATTAAAAAAATTAAATATTGTATTGTATCTTAGAAAACCTAATACCGAATTAACTTAAGCTAACATGATATGATATGGTATGCTATTCTAATATGTAGTAAATGTTATTTTAAAATATGAATAACAAGATACCATGTTGTCTTCTTTCAATAACAAATACGGTAGGGTTTAGTTGGTTTTGCTATAGATTGTTATTCAATGCAAAAGTTTCTGTTACATTTTGGTTCAAAGATTTTAAAACTAAAACTATTATGAATTATTTGATTAAACATTTTCTATACACTTTAGTTAAATATCAACAAAACTTCCTAATTTAAGGGTCTAGTCAAAGTTTAACAAAAACTTCCTAGTAAGGGTGACAAAACCTTTTTAAAATATCAAATAACAGTGTACAATGCTTTAAAGAACGACGGAACTCAATTCAATCCCTACACCCATCGAAGTTGTCACGCCCCAACCGATGGCGGAAACATTAGAGTGAGACGAAAACAAGTTTGCTCGAGACTTCATAACGACTATTCGTGACAAGTATTTAAAGTAACGAATTTTTTTTTCATTTCATGCGAATGAGAATACATTGTTTCAAAGGAAAATACAACATTTAGAACATACTAAACAAACAACAAAATACAAATTTAACTAAGTGTGTTTCTAATCCTTCCTACTAGATTTCTTTTCAACGCATCAACATCAAGCTTCTGCAATATATATTAAAGTAACATGTCAACACAAAAATATTGGTGAGTATACAAGTTTAGTGTACCAGCATATGTATAAGAGAGTTTCAACAAAATCCACATGGCAAGAACCTATACTAAGGCATAACATATCATGAATTACCATGCATCACATACGTCAACCTAAAGATTCTACTTGCATGATCTTGTCATAATGACAAGACCGTTTGTGTGATTACTTAACATAGACCCAACAAGGGCAGTATGCTACTCCTATAGCGCTATACATGTTAAGGTATGCTCGTATGAAGTTAATGACAAAGTATAGTGCAAGAATGGCTTCTAGCATGCATGTATTCCTAAAAGTATAAGCATATAAAGCATGTATATCGGATTCGTTTGTATGAATAGAGTATTTGCATATGTGTGTTTGTGTGAGTTTTAATATGGTAATATATATTATACCCAAAAGCGTAAAAACGGAAATAGGTCATGTATACTCACGGTTTTCGAAATAATTCCACTTAGAGAGTTTGACGAGTCTTGAGTTTTGGAACACCGGAGTTATCCTAAAGGCGTGTGAGTTGCGGTTTTTGTTTAACAGATTGGATTCAGAACTTTAGAGTTAATGTATATGAAAGTAAAGTAAGGTACCATGAAAATGGTCATGCAATGAGGTAGGATGAATTTCATCCATTTAACCTCATTATATGATTCACCAAAGCACAAAACCATCAACTTAGTTGATGGTTTCAGTTTGTCATGAATATAGACTAAAAAAGAAAAATACATCAACTACTAAATCTTAAAACAACCAAGTGAGCATCCCAAACATGGAGAGTGTTTGGGGACGTGATGTAGTCGTGTCCCTTTGTTTGGAAATTGTTTTGAGATTTAGTGTATGAAGTTAGACTAAAGTTTAAACAAGTGAGGTAGTGGAACAATGTTGGAGAGCCAAATCTTCCGTGGTTCATACATTCATCAAAACACAAGTCTTTCAACATTGAAGGTTGAAAGCTTGGATGGCCCAACACTTTGTAGGTCACTTGGGACCTCTAAGGCAGAATTTTATGGAGGTTTTTATGCCTCATTTCTTGTGGAAATCAACAACAACACAAACTACAACTATGAGCTTAGTTGAGAGCAAGGTGGGTGTAAGATTCCATCAAGTTCTAAGCATTATATACATGAAACTAAAAGATAATTGAAACATAATTTTAATGCTACTTTAGATCTCAAATGTGGTGAAGTTCCACCTTAGTTTGTCATGGAAAACTTATGGAACCCTTCCTAGAGGTTATCCAAGTAGTTGGAAGGAAGAAATGAAGAAGCAAGGTGAAGGAAAGTGAGTGAAAACTAACTTAGCACACTTGAACTTTATGCCCAAAATGGAGAAGTTCTTGATGATTTTAGGTGTGTTTGAGAGTGATTTGGAGTTGTTGAAAGTGAAAATGTGATGGAGAAGGCTTGGTTTATAGGGGAAAATTAGGGTTTTGAGTTTTAAGGAGGTTGGAAGGTGATTGGAGGTAAAAAAGGTGGAAAGGGTAAAGCCCGATTGGGCAAAAACCAAGTCTACGGATCGACCTTGTCGCGCCATGCGAGCAAACTTTTTCCCCATCGTGTGGCGTGACGGTGACTTTTTCTGGTTTTGGTTTTTGTTCAATTTCAGCTCCTGTACTTTGTAATTACGTTGTTTTATGTCGTTTTCTTGTTTTTAGCTTGTTTTTAGGTATTCGAAGCATATCAAAGTATTGTATGAGTATTATGCATGTATGATTGATATTTCCAAGTACTTTGAGTCTCGGTTTCACGTATATATACGTATTCGGTGATTGATTTGCGTATAACACAAGAATGTGACATGTATATGTATAAAAGTGAATTTCATTGTGATCAAAGTGCTCAGATTAGAAGATTGGAAAAAAATACGAATACGATGCGATTACAAGTTTCTAAAAATAGAAATACAAATACAACTTTCTAAATATGAAAAGTATAGAAATGCGAAACGTTACAGAGTCCCCTACTTTAGGGAATTTTGTCGCGAAATTTATTCAAGAGGAAGACTCGGCGAATAAGTGTGGATACTTGGTCTTCTTATCACTCTCGAATTCCAAAGGCACGAGGTGAAGCGACCATCACGACAGAAATGATGTCGATAAGAATACCATGGCGGCAAATGATCTCACTGGTGTAGGTACGAGCTAATTTTTCAACTTGGTAATCTTCACGAATGGGGAGGAAGTGAGCGGATTTGGTTAGACGATCAATGATAACCCTAATTCTATCATGCCCGGACGAGGTTCGAGGGACTTTGGTGATGAAGTCCATCGCTCTACTCTCCTATTTCCAAACCAGAATTTCTGGATGTTCGAGTAAGCCCGAAGCACATTGATGTTTAGCTTTCACCTTGGAACCCATGAGACATTTGGACACGTAAATTGCGATGTCTTTCTTCATACCAGGCCTCCAATAAGTTTGACAAAGGTCTAAGTACATCTTATCGGCACCGGGATGAATAGAGTATCGATATTTGTGTACCTCTTTCATCAAGAGGTCACGAATGTTGTCACGATTTGGTACCTAAAAGCGATTGAGGTAGTAAGAATACTGTGGGGTTTGGTTATGAGCTAGCTTTCGGCATCGCACTTCATCTAGTCGTACATATTGTTTTCGTTGACGGATGAGGATTACGCCTCACGAATACGATCCTGAATGTCATTTAGGATTTGGAAGCAATGAGTACTCTCACATGAGTTTTTTCAACTAAGGGCATCATCAATAACATTCACCTTACTGGGGTGGTAGCGAATCTCGCAATCAAGGTCGTTGAGCAACTCTACCCATCGTCTTTGACGCATATTGAGTTTCTTTTGGTTAAAGATATGTTGAAGGCTCTTAAGGTCAGTGAAGACCACACACTTAGTACCATAAAAGTCGTGGCGGCAAACCTTTAACCCAAAACCAACCGCACCAAGTTCAAGGTCGTGGGTAGTGTAGTTCTTCTCATAGATTTTGAGTTGTGTCGAAGCGTAGGTGGTAACCAAGTCTACGGATCGACCTGGTCATGCCACGAGACCATGCCTTTTTCCCCGTCGCGTGGCGCGATAGTGACTGTTTCCTGGTTTTGGTTTGTGTTCACTTTCAGCCCCTGTGCTTTGTAATTACATTATTTTATGTCGTTTTCTTGTACTCTAGCTTGTTTTTATTTATTCAAAGTGTATCAAAGTATTGTATTGTATGAGTGGATGTATGTATGATTTGCTATTTCCAATTACTTCGAGTCTCGGTTTTGCGTATAGATACGTATTCGGTGATTAATTTGCGTATAACACAACTATGTAACATGTATAATTATAAAAGTGAATTCCATTATAATCAAAGTCTCGAATTACAAGATTAGAAAAGAAATACGAATACGATACAATTACAAGTTTCTAAAAAAAGAAATACAAATACAACTTTCTAAATATGGAAATACAATTACAAGATTATAATTACAGAAGTCCACTTCAACGTCAAATCATCTTCAACCATTTTAATCCTACTTCAATCGCTACACACCGACGGGCTTAATCGGACACGTTCTCCATTGTTCACCAAATAGGGAATACGTCACCAATGTTCACTCAATACAAAATCTATGAAGTTCAAGAACATTGCAACAACAAATGTAATTCATCAAAACTGAACCTATATCATTTTGAAATTTGTAAATCCGATTAATTTAATGTTTAATTGATAATACTTTCTTTTGTTGTGAAACTAAAGATTTTGTTAGCTAGATCAAATAATGGTGGATTCATCTACTGACAACTTATTTCAATGCAAGAATTTAATTTCAATCCCTTCTCTCAGGTTCATTTAAGTTGATCTTTGTGTTGTTTGATTGTTAATTTTTCATATTAAATCTTGTTTTTATTTTGTCAATGTTTCATTTTCATAAGTGAATCTTAATTAATGTATTGCTCTTAGAGATTATTTAGGATGGTTGATGGGTTAAATTGCGAAGTCATTATTCAACTTCGCATATATGAGGGAGGAGTTGCAAAATGAAGCTGTTATTTTTAACCTCATTTATGGATATTTAAATGATCAGAACTTAGAATTCTGATGGTTCAAATAATATGAAAACCAACTGTTTGATCATTTTTATGGAGTGTAGGGTGTTGTGAATGGTGGACTAAAAAGATGGAAGCGGGTTGGCACATTAGAGTTGGACCGGATTTGTAAGTGAGTGTTATTGTTTGTGAGCCAAGTGGACATAATCGGTTGCTTGTCAAGGTAAATGGGTCAGACAAAGGTCATAATGGCATGTGTTGAAACGGGTTGTATTGAGTTGACCCAAAACTTGAATTAACCCATTCATAAAGTATTTTTTTTTAAATTTCCAAGAACTAACATTTGTTAGTTGAATCAGGGTGCGGTCGAGAGTGTGGAAATGAATTCAAAGGCGTTACGGTGTTTGGGTTTAGCCTATAAGGACGACCTTGGTGAGCTTTCAGATTACAATGGCGAACACCACCCGAGCCTCAAGAAACTGGTTGACCCACCTTGCTACAATTCTATTGAAAGCGACCTTATTTTTGTTGGGGTGATTGGTCCAAGAGTAAGTCATGACTCATGATCTCATAATCTAATATGAAATATAGTAATATGATTTGCAATTTAATTGTAATGAAATTGCAGTACCCTCCTTGTGAAGAAGTGAAATTCGCAATCGAAGATTGTCAAGGAGCGGGAATAGAAGTTATGGTGATAACAGGAGATTATAAGTCAACGGCTAAAGCCAATTTGTATGGAATTTAGAATAGGTGAGGATTTAAATGTAGGCATTGGTAATCTGAGTTATCTGCAATCATGTTTGAAACATATAAAGTAGATTGCTACAAAATATTTATTTTGCATTGTATACAAATTGAAACATGTTACTTGAGTCGCTTGCATGTAACCAAGTGGTTAAAAGCATGGTTGACTAGTCCCTATTAGTCGCCGATTAATCACTAATCGGAGGTTCACCGTTTAATGGTCGATTAATCGCTAGGAAGTTAATGGCGGTTCTATACTGGCCAAATTTTGGCCAGATGCCGGCCAAGTTTCGACCAAACCTTTTAAATTCCATCCATTTACTTTTAAAAATGGGCCAATAAGGGGTTAAAACATGTCTACTTTAAAAGTAGTTAAAAGTTCTTGAAATGTCAAGATAAATGGAGCGACCTTAGATTAAATGCGGGGGTGGGGGTGGGGCGAGAAAGAGCAAAAGAAGATGGTCTGGCGTATAACATATTTTTTGGCCAACATAATTATTGATTATACACTATTTTATGTTGGTAATAATATTGTGTTGGATGATATGGTATTAGTTTGGTTAACAAAGTATTTTAAAGAGTGATATGTTGAATTTGCAGTCACAGTTTAATTAGATGATGTTCATTTTTGTCATTTGGGTCTCAACTTTTGATGTATTTATATGTTATGGGGTTAATTGTATCTCCAATTGATAAGATTATGATTGCAGCCTGTATTGTGTTGACCAACAACTTCTTTACCCCGAACAGTACCGGAAGGACTCTATGTAGAAGGCACTTATCAAGATGGTTGTTTCACACGATATCATTCTTTTGATCTAAAAAATGTTGATGACATACGCGTTCATTTAGCAATGAATCTTAATTGGATTAACCGCCTAAACACGAGATTTTAGAATCTTAAGTCAAACTGTATATGCACAAGGTTTCAATTGTATTTTAGATTGCAATTCTCATGCTTATGTATTTATATATTTATTTCACTTTTTTATGAAAGAAAAAAATAAGCTATTTTAAAGATTGCATAAGCAATTGTCCATATTGTTTCATACTCTCAAAAGTTAAAGCTATAAAAATGCCGCTGGAGTGGTTTTAGATTTCATTAGGGAAAGTCAAACTAATAAAATTCAAAGCTTATAATTTTAGCAATTGCACCTAAGCAGTTTATTTTTATTTGTTTTTTTCAGGTTTTAGTTTCAAGTTTTGAGGGCTGCTGGGAAATTCGCAGATTAGAGAATGCAACTACATATATGGGCTTGAAACCATTGTTCTTAATGAACTCTTATTGCTAATGCTTGATATTAAATTTTTTGTTGTCAATTAAGACATTTTCATGGTACTAAAATTAATGATAATTCCTTAAATCAAAGAATGGTAAGTTGTATATGGGCTTAGTGACCATTTCTTTGTTACATACATTGATTACATTTTTTTAGTGATTATTCGTTTAAAATCATTGGTATGGGGTATGTTTTGAAGACAACAATACTTATAATTGAAATGATATGTTATGATTACTATATCTAATAATTTTATTTTAATGTATAAACAATTTAAATAGTGACATTATTAAACTATAGTTTTAATGAATATTATCATAGTTAGTTTGTTGAAAGCATTATTATTAAAGGCTCTAGGCGCACTCAAGGCGCAAAGGCCTCGCGTGGCCTAGGCGCAAAGCGAAAAAAAGCGACAGCCTGAGAAAAATAAAGCTTATATTGAAAAAAAATAAAAAATATATTATGTATTTGAAAAAGAATACTATTCTTCAATAAAATAAAATAAATCTATTATATAACACTTTATATCATCTATTTAGTACCAAAAGTTCTAAAATACTAGTGTATTAGTGTAGAAAAGTAATTTCCTTAGATAAAAGTAGAAATCTAGCTAGAATCTTGTTGGAATTTAGAGAATTTGGCAGGAAACTCTCAGGATTCTAGGAATCTCGCCAGAATGTGTGCCTGAACCATCAACTCGAGAATTAAAGCGTATTTTCCTCGACTTAAAGTGCAACTGCCTCGCCTCGTCTGAAAAATGGGCCTAGGCGTAAGGGACGATGGCTTTTAACAACTATGGCTGAAAGTATCTTTTGTGCTCTTGGTTGCTATGCACATATTACAAAAGAATAATAGTAATCGGTTGGGAAGATTAACAAGTTAAACAACCAATTGCAACGTGCGGGTAACAACTAGCCTCAACATTATCTTAGAGAACATATAATACAACAAAACAACTCTATAGAAGTAGTTGGTATTATAATGTTAAATTATTATTTAATCGAGATATTTAATGCTTATGACATGGATAGATCACACCGATTCTATGAATAAGAAAACTAACATAAGTACAACTAATGTAAATGACTAACGCCTTGAAAATTTTCGCCCCTGTAGCATCGCCCTACAAACTTAATAAATTACATATTTACCCAAGAAAACAATTAAATTACATATTTCCTCTTCCTAAAAGTTAGAAATATCAAATATACCCATTTCATTAAAAATAGAGTATAAAATGACTATTTTACCCAATTTTTACTAAACCACAAAAATCACATATTTAACTAGTTTAAGTGGTAGTTTTTTGTTTCACATCAATGTTAAATAGAAAAATAAGAATCATCAAATGTTGTAAATAGGAACTATCAATTGTTATGAACAAAATAAGAAAAAAAGATACAAACACAGTTGGATTAAAGCAATTCTAGAACACAATAAAAAAATAGCTTACTCTTGTTTACGATTTATCTTATAAAAAACAAGTTGGTCTTATATAGGGTTTTTTACTAAAGTTTACAATAAAAAACCAATAAACGAACACACATAAATAGGGTACTGAGCATGACACGAAAAGATTAGGTTAAAAAAATGCAAGTTCTGAATAGGATTTAATGAAAAAGCGTAGGTAATTGAATATGGATTCAATGAAAAAAAAAACGCACCTGGGTTTCTGGAAAAGATAGGGTGGTACGTCGCCGATGTACCTCGCCGATGTGCGTCTCTAGTGGTGCGTTGCCGATTATAGTTGTCCAGTGGAGAGGAGAGGTCGTGGGAGGGAGTGATTGAATAGGACATTCGTAGGATTCTTTTTTTTTTTTGATGTTTGAAAGGATATTTGTATCATTTTCTACAAGAAGGGAAAATATAAAATTTATTTTTTGAGTTGGGTAAATAACTAAATATGTAACTATGGTTTTAAATACGGGATATATGTAATAATCCCTACTAAATAAACACAGCACAATTGCTCTCGTTCTTTCTGAGCAAACATTCACACTTGTTCTCACTATACACAAACACAAATATACACTTATGAGAGAAATAGATAAATCCCAACATCCGAGACAAGTAATGGGACGAGTAATCATGAGACAAATAGAAAGAATTCCGTGGTTTCGGGTACGGTTCTCGTATCAGGGCGATGATATTATCAATGTAATTTACCATATTTTTATTTGTGGTAATTGTTAAAATTGAAAAAATATATAAAAATAAGTATTGTAAGAAAAAGAAATGCATAAATTTTAAGTTATATTTAGCAGACTAACAGGTACTACACTCCTGATACAAGACATGTAATGTGTGACATCCCTCAATTATTTTATTTGTGACTCGAACGGTTCTCATACCTGATAATTTTTTTTCTAACTGCCCCAATATTCTATTTTTTAATTATATATATATATATATATAAATTAAATCATAGGTTTTATTTATTAAAATTGTGATTTAAAAAGATTTACAACATATATATACATATTGTAGATTCTACAATTTGTGATTCTACCATTGTTTGTTATACATATTGATCAATGCAACATTCGTTTATCGTATGTGCTTAACTCATATATTGGACTTATGATTCGATAACATCTTTTATTGTGTGTCAAAACCTATGTTTACTCTTTTAGTTACATTTTTATTTTTAACATAATACAAGTGATACAGTTTAAGATAATTTTCAAGTGTGATAAAACTTAGAATGGATGGGACTTAGATTAAAATAAATTAGACGATGTTATTTCATATCTTGTTATGTTTATTTGTGACAATTAGTTTTCCATGTATCGAATTTTTAATTAGAGTATGATAAAATAAATGTCACTTTTAATAGTATCACGTGTTACGAACAATATAGATGCCCCGACATATTTTGCCGTTGGCTGGGTGTTACATAATGTGTTAGGCCAGGTATATGACAGTCTTATATCTAGGTATGAGACTCAGATTATCAACACCCGACTGCCCATTCACATCCACTTCACCATTGACCCGCCATAGCTGTTTTAAGACACCCAAACCTCCAAAAGACATCAATTCTCTCTTTCTCAACCATCGATCAAAAGGAGAAGATGTGTATTTGAGGTGGATGATGCATCTTTGAGGCTTGTTTAAAGCACATTTGGTCAAAAATGATATATTACAAGTTTAAATCATAGTTGTTAAAGGCGTAAAGTGTAAAGGGTGAGCCTTGAGCCTCAATGCAAGACGTTAAAAAAGCGAGGACTTTTTTAAGCAAGTTGTTTAGTATAAAAATACAACCTTTTGCGATTTTAGATATGTTTTAGGCTTCTTGAGGGCTCGTTTAAGGTGTTTCAGGTTGTTTCCAGGCTTGTTTAGGGTTTTTATAATTGTTTCAAACATGTTTAAACCTGTTCAAACGATTTTTTACTGGAATTTGGTTGGAATTTGGCCTGAAAATACACCCGAGGGCCTAAAAGTAGGGCTTTTGAATCGAAGCGAGAAGGTTGAGATGAGCCTGGAAAGTGGGCCTAGGCGCACGTCTAGGTGAGCCTTGACAACAGAGGTTTAAACAACATTCAATTTATATATACTTTTATGAATAGGGATGGCAATCGAACCTTACCCGAACCCGATGGGCGTTGGGTAAACCTGAAACCCGACACATTTGGGACGAGTTTAGGACTAGTTTTTAATTTTTTTCGCGGGCTTGGAATTTGGTGATATACCTATTTATCTAACCCGATTACCTAATAAAATGTACCTATTTACCTGATTGTATACTTATATAATTTCTTTTATAATTTTATATGTGTATGTATATGATACATCTATTTTTGTATACATATAAGTATTTTATTTCATATATATTGTAGTTTTTTGATATTTTTTATAGTGATAACACTAAACGTAACTGACTAGTAGTTACCCGATAGATACCTGATGAATTTTTGGACGAGTATACCCAACGGGTGATTTTTAAATTATCAGGTTTACCCGAAACACGCGGGTATACCTGATGGGTATTTACCCGTCAGAAACCAATCAGGTTTTGAGACAAATTTATCTAAATGGATTTTGGGTTAAGATTACCTGAACCCAACCGATTACCATCGGTATGAACTCTTGGATCATAACTTGCATTAGCCCATTTAAATCTGCAAATTACACAAGTTAACACAACCCCACATGAATGAGCTCTAAACAAATCAAACAAAGACTCAACCTTTGGCAAGTGGTCTCTGCCCACATGCGCTTTGGTGGTGATCACGTGCCACGTGGGCTCCGAATTTGAATGGTTTGTGGCTCACATTATGATGGAAAGCCATTCCCAAATTAAAAATATATAGCCAGACTATTTTCATATAGGGTATATGATTTTAATATATACTTTAAACGAGCAAGGATATACTAGAAAGTTTCTATAGAAGTTTCTATGGGTAGGAAAGATAATAAATAATCTTGACTATCTATTTAGTAATAAAAAGCTAAGGTTAAATGGGTGTAATTGAACAAAAAGTGGAGCCGTATGACTTTTATGTAAGGATATTCTAGTCCTTCTAAGTTAATAGTTTGTCTCTCCTTCAATTCCCCTCCCCCCCCCCCCCCAATTTTAAAACGTTAATAACTTTTTCATACGACATTATTTTTTATAAAAATTGTACCATAAAAACGAGCGTTTTTTATCTTTTAAACGAGTGCCTTATTGATATACTTTTGAAAAAAAAGTTTTCGATAACCCAGATGCGTAAAACGCAATGAAAAAAACACATTTTTTTCATTTTTATAAAACACAATGGACTAAAAAACACAAAATAAAGTGTTTTTTTAAAAGACAACGGACAAAAAACACAAAAGACAATCCTTTTTTTTATCTAAAAAGCAATCATTTAAAACACAAAACAAAGTTTATTTCTAAAACACAATTGACTAAAAATATAAAAGAAAGTGTACTTTCTAAAACGCAATGGACGAAAATCACAAAAGGAAGTGTCTTTTGTAAAACGCAATGGACAAAAAACTGTGTTTTTTCATTATTTTGTAAAACGCAATGGACAAAAAACACACAAAAATGTGTTTTTCATTCTTTTGTAAAACGCAATGGGTAAACGCAATGGACAAAAACACCAAAAAGTGTGTTTTTTCATTTTTTTGTAAAACACAATGGACAAAAAACTGTGTTTTTTTCATTATTTTGTAAAACGCAATGGACAAAAACACACAAAAATGTGTTTTTTCATTCTTTTGTAAAACGCAATAGAAAAAAAAACAGTGTTTTTTCATTATTTTGTAAAACGCAATGGACAAAAAACACAAAAAATGTGTTTTTTTATTCTTTGTAAAACACAATTTTAAAAGAAAGTCTAAACTGAAAGGTGTTTGCAATTTTTCTTTGAGACATTTTGTCAAACACATGGTGTGCAAATTTTTATTAATGATTTTCTCAATGAAATTGGACTAATGATGTTGCCCAAACGAATGAATACATCAAGAGAAAGAGTAGAATCAAAGATATCTTCACTTTGAATACAAAATGTTTAATAAATTTGAGAAAGAGGAGTACCTGTTTTAACATAAATCTCATGTTCCATCTCATCATGTTAAATTGAAAAAAACGAGAAACTATAGAAACATAAACTGGGTTTTCTTCAAATAAATTGAAGAACACGTTGATTGAGTGTTCAAACCATTCATTGATGAAGAAAATCACACTGTGATGTAGTAACTCTAGAGGGAGTAAATGATTGAAATGTTGAAGATGGTGGGTTTTGAACATCTGGGTTTTGAAGATACAGAGAAGGGAAATAGAAATAATAAATAAAAGGAGATTGACTAAAATACCATTCCCACTTGTATTTCTACTTTTCCATATGGACGGCTAAAATTACTTTCTATCCTTTCTAGCGAATATAAACTTCCCATTTGATCATCCCTAATTAAATTACACAATAACAATTTTAAACTCTTCATTATGTATTTATAGGTAAATGAAATTTTCTTTTAAGATATGTATAAAACTTAACAAGATATTAAAAATAAAAATGTTTGTTTTATTATTATTATTATTATTATTATTATTATTATATTATTATTAATTATTTATCATAAGAACTAATATGCTAACTACATAAAAATACCCTATTAATTAACAGTTATTAGTAAATAATAAATAAATATCTATAATCAAGAAAAATGAATGATAATATTAATAACAAATACTTGGTAGAATTACTCTCATTGTTATTCCACTTTTATGTACAGTATACAATGTATACGTAGATAGATCTATATCAAATGTCATTGTAGATGGACCTTTATCCTGACCCGTTTAGTAACCTCAGACCCATTAATTGGTAAGCCCATAATGGTTGGTACTTGGTACTGGTAATTGGTCCATATTTCGAATATGTAAATGAAACTTAACCCACACCAACGATGGATCTTCCTCTTCTCAGATAGATCCCTAGTTGTTGATGTTACAACTCGAAAGGACGTAGAACGACGAAAACACCACCACCACCAGGGAAAATTACCAAAATATCAGTTGACCAAAACTTTTCTAAAAAATGTCAACCTCCTGTGTGTGGGTGGAGAGGCGCATCATGCGTTGGACGCGCCATGTCTGTGGAGCGAACACAATAAAAAATGGATACGTGGCCACGGGATGCGTCCTTGGAACGAGACATCATGCACGGGTTGTGTCTGGAGAGTTGGTGTGTGTATATACCTTATCATGCCGGACGCATGCCGTGCATGATGTGTTGCTCCAAGGACGCATCCTGTGGCCACGTGTCCATTTTTTTACTGGGTTTCGTTTCACCGACACATCCCGTGCTTAAAAGACGCATCCCGCGCATGATGCGCCTCTCCACCAACGTAGGAGGTTGACATTTTTGAAAAATGTTTTGGCCAACTGATATTTTGGTAATTTTCCACCACCATTAAAAGCCATTGGATGAAAAGTCTCATTCTCTGCATATCTATCTGCTCAACTCCGGGCACGACATGGCAGCACATATTTTTTTGTAACACTTAAATAAAATATATTATTTTTGAATTTGAACACACGCCGTGAGACGTTTGTAAATAGATTAAAGAATGTGTTTCTAAGACATTTTAAAACTATTGCAAATTTCTCAAAGAATAACATATTTTTCAACAATTTACAAGGGTTTTTACCCTTGTAAATTAATCGACTCGTAATAATTCATATCATTCTCAAACGTTTAAACAAGGGGTGGATCTGATGTGCTCAAGGTGTGGGCTTGAACCTGAATCTACGGAACATTTACTTGTATAATGTCTGTGAGCTCGAACAATATGGCGGCAAGTTCTTGTTTGGTTAAAACTCCCCATTCCAGATTTATATACATGCCGTGCAAACAAATCCTCATATGGGAAAAGTCTTTATCAGGTATGGAGGAATTCAATCTTGCTGGGCCGTCGCTATATGAATATATAGTGTTCTGCCGCTAAAAGAAATTATTTTTATTAGACCGTATATTAACTTGATATGTAAGTTCACGGGCATCACATGAAGCGGGTGAAGAAGTTATAGTTTTTAATTTATGTCGTTAAATAATGTACCCTTGATGAATGTAGATGTAATGTAATTTGTAATGTCCTTGTAGTAAAGTTGAACTCCGTTTGCCCGTAAAAAAAAAAAAAAAAACAACAACCTAGACATGTCTTTGCTGTTTGGGGATTGGTAGAAACATTGCGTGCAATTATAAATTAATTAAATTTGATGACAAAATCTAGAAAACAGTAAGAAAAAATCACAAACTTGTATGAAATTAATGAAAAAAAAATTTCAGATATAATACATTGTATTAGAAGATTTTGCCCAAATCCTTCATTAAGCCTCTATTGTCGTTATAAAAATTTGTAAACTCTTCATAAGAAATGAACCCATCTCCATCGGTATCAAGTTCGTCCATCATAGTTTGGACCTCTTCAGGTGTCACAGAGCCGAGCGTCTTCAAGGCTTCTCCAAGCTCGGATGAAGAGATTTTCCCGTCTCCATTAATATCAAATTTGCCAAAGATTCGATCTCTCTCCTCCTTGTCTTCGTCCTCCATTATGGTAGTAACACACAATGTTGATTCTGACTTTAAGTTTTCTTTTTTAATATGTAATAGTTATGATTTAGGTTAAAGAAGAAAATGCAAGGTTATATAATGGTTGAACATGAGAAAAGAGATATGGATGACCGTTAAATAAGGCCTGCCGTATGTTTCTAAGGTGAAGAATTCCGATATTTCTATATAAATAGAATATAATTACGGGCCAAAAACTATCTATTTAGAGTGTACGTGCAGAATCAATAATGCTCATTAGTGACATAGGTTTTTAGTTTAAAGAGGATTTTTTTATTAAAAAGATAGCTGCTTTAGAGGGTTTATTATTTGTGATTTTATCACAAAAAAGACCTATAGCAGCGAAAGAAACATGGCTATGGTTTCATCTCTAGTTATAGGCTTTGCCGACGACATTTTGTCCCCCTAAGCGTTGTCGTCATTGACGTTATCACTGTAGGTGACCCAATATCGACGATATGTCGTCGCAAGATGGTTGTTGTCATGAATAAAAAAAACAAAATAATTAAGATACAACAAAGTTGGATTGTAATACAAATTACCATAACATATTGAAGTATTTACAATCAATATAAAATTGTTTAAATGCATCTATACATCTAATAAAGTTCATACTTAGGAGACACATGTCCCCCATCTGGGCCTCCTTTTTGTTTTTCCTGTCTAAACCATAATTCCTTTGGTGCATGGGTCATGAGGACCCGTTTTTGTTATTCGGGTAAAAAAACTATTGGGTATATAAACTTTATAACCCGGACACAAGTAACATTCCCCTCTCATCCTAGGGTTTCTTTCTTCTCTCATACGCTTTTCTCTTCTCCATCTCTATCTCTCATCCAATACATCTGCCGCATACATTGATCCTTCATTCTTCTTCCTTAATCAAGAGGTTTGTATACATTCGATCCTTTGTCCTTGCAAACTAAATATGATTGTTGATTATGTTAGATTTTTTTGTATCAATTCTAATATAATACCTTTGAAGATTTAGGGTTTGTGTACATTCGATCCTAAGTGCATCGTTTGAAAGAAGCAATCTGAATCATCTCTTTCGGATCCTATATCGCATTTGTTAATGATCTTTAATCGACTTTGGTGATTCGAAACAAGACTTCATGTTTTCCCGATAAACAAGGTGAAGGTTTTTATAATCTTCTCACTTCAACATCGTATATTCAAGGTAAGATTCTCAGTTCATAACCCTTGATTTGACTTTTTAGGGTTTTGTCTGTTTTCAATTTTAGCGAGATCCTCGATTTAGGCGTTCGGTTTTATTTGAGATTCTTGATTTTTTGTTTGATTTCTGATATTAGTGTGTTTCAGCTTGTGATTTAGTTAAATATATTATTAATCATGTAAGCTTCATTTAGTACTTAAGTATGCGTGAATCAACAATATTTTGTATATCAAATATGTCCATTCACCTTGGCTTTTGGAAAATTATTGTTATTTTTAGTATTTCCATTGACTCAGTTGTTTACAAACATGAGTTTTGAAACAATATATTTAATATTGGTAAGTTTATATGTTCAGATTTATACATCTTTTAAAATTTGGGTTTATATGATTATATTCATCAGTTTCTTTTATCTTTTATTGTTAGTGTGTGAATTTCACTATCATTTCCTTCATTCCTTTCATTTCATGAATTGTACGTTTCTTAGAAGATGGCAAAAGGATATGTGAGTTTATTATGATGAAGACCATGTTCAGAGGCGTCTGATAATTAAAGGTAACCATTGTCAATGCATAATTAAGTTAACCACCTATGTGTTCTTTGTTGTAAGGTTAAGCTGCTCTTTTACTTCTATATGTATTTTTATTCACATATCTGTAGAGGAATTCAATTTTGATTTTGAAATTTCTAAGGATTAGATGACTGTTGTTGGTAGAGGGTAGAAAATATGAGCCATTAAAGTGCTTGGTGTTGAAAATTTAGGAGTAGCAAGGCTGGTTGAGATGAGAAGACTGATTTATAAGCTTTTGAGATTCTACATATATATTTATTCAGTTATATGTATCTTAGGTCAATTTACTTAGATAAGTTAAAATCTGTATTATTTTTATAATTTTAAAGTACTATTCGTTTTTTAAATTCTAATAAGTTATATTTGGTTACAATTTTTTGTCAATCAAGTTAAATGTCAAATAACTTTTTTATTTTTAAATACCATTCTTTTTTAAAAACTAATCAATTATATCAATTATTTAGTTATATCTTTAGTCAATCATAAATACCATTCCTTTTAAACATCTAATCAATTATTCGTTATATCTTTAGTCACTCATAAATACCATTCCTTTTTTAAAATCTAATCAATTATTCACTTATATCTTTAGTCAATCATAAATACCATTCCTTTTAAAAATCTAATCAATTATTCAGTTATATCTTAAGTCACTCAAGTTAAATGTAAATTACTCTTTGATTTTAAAATAGCATTCCTTTTTAATTATAATAATCACTTCTTACAAGGATTTTTTTAAATTTGATCATTATTCAATACTACTGTACTCGTGATTTATATAGATTTACTTACTATAATATTATTAATCCTAAATTATTTATTTTTCTGACTCCTTTTTTTTTAATTCAACGTTATGATGAAATTGGAGATTTAGAGTTTATTTTCCTCTAATTAACTTAAATTTAATAATTATGTTCATAATTATTCAATATTATCTGGATTGACATCATTTTCATGGGTGTTGATTTTAAATTAACTATGTGGGAAGAATATTGTGATGAGATGCAAAATTTCATTTAAAAAGTTAAGGAACAATTTGTTTGTTATTTATATTAATATATATTAATATGTAATGTCGGTTACTTATAACTTTAAAGTTTATACACATTTCTATATCGTTAAGGAACAATTTAATGGTTATTTATATTAATATGTAATCCGGTTACTTATAACTTTAAGTTTATATAAACTTCTATATTCTTCGCTATAAAGTGTGAGTTTTGTAGTAGACGATGTTATTGGGTCGAGTGGCCCTCTGCGTAAGATTCCAAAGAAAGCTAATGTTTTATCACAAAGAGATAAATAAAAATAACTTTGGATCACTGTTTTTCAAAAAGGTTTGAGCTAGAATCTACTACTTATTGAAAGTGAACCAAAAGTTTCCGATTATCTATTTTTTATTTTATTTTATACTTTACAAACATAAATTTATAGATTCAAATTAAAAAAGAATATAGTATATGCACTCTGAATATTATTTATATACATGATTATAATATTAACGAAACTACAACACTAATATGTCTTTAGGTGATAATTGTTTTTTCAATTGGTTAAAAACGAATTCGAGGTTATTGGTTACGAAGCTCTAGTCAATGCTATCTGTACTCATGATTATTACTACACAAGTATATTATAACTATACGAGTTGTGAGTGTTTGCTACTTGACATTTGGCTTCAGGTAGCTTAACACATTTTCTTGATCATAAAACTAATCTATCAATTAGCCTGTCATTTACTTACATATGTGATATGTGCACTTATGCAATGTTTGATTATCTTAAGATTTGATGTTTATTTTTATGTAGGATAGGTTAATTGGAATAGTTGTTGATAACTATTGGGTTGAGTACACGAGTTGCACAAGTTTCATAATGGTATGGTTAAACAAGATTAATTTAATATATGAAGTAACGAATTTATTGATCTCTCTGTCCTTTCGTATACTTTTTTTTGTTTACATATTGTGGCCCACATCTTTAATCATCTTCAAATATATTGATGTACAAAATCTCTATCTGCATGTTGCTTTACACATGAGAAACAAAGGTCTGAAGCAAGAATTGGAGCTTCAAATTCTTCCCCTCTTCAGGTTCCACAAACATCTCAAATCATGTTAGAAATATTTAGATCAGTTTTGTCAAATTAAGAATATGAAGTTATAGTAATACTTTCTTGAATTTCATCAACCGATTAGATTTTAAGTAGTCACACTTTGCTTATTTAGTATATGACTTAGTATTTTGTTTGTTT
This sequence comes from Scalesia atractyloides, assembly GCA_947069175.1. Taxonomy (NCBI): domain Eukaryota; kingdom Viridiplantae; phylum Streptophyta; class Magnoliopsida; order Asterales; family Asteraceae; genus Scalesia; species Scalesia atractyloides. Next base: position 20,725,895 of record CAMTDV010000024.1, on the reverse strand, counting down.
GATAAAAATATAAAGATTGATAATTTGGTTGAACATATAATTAGTATTGTTGGAATTAGAATATGCCTTGCTTATGAGAAGGTACTTATTAAATATATCTTTTTAATATTTCATTTTTTAAATTGTATTTCTTAAATCATGTGCAGTGTGGATCAGAAATGGTTGCATCTATTGTGAGAGTATTTTATCATGCAACATCTTAAAGATAAGTTGCCTTATTTCACTTTCTTTATGTGAACTTCATAGGTTAAAATATTTGTCCAAAAACATATTTGTTTTAGTCTGTATTTTTTAAATTCCTAATAGCCTACTGCCTAGGATGAAGAACATGATGGAATTTGGTCATGTCGAGACCACTAAAGAAACCAAATTCGGTGTACAAAGGGAATGGGTCAAACGAGTTTAGAGCCGGCTAAAGTCTATTTTACTGCCTCTGCAGGTAACTATCACAAACTGGTATAATCTTTTAGTTATACATGGTTTTGCAAGTGAGCTATTGAGATTTCTATGAATTGTGTTGATGCGAAGAAGCGGGGGAAATTGAAAAACTTTAATAATTATTATATTGTTAATAGCTCGAACTCATAAGATTCTTGATCCGGCTTCTGTGTACACATTATATTGGTAAATAGCGACAAACTACCTGTACGCGTCGTAGCGATAGTGAGCGCTATTTGATGTTTAGCGATAACGCATGATATTTTCTTTATTAAAAATTGGGTTTTATTCACAAATTTAACGTATTTTGATGCAATTAGTGAATATTACAGTTGTTTGGTAGATTAAATGCCTAAAACGGTAAATGGTGTCTAGGGTGGTACCTACATTGGTGTCAATGCAGTTAGAACGATGCCTTTGGATGACCTGAAACAAGACTTTATCGAAGTAAGAGATGCTCTTGGTGACATCCGAGGTATGTGAAAAATACTACCCATTAGATATAACAAAGACCGGCCGATGACCCTGGCCCAGTTGTTGACACACTTTTATTTTTTACTTCTTATTTTTATGTATTACTTTCAGTTCTGTTGAAGTATTTGAATTTGATTAATCGACTGTAGCAGAAAGATATTGAGATCACATAATCTGTTGGTGTGGGTGCTTACGACTTCTGAAGAGGATTTTCCCGGTTATGATCATGATACAGTTATCAAGTCTCATGTAACCTTAATTAACATTCATCAATTTTATAGTTGCTTGCTGTTCTTGAAAAAATACTATCGTTTCATCATTAGTTAGTGATTTATGCATTTTAAAAGTATTTTGATCCATAGTTTAATATTAGTGATTCTTTGAGCAGACAATTGTAAGGCCTACCAGGCGGCCATGTAATATAACTTCTTTTTTAGAAAAAGATATTAATTTCAGAGGTTCCTCAAATCCTCACATTTAGTTGTTTACCAGCTTATCTATAAGACATTTTCCTCAAGAGAGATATATAACTTATTTATTAATTTTAAATATTATATTTTATATTCTTATAAGCTTACACACAGAATGTTATGAATACCGTAAATAACAACTTTTTTTGGGTATACCATCTCTAATATTTTTGAAACCCAAATGGCCTCTCTATTTGACTCCAAACTTCACGGTTCACATTAACATCATATATATTGAAATATTGAATTTTAGTTAGAAAATATAACATATAAAAAAATATTCAATTAGAGTTAGAGTTAGATTTACATTAAATATTAAATACTAAAGGTAAAAAACAATAAAACATCAAAGTCCAAACTCAGTAGGTAAGATGTTGTTGGATGACATGATACAATTGAACCCGAACATATTTCGTTAGGTGATGATTGTTTTTTCAATTGGTCAAAAACGAATTCGAGGCCATTGGTTACGAAGCTCCAGCAAGTAGAAGTATCTGAGTAATAGGCTTTCAATTTATATTTCAAACCAGAAAAACGTATTTCCTTCATTTACTTATCTTTTCGGTTTTGTTAGATCTGTAGTACGATGCTTCGTTGTATGTTAATCTTCAACTTCAGATTTCGATAATAATTCCACGCGTACAGTTTCTTTATTATCAGTATAAACGTAACTTTTTTCTAAAAATAAAAAAAACATATCATTTCTCAACACCGCGAAATTCGCGGGTATTAGCACTAGTTTATATATAAAAAGTAAACTAAACTACCTAATCACTACCTCTTCATTCCCTTTCTCGTTCGTGACAACTCAACGATCCAGATTGGTTGTTCTTCATCTGCGAAATTCGTTCCTCATCATTTGTTACATCTCTTCTTGGCCCTTTTGTAGTTAATCCATCACTTGTTTTTATTCACACGTCTTTCACCTAAGGCACGTTTGAGGACTTCAAATTCATTAACTAACGATTTACCGGAGGAACTTTCCATTTGGGCTTTCGCATGTTGAATATTTTGCTGCATTAAACTATACAATAAATATATGTTAATTTTTCAACCGACAACATAATTGTTGTAAAATGAATAACCAACTTATTCAACTATAAATAGTAAACGGTAAAATTTCCTAACTTTCAATAAACCTACGATAATAGTAACAATACTACTGGCAATAAATCCAACTTTTAGTCTATTAAAGTTGGTCCGGGTAAAAGTTGGAAAATTTTAACCGTAAATCTTAATTATGGTCCATTAAAGTTGAATGATTTTAGTCTATTAAAGTTCGTTAATATAATTTGAACCCATTTACACTAAAAAATGGATAACTTAAGTTTATTAAAGTTGTGACCCATTTAAACTAGAAGTTGGATAATTTAAGTTTATTAAAGTATGTTCTGTTTTTGTTTTTTGTTTTTTTTTTTTTTTTTGAAAGCTAAACACACACTCACCATACTAATCCAAATTACACCTTGCCCAAGATTAGAACTTGGGTCTTCTCCAAAGAAGCTTTGCTTCTTACCACTGGGCTACAACCCAAGTGGTTGTTCTAGTGCTTTTGAGTAGTTTAAACTAAACGTTAGGCTGCGACATGTATCGGAATGTATCTAATATGTTTTATTAACTGACACTCAACTTACTTAAGGTCCTCTGTGCGGACCCACTGTAGACACACATACACAACACCCCACAAGAACTACAACAGGAATAGGCTGCGACAACATGTGGCCAATCAGGGTGCAACATACCCTGCGAAGACATCCCCCATGATGGATAAATCGTGAAGGGGACAACATGGACAAAAGGACAGTGACGTGGCTCCAATCACATTGCGCCATTCAATGCTCCATGATCTCTGCCCAGGGCTGTTGACAGGCGAGACAATAAGTACACCTGCAAAAGGACGTGTAGCCAATCACACGGAGCCAATCCACCTCCACCTTTACCCACACTAACTGTCATGTAAGAGGGGACCAAAAAGATATTCGAGGAAAGTGAGGTCTGGCCCAAGACCCATCAGCCCATATTCTTCTCGAAACCCTTCGGCTATAAATACCGACCTCTTCTAAAGGTTTAAGGATCCGAATTATCCCATTCTCACTCTTAACACACACTTGCTTTATTCTTTTTAAAGCGATACTTATTCGCACGTCAGATGGTGCTTACGAGAAGAACCCCTACCTCTCCTTCTCGTAACGAGCTCACATTGTTTTGTTTTGCAGATCACTCTAAGCTTTGTCGATCAAGAGGAGATTAGAAGATTAACCCCCTTGTTGAGAATTCCCCGCGGATTAGAACATGTGTTTCTTCATTGGCGTCATTCAACTGCGAGAACAACTTTCATCTTTTTTCTATTCTATTCGATCACATGGCCGATCAACCTCCGAAAGTTCCAACCTTCAGTTCAAACTCCAAGTCTAAGGCCAAAGGGAGCAACTCGCACGATCCCGAAGCCCATGACGACGTATACGTAGAAGTGAAGTACATTGTTGGGGACATCACAAGAAACCCCAATTTGGAACCTAGAACAAATCAGAACTCATCTTTCGTCTCCACCATGTGGGCATGCATGCGCAAGACGAACAAAGTTACCAGATGGTGAAACCCTTGAGACTTGGCTATTCAAATAGCAAGTTGCCCTTGTTGAGACATACGCACGGTTGTGCACCCAAGCACAACCAGGAAGCAAACCCACAACCAGAACACTGCATTATAACTCTCTTAGCCACAATCGTACACCACACATCATGAGTGTGCAAATAGGGGGGGTCAGAGCATAAAAACAGGGACGTCGACCAAAGTTTGAGCCCCATGCACGACACACGTGGCGACACTGGGAGACGCTATGATAATCACCATGGTTATCATCACATGTATACACCTGTTCGTGCGCGTCCTCCTCGACGAAAGGTACAAGACGATTTGGAGATGCGTACGGAAGAGTATGATCACAAATACTGAGAGGGAGAAAGCATTGAGTTTACAAAGGTGCAAGGCGGCCATGCCTCATATAAACCACCTGCTCAACCAGCATACAACCCAACTGCTAAAGAGGACTACACGATGATTACATGCCAGCATCCACTGTCGAAAATTCCAAATTTTGCTAAAAGGTTACTTTAGCCCCACTCAAGAAGGCGAAACTCTCACACAACATTGGCAAAATTTACACGTCTGACTGACCCAGATGATCACATCTAGCTGTTCACAAGCGCATGCATAGTAGGCGGTTGGACACGACCCATGTGTGCCATCTGTTTGTACAAACACTCTTTGGCGCAGCTCGCGCATGTTTCGACAGTCTACCTGTTGGTAAAACCGAGTCACGCTTCAGTCCATAGCGCCGACATACCAAGGTCATAGCACATGTTATGAACATTTGGCGCCAAGACAATGAAGGAACAAAATTTTTCATTACGAGGTTCAAAAAAAATGCTTGGAAATCGGCAAGGTCAGCAAAGACCTCATGCACCCACTTCCGAAAAGTCGTGCGCTGTGACAACCTGATCCATGCCCAAGTCATGGGATAAGATCATGACGATTGTGAAAATCTTTGTGTAGACCGAAAAGGCTCTTGCCGGCGGAAGGGCCCCACAGCCGAGTAACCAACGTGAACATGGCAAACGCGCCAAAAAGGGGAGAAATTCAGTCTGGAACCGCGTACAGTCCACTAGTTGCGCAGAAGAGAAGCCTAGCCCGCCAACTGATGGCCTTCATCTAATCCACCAGATCATTTACAAAGAGAACAAGCGGGAGAACAAACAACAACTAATGGCCTTCATCTGATCCACCAGATCATTTACAAAGAGAACAACAAGCGTTAGAACAAACAGCGAAACTAAACCATGCTTGAAGCCTGCGCAACAAATCAAAGAGAACAACAAGCGTTAGAACAAACAGCGAAACTAAACCATGCGTTGAAGCCTGCGCAACCTATACGCAGCAAGAAAGGCCAGACACAAATCAGTACTGCGGGTAGCACAAAGATACCAGCCATACATAGATAACTTCTACAGTCTACGGATGGAGATTGAAAAGACACTAAATAACTGGAAACTCACATACCTACTTCAGAATGTCCAAAAAGAAACTTGCCTCATCGAGCATAAAGATGAAGGACTGAGCAACTAAAACATCCGTAACCTGGACACCCACATAGTCCAAGGCGGACCAAAGAAGTCTCATAAAAATAATCACAAGAATAAGAAGAGGCAGCACCCACTGAACGAAGACTGGCGCGAGCATCAAGTCACATTTTCCTATAGTACACGATGGTATAAGAGATAGACGGCCACTAGCTAGCACAGGAGTGATAGGTCATTACCGTTCAGACTATGTCTTAGTTGATGGCGGGAGAACTGCAAAACATCATCTATGAGTAGTGTTTAAACCAATTTAACCAAGAAGATAAAGACCGCGAGCCTGTTGGAACACCCTTGATCAGATTCTACAACGAACCAATGTTACCGCTCAGCCAAATGTCTTTCCCGGTCACGCTCACAAATGTGAAACATTCAAGGACTGAAACCGTCAACCTCATGAGATTGCCCGCACATTCTAGACACGACATCCTATTGGGAAAAGAGTGTGAGGGAGACATCAACATGGTTACCTCAACCCCTCATTCAGCAATAGGTTTCCCAACCGAAACATGAGTTGTGTTCATCTATGCAAAAAAGGAGTGCCTCGCCACTAAGGAGGCGCGCCCCACAAAAGTCACCAAGCCGACACCAAGAATTGAACTAGAGATATAGGATCTCAACCCTAAGTATCTGGAACAGATAATAAGTCTTGGCCATGCCCAGTCCGAAAACATCCGCTCTCACTTGAAACAACTCTTGTTCAAGAACACGAATATTTTCGCTTGGACACATTTCGACATGGTAAGGGTCCCGCACAAAGTTACAGAGCGTTATCTTAGCACTTTTATTTATGTGGAACCCGTTGTATAGTGGAAGAGGAGCATCGGCGGGAGAAGACTTGAGCAATGATTAAACAACTCCCAAACCTCCTCAAAGTGAGGATATTGTGTGAGGCCAGGTACCAAACACGGGTCGCCAATCCAGCCATGATTCCCAAAGCAAATGGGAGTTGGGGCATATGTGTTAATTACAAGGATGTCAACAAGGCTTGCCCCAAGGATTGCTACTCCTTTCTAGAAATTAACAAAAAGGTGGACTCCTTTGCGACTTTCAGATGTAAGTGTTTTCTTGATTGATACAAAGGCTATCACCAAGTGCATATAGCCCAAGAAGATGAAGATAAAACTACTTCTACACCAAAATGTGGATATCCTGTTACACGAAGATGTCGTTCGGCTAGCCGAATGTGGGAGCAACTTCTCAAAGTTTGATGGACAAGACATTCGGCAATTACATTGGCAAAAATATGGAAATATATATCGACGATCTTGTCATCATGGGCATGGAAGAGAATCTTATGCTCAAAGACATTGAGCAAACTTTTAAGACCCTTTGCAACATTCACATGAAGCTTAACCCAAGCAAATGTTCTTTCGGATGAATGAGGGAAAATTCTTGGGCTTTGACAAAGGACGAATTTCGGGTAAACTCGGAAAAAATCCAAGCAATAGAGCGTATGCCATCCCTTTCCACAATCAAGGAAATGAAAACCCTTGTAGGACGACTAGCTGTGCTGAACAGGTTTCTAGCCAACCAAGCCTCCAAGTCATTCACATTCACTAGCACCCACCGCAATTGCCTCCAGAACAACCAATTCAAGTGGACACCAGAGGCAGAGTGTGCATTTAAGGATATGAAACAATGCTTGATGAAACTCTTGTCCCTTACCACACCGCACGAAATGGAGCTACCGACTCTCTACCTATCCACCTAAGACAGAGCGGTAGGCGCAACATTCCTTGTGGACAAGGAAGAGATTTAGATGCCGATTTATTATGTGAATAGAGTGCTCACCGATCCCAAGACTCGTTACTCCATCGTGGAAAACTTGTGCTTGCACTGGTGCACATGTCCAGACGCTTATGCTGATATTTCACAGGGCATTCGATCAATGTCCTAACTGATTACAATATTGGCCACATCTTGTGTAAACCGAAAATATCAGCCACCTCACTAAATGAGCTATAGTATTGGGGAAACATAACCTATTCTATAAAGCAAGGCCCACTATCAAGGGACATATGATCGTCGATTTCCTTGTAGAGGTGCCCAAAGAAAAGGTTAAGGAATGTGAAGCTGAGCAAGAACCAACTCCCGCCCCACCCGCCCTTGACATTTGGTCCTTGTACATTGATGGGGCATCAAATAAAGATGATGCGGGTGTGGGTCTTTGTATCATCAGCCCAGACAAACAAGAATTCACATACGCATTCCTCCTAGATTTCAAAATTACCAATAATGAAGCAGAGTATGAAGCTTTTTTTGTCGGGTTGCGCCTGGCACACAAAATGGGGGTCCGTTGTAACGCCTCGTATTTCCAAGATTTATTATTTTTATAAAAATTCACGCTCGTTTTCTATTTCCTGAGTCGCAACTACAATCGGATCGAAAAACGGTTTGAAACGGAAACTACGCGTTGTTACGTGTTTTTAGCGAAACAACAACCGAACGCGACCTTTTTCGATGTCTTACATTTAATTCCTGTGTTTAAAACTTAAATAAAATTATACGCTATTTCATAATGTTCGGGCGCAGAAATGGACTTCGGAATCGCGTTTGGGCCACTCTCAGGCTTTTAAACCCAACCTATCAAACCCATACCACTTAAGCCTACCTATATATATACCTCCCCTAAACCTCATCTTCATCATTTAGCCAAACCCTAATGCACACTCTCAAACCAGCCGCCACCCCCTTCCCTGCGTTTTCCGGCGACCGGAGCCGGGTTTCCGACCGGCCTCCGGCGCTGACCTTTCTCTCCGGCGGACACTCCTTCTCTAGCTACGCACCACCTTCCTCCCTCTCTCCTTGCAACAGAGCCACCGGCCACCGCAACGGTGGCGGCGCACCAGCAACGAAGCCGCAGCAGTGGCAGTCCCTGCAGCGGACACCCATCGCCTCTCCAACCTTCACTACCATCCTCTCGGCCCCTGCTCCCTCACACTTGCGACGGCCGCCGACCGTCTCACACTCACCAACCACCGCAACAGCAGCGCCCCCTCTTTCTCCCTCCTCGTCTCTCCCTCTGCAACAATGCCGCCGGCCACCTTGGGTGGCGGCGCGTCAATCAAGCAGCGGCAGCCGCAACGGCGCTGCGGCGGCGTTCCCATCGAACAAGCAGCGGTGGCGGAAAGGTGATTCGGATGGTTCATGTCCTCTTTCAGATTCGGGTTGGTTCGGGTCTCAACTCAAGCCTCGGTTCAGGTGCGTGTCTCACTCGGTTCGTATTCCGTTTCAGGTTAACTCATTATCAAATTGATGGTTAAATTCTGATTTCGATCGGCTCGTTTCTGTTCAGATTGGTTCTACTTCCGAGTTCTGTTTCATTCTCACTTTGTTTGGTATTGGAATATCGGATTATGCCTCGGGTCAGATTCGCGGCTCGGGTTTCGGTTCAGGCCATGTTCGTTTCGGGTCTTAGTTCGATTTCGGGTCTCGGCAGAGTTCGGTCCGGTCAACCTTAGTCAAAGTCAGATTAGGTTCGGGTCAACACCAGTCAACAGCCGTCTTGGTTCGTTTAGGTTCGGGTCAAATCTGGTCAAAGCTCGGATTGTGGTCAACTTTCCAGTTCTGGTCAACACTCGGGTCTCGTGGTACTCAGTCGAATCCGACTCGACATGGTATAACCCTCTATAGTTAGTTATTGGATATAATCGTTATAAGTATATATTTACATAACTTCTATGTAGACGTAATTATATATATTGTTTCGTTATTATTGTGTTTTGAAAATTTTGTCGACACTTATGTTGTCGGGATTGTCCAAAAACAAGAGAAAACTCTGCCCGATTTTCTACAGGTAATATATTTATTAAACTATTCGACAAAATATATTTATTAAACTATTCGACAAAATATATTTATTATTTGAACTATTCGACGGAATATATTTATCGATATTATTTTTTTGTCGACAAAAATATACTTACTTTCTTTATTATGCTTTTCGACAAGAGCATAAATTTATTTATTATAATTCTCGACAAATATACTTATTTACTATACTTTTGACAAAACATATTTACTTATTATATTCATCGACAAAATATAGATATATTTATCATATCTCTCGATAAATATACTTATTTATTATACTTTCGACAAAACATATTTATTTTACTTTCGACAAATATATTTGTACACCATTCGACAATATACATATATATCTCATACCATTCGTTAGAATATAAATATATATATAATATATATATATACCAAATATGCTTTTCGTCAAATATATATATTCATTATTTTGACAACACTCCTACAACTCTTTTGATGAATTTGATTTAGAGTTTTCTTCATAAACAATGTTAAATATAAGCGTATTTCCTAAACTCAATTCAAATCCTCTGTCAAAATTCTGATTACTCATACACATTCGTTGGTCATTTAAGGTGACCTCGGTGTCTCATTCTTCAACTCATCAACTCGTCGCGGAAATTCCAAGAAGACTTAGCAATTTTGTGAGTACACTCGACCCACTTTTGTTTATATCACTTTTTGGGTGTAACATGTTTCCATATACAAAAATCACAAACACTTAAACTTTATGAAACACACAAACAATCCTATACACATGACTACTTGAATCGTATACTTGTTGCTTGTCTGGGATAAACGTTATGCTATGCTTTAGTCATTAACTATTTTTAGCCTTTGTTTGACATGCTTAGCGCTATAGGAATTCACGCATCCACCTCCATCGTGTTATTCGTGAGGTCATGTTAAAACATCGTGATTGCGTTAAGGGTTTGATTATTAGTATTGCATGCCTTGATATTGCTCTTGTATAGATTTGGTTGCCATGAGGATTGTTAAAACTTATTCGTATACGTATGCTATGCTTAAACTTGTGTACTCGCCTTTGCTTTTGCATTGACTTTATTTTAAACATGTTACATGTTGAAGGAGATGACGCTATGAAAACAATATAGCAAGGACTAGATACACACAAATTAGACGTTAGGTTTAATGTCGACGTATTAATTTTGTTATGACTTTGCAAATGTTAGGTTGTTCTTTGTTTTGTTACATTGATTATTTGACAATTCTTATGAAATGAAATATGGTTTAATTAATTATTGTCACTTAATAATGTTGTGAGCAATGAGCAATCTCGTTTTCGTCTCATCCCGATGTTTCCCCATCGGTTGGGTGTTACATCCGTCACCTGGAAGCGAATGTCGATTCACTTCTAGTGGCAAGATAGATCAACGACCTTTATGAAGCCAATGACTCAACCATGGCCTTGTACCTGGAACATGCAAAGGAGCGCGCACAACATTTTCAATCATTCAAAATGATACACATTAACAGGAGCAAAACAAGCTTATGGATGCTCTGAGTAAACTCGCAACCATGAGTTTTTAGCATCTGGCCAAATATGTCCATGTAGAGGTCCTGAAAAATCCATATGTTGATTCAAATAGGCTTGCCATCATCGTAATACCCATCATTGCTTATTTACAATCCGACACCCTCCCACAAAATAACGCGAAAGCCAAAACTATCCCACAATCAAGAAGTTGCGCAAGTGCGACTCCTTCCAACGTCACGTACCAAAAAACTCTCCGGCCAAAAAACGAGCTAGTACCAGTCACTATTGCTTAGCTTTTCCAGAAGTGGGCCTTAGATCTGGTGGGGCCATTTTCTAAAGCACCCGGTGCAGTAAAGTTCAAAATCATCGTCGTCGACTACTTTACAAAGTGGTCGAGACGTAAACGCTTGCGTCCACAACCGTTGTTGTGGCCAAGAAGGTCATCTGGGAGTACATCATTTGTCGATAAAGGCTGATAATAAGAATTTTCATAGATAATGACACCAACTTCACACATGAAGACCTTCAAAAAGTGGTTGGCTAAGCTCCACATCGAATACATCTTTACGTGGTGGCACACCAGGTTGAGCGCGTCAACCACATTGTTGTTGAAGGAATTAAGGCCAGGTTGGAGAGCGGGTGAAGAGGGTGGGTCGATAAGTTACCCAACATCCTTTGGGCTCATCGCACCCTATCCAAAATAAGTAACGGTGAGACACCCTTTAGCTTGACCTATGCACCTGAAGGGGTAATCCCCGCCGAAATCGAGCTCCGATCACTTAGAATGATTCACATCATTTGCATCAGCAACGAAACCTAACACCGTCTAGACTTGGACCTTTTGGAAGAAAGGCACGATAACGCGTCCATAAGTGAAGCCAAGTATAACTTAAGCTGGAAAAATACTACAACGTGCGAGTGCACATATGCATTTTTAAACATGGGAGATTACGCCTTCCGTTATGATGAAGTATCTACTAGAAAACATCCGGGCAAGCTTGCCCTAAAATTTTGAAGAACCTTATGTCACTCAGGAGGTTCTTGGCAAGGGCGCATACAAATTGCAACGTATGGACGACACGCACATTCCTCGCACTTGGAATGCTAGAAATTAAGAAAATGTACATGTAGAAGCACAATCGTATTTGTAATCAAGGCGTTTTTCCAAACTTATCTTATTAATACATGTGTGCTTTACAATGCTTTTAGTGTTTACAATACAAAAACTATACTATAACTCACGACACCCGCTTTACATTCAGCAAGTCCAATCGTTACCTCAAGTCTCATTCGTGTACGTACAAAACAAAAAATCTAAAGCACAAGGCATACACAAATATTATAGCTACAATAGTCTTAACCAAAAAAGCACTAAGTCAGTTAGCATGTCAACTAAATTACTCAAAGGCCAAATGCATGACATGCCTTACCAACAGAGATCAGAGAGAGGGGGACTTGTCTTTTGCAAGCACGATATGCATGCCGCAAAATTAGTATGTTTCATAATCCCCATAACCAACAGAGGTTACGAGGAGGAGGTCTTGATTTAAACTACTTATACCCCTCAACCAACAAAGGAAAAGGAGTAGTGGGACTTGTCTGTACACCCACATGTGTAACTACTCAGCACACAGGCTGGTAGTGGACTTGTCTATAACACCAGAGAACTTGTCTTAAAAACCAACAACTATTACATGGGCCGTAACCCATTCACGACTCGTAGGCCGGTTTGAGGTTGCACCTACTTTGGGTCTGCAACGCTCCCACCGGCACCACTTCCGCCTACACCGCTCGTATCAATACCATCACCACACGCACCAGGCGCATCTTCGAACATTGCATGAAGTGCATCCATGGCTTCTCCTTTCTTGGGAAGTCTCTTGATCGCCTGGAGAATCCCATACTCAAGTGTCTCAAATTCTCTTTGCTTGTCTCAAAGAAGAATGAATGAAAAAACCAATCAAAACCAATTTTTAACACAATACTCATTGTAATTAAAATATAACATAAAAAAAAAAGAATTTACGACATCAAATAATTCATGTTTGCTCTTAAAATCACTCTTATTAGATTTTTACACATGTGTAAATATAACAAATTTACTCATGGGTAAATGGCAAATTTACACGTGTAAATTTTCTTTATATATGAATTCACGTAAATTTAAATGTGAAAATTAAATTTCTAACATTGTAATTGAATAATAATGGAAATTGTAAACAGAAAATTTGAATTTAAATTGTTTTTGACCAAGTTCTAGTGTTTTTTCATTCTCATGGTTCTCGCGATATTTAGCGTTCTCATTTAAACTTCCCTTATATATATATATATACTATGTAGAAACCCGCGCGATGCGGCGGCTACACAAATTTACAACACGGTACTATTTGCATTTAGTTTATCAATTTTCTGGTGATATATTGTATAGTACGTCTATTAGATTTCTTAACATCATTCTAGGCTTTCACGACAACTATTCACATGTACAGGTTCTTTACAGTTATGCTTTCACAATTAAGCTATCGACTGTAACCAAATTATGTTTACGGATTTGAGTTTTCGCATCCCCGTTACTTAAAGTCGTTTTTTATATGCTTACATGAACTCGAATGTTATGTGGTATTATATATGAATGACGTCGTAAATACTATAGTATATCGTATTTTTGTATAGAGAAAAATTGTATTATTGATATCATCGAAAGGTGACCACCGAACCACTGCACTGAAAGATGACCCCAGAACTATTGTACCGATAGGTGACCACTGAACCTATAAGTCTCACATATTCAAATTAAGGGAGAAGGAAACAAAACCTTCCTTATAAAGGGGTTGAAACCTTTTTCTATCAAGATGCGTTTCGCCTGGGCGAGCAACTCGTCAGGTGAGCCATAAGTTTCTGGATGGACAACCAATGAGAGGCAAAACGATCGGCGTCCTAAACCGGTTTACGTGAGATGTTGTAGAAATGGGATCACTGAACTACCGCATCGAAAGGTGACCACCAAATTACCGAATATGATCATGTGACACACCGAATGTGATTATGTGATGCAACGAACTACTGAATGTGATTATGTGATGCACCGAACTACTGAATGTGAACTAACTACGCACTGAACACACCCAATGTTGTATATTGGTTGTTATATAGATATTGTTAAGGATTTATATGCTTTATATTTTGTAGATTTATAATTATGTAGTCTTGTTTTGTTGTTTGTGGCCGGGCCGGTTTGGGTCGGTGTGTTTTTTTTAATAAAGTCCACCGTTTTTAGAAAATAAGCACACACCCATGATTATGCTAGATGTTGCAAAAAAAAAAAAAAAAAACCAATGGACCACATAACATCTCACAAGATTCCCAGAATGTTAAAAAACCCATTTGATCGTTTTAAAGGAAATGGTTTGACTTCTTTCTACTTTTGAAGAGATGCCGATGTTGTAAAATTTTTTTTGGCATTGATACAATCTCTACCCCTCATAATGAAGACACTTTGAAGAAAGTTCCACCATCACAGTTGTATTTTCGTCTGCATATTGTTCTTTTCCCAAAAATGAATCAATCAACAGCAATATGTTTTTCCCAGCATTAAATCCGGTGCCTGAAGAAAAAGTAGAAACACTTCTAGTTTTCTCAATAAAGTCTATTCAGAACAGGGATGAGCTCGGTACCGTCCGGTATCGAACCGGTACCGGTACCGAAAATGTCAAAAGTCGGTACCAAATCTGTACCATTGTAGGCTAGTTCATTATAAACCATCGGTGATTAAAATGGTGCATTATAAACCATGAAAAGAGCACAAACCGGAAACAAGTGAGTGGTATATGGTGCATTATTGTAACAGTCATAGGTGATTAAAATCTGTTCCGTTCACTATCTAACAAATCAACAGCAGTTTAAAACACACAGGTAAGCAAAATCATAAGCAGACACAAATCCACCTTTTCAAGTTCACAATGATTGTCAAGTCTGGATCAATAACTTTCGGCTACAAACAAAAGAGCCGTATAAAAATCAAAACATTCCCATAGTTGAGAAAAATTAAATGGTTCGAACAATAAACGTACTACGATTTCTGGAACATCAAGAACTTGAGCAAAGAATCTCCATAGGAACCGCATCGCTGGATATGATCGAACTCAAATTGAAGTGATTTCTCTTATATTCTAGTATTATAAAAAAGTATAAGAAAGGATTCACCAAATGCTAGAAAGAAATAACTTAACAATCACTTGCCAGTTTCTTGCATGAATTTCAAGCTCTCGCGACGGCGCTCTTCATGAACTCACGTACCGCCAGTTTCCTTCGGTAGATCGAGTCGTTCTGAATCTTTCATCAAGGTCAATGACGCTATCTACAAAATTCATGATTATTAATAGTTATCTTATATGTATATATATATATAGGATAAGTTTAGATAGAAAACTCTAAAAATTTGAGAAAACCCAACCTCCCGACAAATTTTTTTTTTTAAAAAAACACATGTAATATACATGTTTTTAAGAGTTTTGGGTAAAAAAACAAAAAAGCGTCGAAAAATTATTTAAAAAAAAAAAAAAATATCAGCAACTTTTGTGACTAACATGTGTTGGACAAAAAATGCTGAAACTTGTTTATTTTTTTAAAATATTCCTTAGCGCTTTCTTTGTTTTTTTTGGCCAACCTCCCGACATATAATATATATGTATATAGGGATGGATCATGAGAAAACTAGTTTTAATGAGAAAACAAAAAAACTAACTAAAAAAGCCAAAAAAACACATCGATTTTTTTTTGATTTTTTATTAAAATTCGCTGTATATATTATATAATTTTTTTTAAAATAAAAAAACATATAATGCACATGTGCAACATAAACATATAATGCACATGTGTAGTACGCATATAGGTCACATGTGCAGTACAAGTTTTTTTTTTTTGAAAAAAAAGTTTTTTTTTATACATAAAATCCAGCGATTTTTTATAAAAAATTGTAAAAAAAAATTGTATGTTTTTTATGTTTTTTTTGGCTTTTTGAGTTAGTTTCTATTTTCTCATATATCTAGTTTTCTCATTTATATCTAGTTTTCTCATGTTTCCCTCTCCCTTATATATACAGACAATACCTCACCCATCAAAATCAGATAAAAGAGACACCATACCTTCCCCTCTGCACAATATAGTATCACGGTCATTGAAACAGAAACGGGTCGGTTAAGTCAGATTCATAACCAAGTAAAACAACGATAGATGGTTAACAGAAACTTAACTTGATAATTTGAAGAAGAAAGTAATCAAATTACAAGAATATGAACTAAAACCAGAAGTTAAAGTTAGACTAAATCAATGTTGTGAACAAAACTAAATATGGAACATAAGATTACATGGGTTCTTTGCCATCAACAAGTCATCACCACATTTACCCGGTTTTGACAAATCAACCTCAGCTGCTGCTGCTGCTGTACTCTGCATCCTACACATCAAAATTTAAATCTAATTTTAAATCAACCAATCAAATCAAAATAAACAATACAGAATCACTATAACATAAAGTTAAAAATGCAAAAAAAAAAAAAAAAAAAAACAAACTTAAAGTTCAAATCAGTGTAGTTTTTTAAACAAAGCATCAAATCATACAAAAATATTCTACAGAAAACAAAATTAAACCCAAACAAAAGCATTATTGGTCCGTTTAATTGGTTTGGCCAAGTGGACTAACAGATCTGGTTTGGCCAAATGAAAACTACAATTTACAAAATTCCTAAATAAACCAGCATATGTCTAGATCTATAACTGAAATCTCCTAAACACATAAAAACACAAGATTGAATATAGAAAAGGAAGGTCCTTTATAAAAAAAAAAATAATTAAAAAAACCCTAAATTCGACACGGTATTCTTGTAAAATGTCTAAAAGAAATACACAATCGTAGCTTTCAGCTCCTTCCTGACGACATCAAGAACAAAAACAATCAAGTCAACACCTTCGGTCGAACCTAGTTGTTTCCGGCATCGGATTGCCCAAAACCAAAGTATCAGGTCGAACAATAAGGACCAAATCGAAGATTTTCTCCGGATTGGCTCCCTCTCTCTCTTTGGGTTTTTTGCAGTGTGCAAGATGAATAAGGATGAAAATGGTGCGTTTGAATTTTAAAGTGAGATTTGGGATTGTATTTGCCGCCCATGAGTATTGTGTATTGAATCATGTACCCGTGTTTTGTTTTCAATTGTGCATTGAACAATTGTACAAGATGCTTCAAAGGCTTGTACAGTTTGAAAAATGGCAAATGACCAAACTCTACCCTTCCAATATGATATTATATATACTATAGATATATATATATATATATATATATATATATGATTAGTACATAAACGTGGCCAAAAATGAAGACTTAATACATTACATTTGTAGCCACGACATGTGCCTTAGGTTTTATATCATGTAGTTGCCAAAAAATGATCATTGATTAAAAATTAGATACAGTCATGGTGGCTGTTGATGGTGTTTGTTGGTATCTAACACATTTGATACTTGAAGCCACTACTAAAACGAGGTTCAACAGTCTGTCTTACCACTTAAAACTTGAAGGCATGTTAATATTCTACTTGGTTAAGCAAAGTTGGCGCTAAAAAACCTACGTGTTTAGGCTTGTAATGAAGAAGATAGGGCTTGAGTGAAGGCCCTTCAATGAACAACATAACTGGCTTAAGGGAGAAGTCATGTGATGAAGTCTACTTTTCAAGGCAAAGAGGTGTAATAAGGAAGCTAATGGAATTGCAGATCCCATCAGGATATAGTGGTGGTACACAAAAATTCGGTTAGGGTTCCTTGATATTATTAAAAAAGAGGCGCATTATTAAACTAGGTAAGTCGTGTAGCTTAGGTCTTATTGAATGTTAAGATAGGTTATTACTTAGCTGAAAATTTTGTTATACATCTTCATATGTGCGTTTCTAAATTCTTATATGGTAGTTTCATATATCATAGAGTACAATGTATGTTGATATCCGTTAAAATAAGTTTAGCGCGTTATTGTTTGCTGCTTCCAATTTTTATTTGTGTAAGCATGAGAGTTCTTAACGACCTATTACTTTTGCGAGTGACATTTGTAAACCTTTTTTTTTACAATTGTATTAGCACACCATATCATGCGCGGGTTATGTTCAATTATTAAATTAGATTGAATTATTGTATTTATATTGAATATTATAGATAGTATTCATGCTATTTCACTTTTAATATATTTTTTTAATTTTAATTTAATTTTTATATATAGAAAAAAATTATATTATATTATATTATATATTTTTAATGAATTACGAATTATTATAGATACCATTCATGCTCACTTTTATATATATATATATATATATATATATATTATAAGGTTGAGGTATCTTACATAGTCTCCAAAATCTAACAAGGGTACAAATACACAATGAATCGCAAAAAGACACAATTACGTTAATAAAAAAACATAATGCCAAATAAAAAGACATAATGATCTGAAACTAAAACTCTAAAATCTACAAATTCAAAAGCGAAAACCTAAAAGCTAAGATGTAGAGTTTGACGAGACGATTCCAATGCTGCTTGAACGAATTCAATCAGAGTCTGTTTGATATTCTTTATACGATTTTCTAATTTTAGCAGTGTGTATTTAAAACTTTTCCATATAATAATAATAATAATAATAATAATAATAATAATAATTTGTTAAAAGACACCATTTATAAAATTCAAATGACATAAAAGATATACATTTATTATTATCTATTAATTTTTGAAAAGAAACAAATTAAAAGAGATTATTAAATTATTTTAAAAAGAAGCTGTTGGTCTTTTGTGTTTATATGCAGGTGGTTTAAGACCTATGTGGGGCTTTGAGCGGAGAAAGTAGTGTATGTGTGTATATTTGTGTGTATATATATTGAGATAGATAGAGGTTGGTTATTGTATAATATGGCTTATCGTACAAGCGTATGTGATTGTTTTTCAATGTACTTTACTTTTTAACATTGATTTCTGCTGAAAACAACATGTGAAATTGTGCAAAAAACCAACATGCGATTTCATCAACTTCACCAACATGCGATTCATCACTTTACAACAGCTTTTTATAACATGCGATTTCACAATCGCGTACGCTCGTACGATAAGCCCTATTGTATCTTACACTTATACTATATATATATAGGGTAGGGCTCATGCGAGAACCACCTTTATTGCGAGAACCAATATGAACACAACAAAATAAACGCACTATACCACCACCCAAAACCTAAAAAAACCTAACCCTCACCCCCTAAAAACCTACCCCCACCAAGCTAAATGCTAAAAACTAAACCATAAAGCTAAATCACCCAAAAACATAAAAAAAACCCTAACCCCCCTCCCCCACACAAAAAAAAACCTAACCTCCTACCCCACCAAAGTAAATGCTAAAAACTAAACCATGAAGCTAAAACCCCCCCCCCCCCCCCCCAAAAACCTAAAAAATATAAAAAAACACAATTTTTTTAAAAATTTTTCTATAAAAAATCGCTACTTTTTGTCATAAAAAAATAATAATACTTCGTGTGTTTTTTTTTTAGATTTTTTAGGTATTTTTGGTTGTGTTCACATTAGCTATTGCGGTTCTCGCTATAAAGGGTGGTTCCTAACGGATCCTTTTCATATATATATATATATATATATATATATATATATATATATATATATATATATATATATTGGGGAGGGTTATCTAGAGAACGCTAAATATTGCGAGAACCGTGAGAACAAATGAAACATCCAATCAAAATCAAATTTTTAATACAAACCTCATTGTAATTAAAATACAACATCAAAATAAGAATTTACAACATCAAATAATTCATTTCTCCCTAAAAATCACTCTTATTAGATTTTTACACATGTGTAAATTAACAAATTTACACATGTGTAAAAAAAATTATTTACGAATTCACGTAAATTTAATTGTGTAAATTAAATTTTCTAACATTGTATTCGAATAATAATGATAAGTGTAAAAAAGAAAATTTTAATTTGAACTGTTTTTGATCAAGTTCTCGTGGTTTTTTCATTCGTTCTTCTCGTGATATTTAGCATTCTCATTTAAACCCTCCCGTTATATATATATATATATATATTATATATATATGTGCCAAGAAACTAAAACGAATAGACCTTCTTTTCCACATGTTACGCCTTTTTGCAGACGTGTTACGTAACACTTTTACTTTTTCAAAAAAGCTGAAAGTCTGCAAAAGTTGTTATACGTAACATGTAGCAGCCTTTGGTTGTTACATATAACACAATCTGCAAAAAAAATGTAACACGTGGCAAAATGAGATCCATTCATTTGGGTTTCATAGTGTTCTTAACTAATATGTGTTTTATTTCTATCCCCCTCCTATATATATACATTGCATTTTCAAGCTTATGAGACAAGCTAAGCTCTTTAAATCTCAAACTCGTTGATTAAACAAGCTAGTTGTTAGGATTAGGTGCTATTTTTTCCAGAGGTAAAGTGTTTACAGTCTGCGGATCACATCTGCAGACGTCTATAGTAGAAGAGGTGGACCCAAACGATGCAGTCTGCAAGAAGAAGACCGTTTGTTTTTTTAACTTCTGCAAACATCTTATTACCATAATAGGCATCATAAACTGAAAATTAACCTCAAAATTCAAAAAAACAACATAAAAAATTATGAAAATTAACATCAAAATTAATTTATACACACGCGTATCAATGATTTAACCATAAAGAGTTCTCTGTGGTTTTTTTTTCTCACATCTGGCAAAGTAAAACAACATTTAGGGTTTCCAACACGTCACTGAAACAGAGATCTAACAAGTCTTGTGATTAATTTGGTTGTAATATAAATTTAATATGTGAAATCCACGCAAAAGGAATTCAGACACATGAGAGGACTTAGGTGTGGAAGGAGGAGGCAGTGGAAGGAGGAGGTGGCGGCAGGAGGTGGCTGCGGTGGAAGGAGGAGGTGGCGACAAGAGGTGGTTGTGGTGGAAGGAGGAGGCGGTGGAGGTGGCTGCGGTGGAAGGAGGAGGAGGTGGAAGGAGTAGGCGTTGGAAGATGGATGCGGTGGAAGGTGGAGGCGGCTGGAGTGGTGGAGGATAGGTGGTGGAGGAGAAGGAGGAGGTTTGCTAGGGTTTGTGTTATGTGTGTAATGTTAGGAAAAAGAAAAGGGAAAAAGAGGTATAAAGACCCTTTTCCACATCTGCACTAAAAAAGGCGAGACAGACTTTTTTTAAGTGAAATGTCTTTAAGAAAATAAATAATATGCGGACTCAAACATCTTCACGTGGTTTGCATAGTGCACACATAAGAAGAGAACAAGAGCTTAAAAAAAAAACAAAAAACAAACACCCCTTAGAGTCTGACTCATTCAATTTTGATTTAATTTAAGTTTTTAGCGAAACATTATTTAGAATCTCACGAGTTAAAGTTGGCTCATGTAGGCCCTAATAATGATTAATACGATATACAAAAGAATAATGAAAATACAACAATTCATAATTTATGTTCAATGATTGGGAACAATGAAATAAATTCACATAATAAAGTATCATAATTTATGTTCAATGATTGCGACAAGAGGTGGTTGTGTGGAAGGAGGAGGCGGTGGAGGTGGCTGCGGTGGAAGGAGGAGGAGGTGGAAGGAGTAGGCGTTGGAAGATGGATGCGGTGGAAGGTGGAGGGTGGTGGTGGAGGATAGGTGGTGGAGGAGAAGGAGGAGGTTTGCTAGGGTTTGTGTTATGTGTGTAATGTTAGGAAAAAAGAAAAGGGAAAAAGAGGTATAAAGACCCTTTTCCACATCTGCACTAAAAAAAGGACAGACAGACTTTTTTAAGTGAAATGTCTTTAAGAAAATAAATAATATGCGGACTCAAACATCTTCACGTGGTTTGCATAGTGCACACATATGAAGAGAACAAGAGCTTAAAAAAAAAAACAAAAAACAAACACCCCTTAGAGTCTGACTCATTCAATTTTGATTTAATTTAAGTTTTTAGAAAACATTATTTAGAATCTCACGAGTTAAAGTTGGCTCATGTAGGCCCTAATAATGATTAATATACAAAAGAATAATGAAAATACAACAATTCATAATTTATGTTCAATGATTGGGAACAATGAAATAAATTCACATAATAAAGTATCACCGGATGTGACAGACAATTAATGCAACCACATACCATTTCTTAGACTACCTTCAATGTTAAGAATATCATTAGACTTGGCTGCAAAGTCATCACTCACATAATATTCTTAAAAATCTTTACAAATTTTTAATTTTACCTTCAACCCTATAAACATCTTTATATATTCTTATATTTTCCTTATCATCATCTATTTTTACTTTTTTTTTAAATAGTGAAAGGTAATATTGAAAAAGATAATAAAAACAATAAACGAATAAAATGTAACTAATTATTATAAAACCATATTAAAAACAAAATCAACTCCAAATAACATGATCTTGAAAACACAATACCAATTTAAATATTCACATCACCGTCTGTCTTATTTATTGTGTTCCCACGCCAAAAAAAGTAAATAAATAAAAGAATATCAAAACTCACTTCTCTCCTCAATTTCTGAAAGATTCGCCACCATCAACACAACAACCCCTTGATCGCACCACTGTAGCAGCACCGCATCAAGAAACCACTCTCATCTCTCTTGTCTGTTCATTTATGCTTAGAAAAGTTGATATATCAAATTGATGTTTGTTAATAAATCCAGTAATCATAAAATAAAAGAATTGGCACAAAAACCCAAATTTTCTGTGCTCTTGCAGATGGACATGCACTTCGGATCTCTCCCCTTCAAAGCATCTCCAATGCGCCTCAAACTTTGGATGCGTTGATGATAGTCTTATAATTTTACGAGCAAAATATCAAAATATGACTTCAGGTTACCTTTTCCATTTCAATTCAAAATAATTTTTTTTGTATTTAGTTATTTGACATTTCGTTTATGGTGTTATTACTACAAACTCAGTAAAATGTATCGTTAACTCCTATAGAGGATTTTGGCAATTCTCAAATCTCAAGGATGATTTTGGCACTTTCCCATTTAGTCATTTTTTTTATTTTAAAAATTTTATTTTTATCTTTAAAATAAAAAATAAAAATAATTATGGTCAAATATAATATATATATATATATATAACATATATATATACACACACATATTTATATACTTACACACTTATTTTTTGTTTTATTTTTACCTTTAAATAAAAAATAATCATAAATTAAGGATGTTAAGTACGACATGAGAGATGGATGATACTGATGTTTGGTACTACGGTTCGATGAGGGGAGATGGATATGAGTGCCGAGACAGAGGGGGTGGTTGTGCCGGCGGCAGTGTTTGTGGTGGCGATGGAGGTGGAGAAGAGAGAAGGATAAAAAAGAAAGAGTACGTATGATATGTGTATACAATGGCGAAACTTCAACGAAAAGTCAATAAGGGTTGAACTCTCAAAATTCAAATCGACGAAGGCCGACTATCCCCTAGCCTCAATAAAGCTTCACTAATGTGTTTGTATATAACAAATTAGAAATGTGTGTATTATATATATTTATATATATCATGGCTAATTTATTATTTTTTATTTTAAAGGTAAAAAAGAAAATAAAAAAAATAAGAGTGTATGTAGAAATGTGTGTATGTATATATATTATAATTACAATTACTTTTTTTTTGTTTTCTTTATGTAAAGATATAAAAGAAAATAAAAAAAAGAAAAGATAAATAGGTAAATTGCCAAAATTGTCCAAGACTTACCAATATATTCCAACTGAGTTAGTGATTGAATAAAAATGATAGCAAAAATGAAACCTGAGGCACGCATATATAAAAAAAAAGTTTTATTCTTAGGCTGTAGTAACAAAACTGACCAAAATTCAGGGTCTATTTTAGCATTTTACTCTGGTTATATCTACAAATAATAAGTGTAGTGATCAAAATAATAATTTTGGGGGTTTAAATTTAAGGGAGGAAGTACTAAACTGACTTAGCTAACATATTTTTAACGACAAACTTCTGTATAAAATTGTAGAATCGGGCCAACGAAAAGCTGAAAATCCCCAAATTACATTACAACTCATGAATATTGAAATCTCTTCACCTCTTCCAAGTCAAATAATCATATTTCGATCTACATCTAATCAATAAAAAAGTGTTCCCCTAAATTGTATCAATCGTAACATAGGATGGAATGTGATGGTTTCTAACGTCTTTTTCATTACATGCCTTCTAAATCTCCCAAAAGGTGGTTAGAAAAACTGCCTCAATAATCTTCTTCCAATACTTCGACCCATTCATCTCGTGGGCCATACAATATATGTCTGACAATGGGGAGCTTAAGTCTGAAACCGGGATCTTTAACCACACGAACACCTCCCACCAAAGCGATTTTGCCATCGTGCAATCCCATAAAATATGGTCCCCGTCTCGTCTTCTCGCCTGCACTTGCTGCAGTAAGATTCTCCAATGGTACTCCTCAGCGTCCAAGATCCCATTTCGAAGGAATGCTCCCATTAAGAGTCTCCACCTAAACATACTAACTTTGGATGGACCCAGGAGTTCCACATCAGTTTTGGAAGACTCAGAAGGATCCCACTTGCTTAAATGACCTGGTCTCTAATCTCACCAACTGAGAAGTCTCCATTTCTTAAATCTTTCTACCTCCACTTATCATCACTTGCTGAAAGTTTATCGTTTCTGAGAAAATGCATAAGGAAATCAAATTCCTGCCGCTCGTGCACTTCAGTCGGATCTCTAAGCCATCTCCATTTTTGTCGAACCACCCCGCTCGTGCACTTCAGTCGGATCTCTAAGCCATCTCCATTTCCGTCGAACCACCCCATCGACAATGGAAGCACTATCTTTAATCATAGTCGTTTTGTCCAAGGCTAGAGTGAAAACCGAAGGGAAGGATTCCTGTGTTGTTCAACACTCCAACCAATAATCAACCCAAGACTGTTTGGGATGCTTATATTCAACTTCGAAAAATCTTTACCTGCTGCCCCGATGTTTTTCTGTATGCCTGGATAATTACTCTTAAAACAAAAGGATTCGCTCTTTTAATATTACTATGTATAGCTTTGACCACTTGCACCCACATGGATGATGGACATTCCTTAAACTTCGACTACCATTTGGCCAAATAGGAGAGGTTAGATCCCTGGAATTCTCCCACTCCTAGGCCCCTTGTTTTTTAGGAGCCAATATCTACTCCCATGCCACCCACCTTATTTTCCCAACACACTTCGACCACCTATGTTACCCGGCACAAACTTTCTTCGGATTCCTTAAAAGTTTTCAAGACGTTAACCGGAGCTTTAAATAGGGAAAGGTAATATATATGAAGTGCAGAACCGCTTGGCAAGGGTCACCTGACCCAAAAAAAAATGCACTTAGTCTTCCATCCAGAAAGCTTAGAATTAAACTTATCCATAATATGTTTCCAAAATTTGGTTCTTTTCATGTTAGCACCGATCGAGATCCCAATGAACTCAAAAGGAAACTTACTAACCTTGTAATTCAACTCCTTAGCCATGTTGCAAACCACATCCACTTTCACCCCCACTCCAAATAAACTACTTTTGGAAAGGTTCATCTTAAGCCTAGAAACAAGATAAAGCATCAAAGAATCCAGTTAAGATTCTTTACGTTTGTCTCAGACCATTCGCCAAGGAAAATAATGTCGTCCAAATAAAATAGTTATGAGATGGTGGGAGCCCTATTAGGAAGATTCACTCCCCCAAAAACCTCGAGTTCACCGTACTCTTCAAAATGATATCCAAAGCTTCCATGACCATGATTAATAACAATAGGGATACGAGGTCTCATTGTCTAAGCCCTCTTAACAACTGGAACTCCAAAGTTGGAGACCCACTAACTAACACCGAGACTTTTCCCGATTTTAGACACGAATCAATTCACTTCCTCCATAAAGCGGAAAGCTCCATAGCCTTAAGATTAGATAACAAAAAGTTACAATTGACATAATCATACGCCTTCTTGAAGTCGATTTTAAAAATCAGTATCTCTTTTTTGCTTTGTTTTGCCCAAGACATGATGATGTGCACAAAATGCAACATATAAATTACATCAAACGAGGCATAAAACTAACCCTTTTTTAGTAATGATGTTGGAAAAAAACATGTTTCTTTGTTCCTTTTGTATTTCAGGATAAAATGAGCTTAAAAGAACAAAAGAAGAAAATAAGCAGTCAAAACAAACATAAATACAAAAAGAAGGAATAATGTCGCCTGCCCGACCCTTCAGCAACACCCCAAAAGACAAAACAGGAGGCAGAAGACTGGCCACGGGGCCGTCCCCAGCCAGGCATGGCCGTGGCCAGCCAAAGCACTAAAAGACAAAACCTGAAGAAGCTTCCACGCCCACCATGGGGCCGTGCCCAGCTCAACATGGGCGTGGTCAACTATCAGATTCGTAGAATCCAGAATAGTACAGTGAAGAGTTGACCACGAGGCCGTGCCTAGAAGGCATGGGGTTGTGTGGGGCCCTCTGCTGACAGCTGCAATTAATGAAGGAAGAGAAGGAGATGGCCACGGGTTGTGCCCACTGGGCACGGGGCCGTGGCCGGGCTACTGTTTAGGGCTATAAGTAGAGATGCTTGGTTCACTTCCTAGGCATCCTTTGTCAAACCACTTCTCTCTCACTTTGCCACCACTCCACCACCACTACAACACCAACACCCACTACCATCATCCATCAATCATCTTTAGAGTGTGTAGTAGTCTCGAGATCCAGGATTAATTGTAAGGGTTCTTGTCAAACAAAGGCATGCTTGGCTAAATTCCTTACATCACTTGGTGAAGACTTATCTTTTATTTATTACTTTTAGTTTTTAATCTTTTGGCACTTTTTAATTGGGTATTTATTAATGACTTTAATAACTAATTTCTTATGTTGAAAGTGAATTTTCCTACCATTTCTTCATGATGCCATTGATTTGCTCATTCGTGTCTTTACAGTCTATATAAAGCGCATTAACTAACCTGGTAGGGGTTAGAAGGGTGGTTTGGTAAAGTTCTTGTCTCATTCAGTGTATAGATCCCGCGAGGACTTGGTTCAAGCTTATTAGGACCTTCTTCAATGCCCCAATGGGTATTGGATGGCGGGGGTGCGAATAGCTTGAACCCCTCATATGTAAATTACTATTAAAACGTTAAACTGGCTTCTTGGGATTGTATCCTTGCTGACTCAAACCACTTAGCCGAGAGTAACGTCACCTTCAAAAGTGGGGCCTACCACTTTTCTCATTAATAACTTATTTAATTATCTTCCAATATTCCGACCCTTTGAGATTGTATCCTGCTGACTCAAACCACTGGGTTGAGGGTAACGTCACATACAAAAGTGGGGCCTACTACTATAACTAAGAAAATCTCTTAAAAAGTCCGAAAGTGCAAAAACTATCAAAGGATACATAAAAGAGAAGTTGGATCTAAGTGATTCTATCTTGTCTATTTGTATTTCATTTTATTTATTTTTGGTTTTTTTTTTAATTTTTAAGCTTCAAAACTTTTATAAAAAATTTAGATCGATTAGACGTTGGCGCTAAACCGGTATTAAAAGCTCTTGTGTCCTTGGACGATCTCAGTATCTTACCAACACTATACTACGCTCACGATGGGTGCACTTGCCCAAGTGTGTGTTTAGTGTTAGTTAAATATCGTGTTTTATAAATGTAAAACTTGACTAACGCGTAAAATAGGCTCAAAATATTAATAAATTTATAACACGCTTTACGCACACCAAGTTTTTGGCGCCGTTGCCGGTGACAAAAGGATTTTAAGAAAGCTTAAAATCGACGGCCTAATCATTTTCAAAACATTTTCAAAGCTGCGCGATCGTTTTCTTATTTTTAGGAATTTTTTAACTTACAGTAAGCTGAACACGGGCCGTGCCCATCGGACACGCCTCGTTCTGCAAGTAACCAGTAACAACTTTTAAAAAAAGCCCAGATATAGAGTTTGACCAAGGGCCGTGCCCACGGAACACGGGGCCGTGGTGAGTTCTATATCTATTTTAATTTTTGTTTTCTGGTCCCGAGACTCTATAATCTGCTGAGTATTACCTCATGGATCAATACTAGGAGATTATACTCGCTACTACATAGAGGATGATTACGAGGAGGAATATTTTACCCTTTGCGGCAACCCTCATTCGGTATAATATTGCGACCTTTTCAACCATCCACCTCATATGACTACTATAAGGAACCAAGGTATGAACTTCCACAATCAAGCTTTCATTGGGACACTTATTCCTCTCAACAACACCACACACCACCAACTATCCTTTCCGAAGCCGAAAGCATTATACAAAGTCTCAAAAAGATTGGACGCTTAATAAAAGAATCCCGAGAGAGGGAAGATGCTATTTGTACTAAGGAAGTGATAATCGAAGAAGTAAAAATGGAAGAACAACTAAGTGAAAAACCAACGCATGAACTAAACGATGAAAAAGGTAAGTCCGAAAACGATAATTTCAAAGAAGAGTCAAATTTTCAAGAAATTAATCTTTTATCACATTCTTTTGAAAATCATTGTTTGGTACCCACTCATGCTAAGTTTTTAAAAGAATTAAATACTAATACGAAAATTTACGAAATAGTTAGCATTAAATTAATAAGCGATAAAATGACGCTAATACAAGATGAACATTTTGAAATTAACATAACATCGGTTCCATGTTTCTTTCAAAACACCTTTATTAGTAATATCACAATCGAAAAGATCTATGTGTTCATATAATGCCTAACTATATTTTCGAAAAATTAAATATTAGTAATTTTTCTCCACTTCAAATACCCATTTTCTATCTAATCGAAGAATGTTAAGGTCAACGGGGGTAGTGGAGGATGTGTTATTGCAAACAAATCAAACGGTGGTCCCAACCGACTTCATCATTCTTGATGATGCTCCACTTATGTTGGGACAACCCTTTGTGAAAACCCATCAAGCAGTGATCAAACGGAAGCAAAACAACCTACCTCTTCGATTGGGGGCCAACAAAAGGTATGTCAATCTTGACCAATCCATGAAATACCCATTCGACAATGATGACCCCTTAATCGAAGATAAAGATAAACCACCAGATACGGAGGAAGAACTCGACCTACTTGTTCAAGAGGAGGATGCCATTGAACAAACCTTTTTGGTTCTCGACCAAAATAAAGAGCAATCAAATGAGGAATCTCCTAAAGAACCATCACTCGAGCTCAAAGAACTTCCAAAAGGTTTGGAATATGCTTTTCTAGACAAGCATGGTAAATTACCAATAATCAGTTCTTCAAAATTAACTAGTTTAGAAAAGAAAAATCAATTTCACTTTTGAAAAAAATATAAAAACGCAATTGCATGGAAGCTTGTAGATATTAAAGGAATAAACCCTTCCAATGTGCACGCACAAAATTTTAATGGAAGATGACTACAAATTAGTAATACAACCACAATGTGGGTAAATCCAAATGTCCAAGAAGTGGTTAAAAATGAAGTCATCAAACTACTTGATGCTAGACTCATCTACCCAATTTCCGATAGCCCATGGGTGGGTCTCGTTCAAGTAGTTCCCAAAAAAAAGGAGGAATGACGATAATAACTAATAAAAAACTGAATTAATACCAACAAGAACGGTCACCGGATGGAGAGTTTGTATAGGCTATCGACGATTAAATGAGGCAACGAGGAAAGATCATTTCCCTTTGCCTTTTATTGATCAAATGTTAGAAAGATATCCGGTCACAAATTTTATTGTTTTTTAGATGGTTTTTCAGGTTACATTCAAATACCAATAGCCCCGGAAGACCAAGAAAAAACAACTTTTACATGTCCCAATGGAACTTTCGCTTATTGACGCATGCCTTTTGGTCTATGCAATGCCCCGCAACCTTCCAACGTTGCATGGTGGCCATTTTTCATGACATGATAGAAAAAACATGGAAGTTTTCATGGATGATTTTTCTATCTTTGGGGATTCATATGACCAATGCCTCGATAACCATGAACGAATGCTATCCCGATGTGAGGAAACTAACCTCGCCCTTAATTGGAAAAAAATGCCATTTCATGGTAACGGAGGGAATAGTACTCGGTCACAAAATCTCAAGCGAAGGAATGGAGGTTGATCGAGCTAAAATTGACACCATCTCTCGATTACCACCTCCATCCTCCGTTAGAGCCATAAGAAGTTTATAGACGATTTATCAAAGATATTTCGAAAATTTCAAGACCTCTAACTAAATTACTTGAAAAAGACACACCATTTGTTTTTGACAAGAATTGCAACCAAGCATTTTTAACTCTAAAAGAAATGCTAGTCAATGCACCCATCATGATAGCACCCGACTGGAAATTACCCTTCAAAATCATGTGTGATGCAAGTGACTTTGCGGTTGGAGCGGCTTTGGGACAACAAAAAGATAAGCATTTTCATCCAATATACTATGCTAGTAAAACTCTCAATGATGCGCAAGAAAACTACACCACAACTGAAAAAGAGTTACTGGCTGTAGTATTTCCTTTGATAAATTTCGTTCTTATCTTGTTCTTTCAAAAACGTTAGTTTATACAGACCATGCAGCCATTCGTTATCTATTTAAAAATCAAGATGCCAAGCCGCGTTTGATCAGATGGATTCTACTCCTTCAATATTCGACATCGGAATAAAAGACAAAAGAGGAGGAGAAAACACCGCTGCTGATCATCTATCTCGCTTGGAAGACCCGGCTTTGGAGGCAACCAGAGACGAACTCATCAATGAAAAATTCCCAACGGAATCTCTAGAGATGGTGGAATACCAAGAAGAACCATGGTATGCCAACTATGCCAACTACCTAGCTAGTGGGATAATCGTGAAAGGATGGTCACATCAACAATGAAAAAAATTCTTTGCCGATGTGAAACACTACTTTTGGGAAGATCCATATCTTTTCAAAATTTGTGCCGACCAACTTATCCGACCGATGCGTACATGGTAACGAAGCAAGAAAAATTCTCGACCATTGTCATGAAGGTCCGTATGGAGGAAAACAGGGAGTCGCTAGTACCGCTCGAAAGGTATTTGATTCAGGATTCTATTGGCCTACCATTTACAAAGATGCGCAAAGTCTCATCAAAACATGTGATGCATGCCAACTATCAGGTAATATTTCGTCCAAAAAACGAAATGCCACATAATGGCATTCTTGTTTGTGAAAATTTTGATGTGTGGGGGTTCGATTTTATGGTCCCTTTCCCACCGTCAAAAGGAAACAAAATATATACTTGTGGCAGTAGATTACTTATCAAAATGGGCCAAGGCCAAAGCCCTTCCAACTAATGATGGAAGGGTGGTGGTAAGATTCTTAAAACGATTATTCTCTCGTTTCGGCACTCCAAAAGCTTTAATAAGTGATAGAGGCACCCATTTTTGTAATCACCAACTTGAGAAAATTTTAACAAAATATGGGGTTTATCACCGAATCTCAACCTCTTACCACCCTCAAACAAACGGACAAGCCGAGGTAACAAATCGAGGTTTAAAAAGAATACTTGAAAAAACCGTGGGGTTAAACAAAACGAATTGGCGGATAAATTAGATGACGCTTTATGGGTATTTCGGACAGCTTTTAAAACAACAATAGGTACCACTCCCTATAAGCTAGTCTATGGAAAAAAAATGTCATTTACCAGTAGAAATAGCCCACAGGGCCTATTGGGTAAAAATCGACTTTATCTATTAAACGAACTAGACGAATTAAGAAATCAAGCATACTCTAACTCCAAAATAAACGTATGAAAAACTTACACGACAAACATATTAAACCTTATGAAGTTTGAGAAGGAGACCAAGTGCTATTGTTTAATTCAAGGCTTCGATTATTTCCCGGTAAACTAAAGTCTAGATGGTCGGGAGCTTTTTCCATTACCCATATCTTTCCACAAGATGCAATCGAAATTAAATCTCGAAATGGAGTTCCATTTAAAGTTAATGGGCAATGATTAAAGCTCTATCAATGTGATATCCCGGGTTTTTCGGATAACTTACACGTGACACTTGTCGAATAATATATACGCTAAGTATTAAGTGTGCACGAATTAAATGAATACGTGTTGTGTGTTGTGTGATTGTTTTAGTAATTGAATCATTAGAGTAGATACGTACACGAACTGAACCGAACCGCGACACGAACCAAAGTGATTCATTGTGACTCTAGGAGTTAACAAGTTTTAAACCTTAACTCAAGAATTCGGCCACGATCAAACTCAAACCCGTAACAAACCTAAAACTATTTGGCCGTATGCAACCCAAACCACAAACCTAAACCGAGAACAAGCCCAAACAAGTTTCGGCCAAGATCAAACCCAAACCGAACCCACCCAAGTCCCTCGGCCATAAACCCAAACCAAACCGTAACCTTGTCCCCCTTGCGCCTATAAATACAAACCCATGCATGTTCATTCAAAAATACAAAACCCTAGAGTTTCACTGCCGTCGGCAGCTTGTTCAGTCCATTCAATCGCAAAACAGCCTTCATCTGATCAGCTTGTTCAGTCCATTCAATCGCAAAACAGCCTTCATCTGATCAGCTTGTTCAGTCCATTCAACCGCAAACAACCCTTTACTTGTTCCCTTGATCGCCAGATCAGTTTTGATACACTCCATCACGATCACAAACAGCTTAGCCACTCTCTCGGTCGCTAACAGCCGGTTACCTTCAGTCCCGTTCAGTCTCGGTCGCGAGATCAGTTTTTCTTTCTCTCGGTCGCAGCAAGCAGCAGCCCTCGCCATCTTCCCTCATCATATTCACGGTTCGTTTAACTTGTTATTAAAAGATTTGAAGTTATCTCTGATTTCAAGATCATGTTTCGGATTATATGTATGCTTGAATGTTTAAGTTGTTTCGGATTATATGTATGCTTGAATGTTTAGTTGTCTCGGATTATATGTATGCTTGAATGGCTAGTTGTTTCGGATATATGTGTCTTGATTGTTGCTGTTCTCAGATCGCATGATGGTATAGTTTCGGATTATAAGTGCTGTAAATAATCGGCTGTTTTGGTGCTTGTTCATATGCAGAATTGTTTTCGGAAATCACAAGTTACAAGTGTGTTTTGGTTGTAATAACTAGAAGTAAGAACTAGGGTTTGCATGGATAGGTTATTAGTATTAGTCTATGATTAAAAATCAGTTCTTGATCGCCTAGATTAATCGCATGAACGGGATTACACGAGTTTATAATAATAACATGCTGAAACAGGATGCTGAGTGAAAGTTACAGCCGATTTCATCTGGCTGTAACTTGGTCGTTAGTTGTCGAAAAACGGATTTTCTGATGTCTAGAACGTAGAGATTTGAATAAGGAATCTAGTGGCGCTGGATTCATAATTTTCTGAAGTCGTTTGATATTTTTAAAGGGCTAAACAAGTTCAGTAGCTAAAGCTGTTGAAATGCTGGAATTTTGTTGATTGTTTATCAGGTTGGATTTTAAAATCAGTAGGGAGTTGAGTCATGATTTTTGTACAGCAACTAGGTATGGAAATTTCCGGGCAACTCCAACTGGAATTTTGTTAATCGGACGATCAGTGATTTTTAAATAAATTCTTCCGTGGACTGCAGTCAGAAAGCTGTAAATCTGACTGCAGCTTAATGAATTAATATTTATGGTTAATTGGTAAAGATTTAGGACTTGGAAAAATTATATAAATTTCTATGGTATAAAGGTCACCTACTGTAAAAATATGGGAATTTTTGGAATGCTAGAACTATTTTATAAAAATCCTAGAAAACAGCTGAATAATTGAGTGTTGAGCAGAAAGCTGATAACTTGTGATTTTATGCATTAAAGTGTTGCATGGATTTGGAATATGTTCATGATAAGTTGTTTGATTACTATGATCACATGAGAATACTTGCATGCATGTTTGAGTGTTAGAGATGTTGTTTGTGTGTATCAATTTGTGAGTAAATTGCGTGTGGAATTTGTATTGGTGTGATTTCACACTGACGTGTAATTAATTGGTTTGTTAGGACGCAACTAGCGGTCCCATCTCTTATAACATCTTTACTACACTAACCGAGCAAATAAAGGTGAGTTCACGGCCCCTAACTTTATCCGGTTTTTAAACAACAGGGGGAGAAACATGTATACACTCTCAAACTCAATCTCTTTACGTTATACGAATCTAACGTCACATAACTATACGGTAACTAAGTTAATGTTAATGTAATGTTATGGTCACTAAGCAGCTTTATCACTTAAGTCCTCGACAATCTCCTCGGATCGTTAGTATTTGGGTTAAATAGCGGGGGAATTATAAGTAGTACTACTGGGCCCGACAAGCCCCATCCGAGCTAGTCGCGCTAGCCGACCTGGTATGGTCAACGGGTGAATAATTGGCCTAACACCGCCATGGTCATGTGATAGGCCTGGCAAAACGGAGGCACAACAGTCAGCTTCGATCGCGAACTCTTACGTGACATGACTTTAGGCTAGCTACCTATATACATTAATATTGAACTTAATTACGGATCAACTTAATATTCCGGGTTTGGAATATTGGAAATAACAACTTAATATTCCGGGATTGGAATATTGGAAACAACTTAATATTCCGGGATGGGAATATTGGAAGCAACAACTTATTATTCCGGGATTGGAATAATGGAACTGACACGTTATCCCGGGTTGGGGATAACGGAGTAACAAACTATAACCGAACAAACGAATTTATGAAAACCTGTGAACTCACTCATCTTTAATGTTGACACTTGTTTCTTTACATGTTTCTCAGGACGCTAGGAGCTCTAGGTGCACGCACATGCATTGAACAAGACATCTTTTATCGAGTCTTATTTAGTAATATTGTTTTGGGGATTTTCATTTGTTTTGGCGTTTGTGTTGGCGCCGCATCACTACTTATTTATGCTTCCGCTCAAACTTTAAAAACTGATACTCATGCTAAATATTGGTAATATAAAATCGACAACAAATGATTTTGGAAAATGTATTATCAAATCATATAGTCGTTCGACGTACTAGTGTTTTAGATTCTGGTTTGTTCACACGTCTCGCGGTAAAAACTCCGCAAGTGGAAATTGAGGGTGTGACAATCAAGGATTCATTGAGGATGATGAAGAAGAGATTTCATTACAAACAAGCGAGGTATGATTAAGACTATGTTTGTGTATATATGTGAAATCACGTCTTGTAGGTGAAAAATGAAAGGAATGCTTCAAAACAGGTAAGACAACATAGGGAACCTCTTTGGGAAAACGGTCACTCACACTTTCGAAAAAAAAATATATTGTTAGGGCATGGATTTTATGCCAAGGATCATCCATCCTGAGACTGAACCTGGATCACGTATCCTTAACGGAAATCGCAGGGAGTCTAAGGATCAAGGATCCTTACCTATATCTATGTTAGCTGACAATTGTTCCTTTGTGTTAGTTTACGTATGCAGGTAATCGTGGACCAGGTCATCAAGGGAATGTCAGAAGAATATGCCATTTCTAGCACGTGCAGGTGAAGCCATGACCGTTATATGTGAACGTGGGAGCTTGCATGGATTTCGGAGAGTTAGTTAATTAGATTAGCTAGATATTTAGTGGGATATTGAGTTTGATAGACACAATCTGACTGAACACACACTCGCATACACACTGTTGCTATTCTCTCTCTCGAACACACATTAGAATTCTTATTGTAACAAGCTCAATATATCCAAAGTTGTAATCTTTCTTGTTCAATATAGTTGGTGATCGGTATTTTCCATCACCCGAGGTTTTTTATGCCGGAGATCAACTCTTGATCAAGGGCTTTTTCCTCGTACAAATCATTGTGTTCATTGTCATTTACTCTTGATATTTGTTTATACATTTGTTCGTTTAACTAAGCACTGCACTCAACCTCACATTCAAAGTTTGGTTACATTATCCTTGTTGAGATTTTTGACCAAAACAGTTTGGCGCCCACCGTGGGGCAATCGGTGCTTCAATCCTAAAAATTTTGTTCATTTCATTCATTTTCATCCATTCTTTTCAACTACATGGCTTCTCATGGAAAATCTGCTTCAAGTGCCATGCCGGTGGTCACCTCATCTCAGACTTGTGCATCATTGCCTCCCATTCCCATGGCACCGGCGAGGAGTGCTGATAATGCTTAGAAGAAGCCAACACCAGTTTTCTTGAAGGCTTCTACTGTTTCATCCTCTACACCTACTAACAATGATCTGTCTACTTTGATTTTGCAAATGAAAGGATACATAGAACAACTAGACAAAAGTAACCAGAGGATCCTCTGGGAGATTGATGAAATCAAGAAGCAGAAGAGATCAGTGGAGGATCACTCTCTGCTGATGCCCAGATCATTGGATTTCACTTCTCCGGCATCAACAATCCAGCATTCAAGGGGATCTGGTGTTCAAATCCAAGGATCCTCCAATTACCAGCAGGGATCAATGGCGATGACACAGGCTCAAGAATCATCAGGATTACATCATGGATCATTAGCGATGTCACAGCCGCAAGCATCTCATTACCAACCTTATGGATCCTCAAATCAACATCAAGGAGGCTATCTCAGCTCAGGAGGATATTTGGAGACGGTTGCACCAAAGGAATCCTGCATCAAGGATCCTTTTCTAAGGATCAAGGATCCTACGCTTGGGATAAGGTTCAAGGATCCTCCTCTCAGGTTCAAGGATCCATGCAGTATCCTTACTGATACACCTGGAGCTACTAAGGATAAATCCAAATGGTGTGCTTATCATGAGGATTTTGGCCACCTTACTGATGAGTGTATAGCGTTGAGGAAGGAAATTGGCTATCTTCTTAGCAAAGGGTATGTGAAGGAGCTTCTAGGAAGGAAACGTTCAAGGACTCAGGATACTGAGAAAGTGCCTGAGAGAGCTCCTCCACCGCCAGCAGATGCTCAGATCATTAACTTTATTTCTGGTGGTTCTGATATCTGTGGAACTTCGTTTTCAGCGGCTAAAAGGCATGCTAAGGAGACGAAGATGGAGAATGGGGAGAGACCAGTTCGAACATCTACCCTAACACAACAAAAAGTGATATCCTTTGATGAGGAAGACCGCGTAGACATTCAGGATCCTCATCATGATGGTCTTGTCATTACTTTGTTTGTTTCTGATCATTTCGTTCACAGGATCCTTATTGATGGAGGGAGTTCAGTGAACATAATCCAGTTGGATGTTCTAAAAAAGATGAACATCCCTGAATCTGAGATCATACCAAGATCATCAGTGCTCCTGGGATTCAGTGTGGAAACCAAGAGTACATTGGGGGACATCAAGCTTCCTATTTACATAGAGGGAGTGAATTCTATCCAAAAATTTTGTCTAATAGATAGCTTATCTTGCTGTAATGTTATCCTTGGCAGGCTGTGGATACATGACATGAAGGCGGTCCCATCAACATACCACCAAAGTGTCAAGCTTCCAAGTCCATGGGGAATAGTCAAGATCGAAAGTGATCAGCAGGAGGCGAAGAATTGCTACACTTCTTCAATGAAACCTGCTTCCAAGTCTAGGGAAGCATAGTAATTAAAGCATCCTCCAAAAGACGTCATGGAGGCAAGAGAACAGGACGTTAGGGAGATACTCTTAGATCTTGAGGATCCTGAATCCAAGGTGTATATAGGGTCCGGGATCCAGGAGAGCATAGAGCAGGATCTAGTATCCTTCCTTAAACGAAGAAAATCTACCTTCTCCTGGAAGCATGAAGATATGACAGGTATTTCGAAGGATATCATTACTCATAAGCTTGGTATTGACAGGTCTTTCAGGCCAATTCACCAAAAAAGGAGGAAGTTTGCACCTGAAGGAAATGCAATTATCCAAGAAGAGGTAGACAAGTTACTAAAGGCAGGTATGATAAGAGAAGTCAAGTATCCAAGATGGTTAGCCAATGTGGTTGTTGTTCAAAATAAAAATGGAAAGTGGAGGGTATGTGTCGATTTTACTGATTTAAATAAAGCAGTCCCAAGGATCCTTTCCCTTTACCCCACATTGACTCCATGGTGGATGCTACGGCGGGTCATGAATTGTTAACTTTTATGGATGCTCATCTGGATTTCAGAAAATTCAGATGGAACCATCTGATCAAGAGGATACTGCATTCATGACACCCACCGGCATATATTGTTATATTGCTATGCCCTTTGGTTTAAGAAATGCAGGTGCTACATACCAAAGGCTGGTGAATATGATGTTCAAGGAGCAACTTGGACAAACGATGGAAGTATACATAGATGATATGGTGGTCAAATCTAAAAGAGCCGAGGATCACCTGAAGGATCTTGAAGTAGCATTCAATATCCTTGACCAATACAACATGAAGTTGAACACGTCTAAATGTCATTTCAGGGTCAAAGCTGGAAAATTTTTAGGATATATGGTGACCAAAAGAGGAATTGAAGCAAGTTCAGAACAAATCAAGGCTTTGGTGAATATCAAGTCTCCTGCCAATGCTAAGGATGTGCAAAGATTGACATGAAGGATTGCCGCCATGAATAGATTCATCTCAAAATCCTCAGAAAGATGCAAGGATTTCTATGATATTTTGAGGAAGAATAAGAAATTCGAGTGGACTGAAACGCATGAAGCTGCTCTACTGGCTCTCAAGGATTACCTATCCTCAGCACCGGCTTTGATGAAACCAGAAAATGGAGAACCATTATCCTTATACCTAGCTGTTTCAGGTAAACCGGTAAGTGTGGTCCTAGTTAAGGATCACGAAGGCCAACAATATCCGGTATACTATGTAAGTAAAAGTCTACTTGATGCCGAGGCCAGGTATTCTCATTTAGAGAAACTAATTCTTGCTCTAATCATGGCTTCTACTAAACTAAGACATTATTTTGAAACTCATACTATTCTTGTTAAAACTAACTTTCCTATTAAGAATGTTCTCAGGAAACCAGAGATGTCAGGAAGAATGGCAAAATGGGCTGTTAAACTTAGTGCATATGACATTAAGTATGAGCCTAGAACTGCTATTAAATCCCAAGCTTTGGCTGACTTTGTGGCTGATTTCAGTAGTGATCTACAAAGAGAAGCTGAATTAGAATTGCAACAACTTAAGGAGACCAAGGATCCTTGGCACTCTTCATAGATGGAGCTTCAAATGTCAAAGGAACTGGACTAGGCCTACTACTAAAATCGCCACAAGGGGACATTATACCCCAGTCTATAGCGTGTGAGTTTCAGATCAGTAATAATGAGGCTGAATATGAAGCCTTGATAGCAGATTTGCAATTAGCTAAACATATGAGGATCAGGTATCTTTAAGTGTTTGTGGATTCTCTATTAATTACTAATCATTATATACTGATAAAGGTGAAAAACTAATCAAATATATAGAGATAGTTAAGAAATTGGCAGATTCTTTTGCTTTTTTAGCCTTACACAGGTACCTAAAGAAGGAAATGCAGAAGCAGATGCCTTGGCCAATCTAGGATCCTCACTGAAGATGCCCGAGGATGTAAAGATACCTATTATCCATGTTCTAACTCCTGCAATTGAGGAAAATGAAACAATGGAGATAGGGGTGATACAGCGATTCTACCCAGTGATGATCTGGAGTCGAATTCAGGAACCTGGATCCTTCCAATCTTGAAATACATTAAGAATGGAGAAATTCCTATTGGAGAGAGTCCTAGAACCTTGAGGATTAAGGTAGCACAATTTACTATAATTAATGACATACTGTATAAAAGATCTCTAGCAGGACCCTATATACGATGCATTGAAGATCCCGAAATCCAAGAAGTTTTAAAAGATTTTCATGAGGGAGATTGTGGAAATCACACTGGGGGCAGAATGCTATTCTCCAGGATCCTCAGGACAGGATATTATTGGCCTACAATGAAGAAGGATGTTGTGGAGTATGCAAGGAAATGTGATGTCGGCCAAAGACACAACAACATTCTTCATCAACCAGCAGAACCTCTGCATCCTATATCCTCTTCTTGGCCATTTATGAGATGGGGAATGGATATAGTTGGCAAGCTTCCAAAGGCACCAGGGGGAAAAGTATTCATGTTGGCCATGACTGATTATTTCTCCAAATGGATAGAAGCTGAAGCCTTTGCTCAAGTTAGAGAAAAGGAAGTTATATCCTTTATCAAAAGAAATATTATTACTAGATTTGGTATTCCTTCAGAGATAGTTTGTGACAATGGATCCCAGTTTATTGGGAATCGAACTACTAACTTTTGTGACAGCAGGGGGATTAGGATAATTACATCAACACCAGTCCACCCACAAGCTAATGGCCAGGCAGAATAATCCAACAAGACCATCATCAACAATTTAAAGAAAAAGCTTGGATCAAAGAAAGGAAAGTGGGCTGAAGAACTACCATATGTTTTATGGGCAGATAGAACAACTCCCAAGAATGCTACGGGTCAAACTCCTTTTTCCTTAGTCTTTGGAGCTGAGGCAGTGATCCCTACAGAAACGGTAGTCCTTACAGCCAGAACAAGCATCCGTGATCCTGAAGCAAATGCTGAGACTCTGGCTCAAGACCTAGATAACCGTGGAAGAACTTAGAGACTTGGCAAGGATAAGGCTGACTAGTTATCAAAAAAGGATGACTGGTTTTTAAACAAAAATGTCAGAGTAAGAAGGTTTCGAGTTGGTGACATGGTGTTGAGGAAAGCATTTCCGAATACTACGAATCCTTCTGATGGCAAATTGGCACCAAAATGGGAAGGCCCCTATCTAATTGAAGTTGAGGTAGGAAAGGGGGCATATCGATTACTGACTATGGATGGTGACCTTCTACCAAGAGCGTGGAATGCTATCCATCTAAAAACGTATTTTATAAGGATCGGGATCCTTAAGTATCCTAATGATCAATTCAGATTAAAGGATCCTCAAAGTATATGTGATTCTTGATGCGGTAACATTTTACTAATGCATTCATTCTTATTATACTTCTTGTTTTGGTCAAAAATCTGATTAAAGATAATGTAACCAAACTTTGATTGTGAGGTTGAGTGCTTGATGTGTTAAATGAATGTTAAACAAAATTAGAAAGATAAAATAAGATGAACACAGGGGTTTATACAGGAAAAACCCTTTGGTCACTAGTAGATCGCGGCATAAAACCTCGGGTGATGGAAACTACCGATCACCGGTTATATTGAACAAAAAAGATTACAACTTTTGATGATATTGAGCTTGGTACAATGTAAGTTAGCGTGTATGTGTGCGTATTCGAGAGAGAGTATCAGAAGTGTTGTAGTGTTTCGAATAAGTGTCCGTATCGTCTATCAAGCTCAATATCCCACTAAATATCTAGCTAATCTCAATGAACTAACTATCCGAAATTTCAGCCATGCATCCACGTTCTCCACCAACAGTCACTAGCCTGTGCACGTGCTGAATAATGGCATATTCTGTGAGATTCCCGCTTGGAATTATTCTTGACTCGTATCGTTCCTGCAATCACAAGCCAAAAAACATTGGGAACAATTGTTAGACAATTATAGCTAATAGTAAGGATCCTCAATCCTTAGACTCTCTGAACCACCCGCAAAGGATAATATATCCAGACTAATCTCAGGATAAGGGATCCATGCCTATCAAAAATCACTCCCTAACAATTGCCCCCAAACATGAGTAATTAAGTGCTCAAGAAATTAGTCATGTTTCCGTTAGAATAGGACTAGCCGTTGCAACTTGCATATATCCGTTGCACAATGTGACGTCATTTGATTTGATAACCTGCAACAAACATCATTATTTATAGCATAATAGACATCAAATCTCTTATTTAAATCTGATCTCTGCCTTTTTATACACATATCCAGAGCATCAAACATGTATCCTCTTTCTCTCCCTATTCAATCCTCTGTTTTTCCATTTTTTTAATCCATAGGAAAAATGGAAACTCGATCCTCCCCTCTTATAGATCAATCACAAGATCACACTCCCAAGAGCCAAAATCTTTTGAAAAATCCTTCAGAGTAGCTTTGCCGTTTTACCGATCCTGAAATTGATCAAATACGCCCCTGTTTCCCGGAGGAAACAGTTTTAGACCCTTTGATTCATCACTAAGAAGTGATTGCGAATCAACTTCTGGATCTGTTTTCCTGCCGCTCCATTCTTGATCGGCTATACATATCCTTTCCCAGTGTTTACTCAAACCTTCTCTTCCCAGACCGGCATGTGCTACAACCAGGCCATGCCTATGCTGTGGAGGGATTGTATACTCTGGAACAGTTGATCAAGAACGAGGGTCTAAGCTTTGGTATCACTGAACTCCCCAACCTGTACAGTCTTGCGACTCATGGGTCTTATCGATATCTTTTCAAATCCAAATCCAAAATTCACACCCACTATTCAAAATCACCAAGAATGACACCTACTGGAAAAACCAGTTCTTCTTTGTGAGAAGAGACTCCATTCCTCAAGGGAGTATCTTCCCAAAAAGTGGAACGTGAAGGGTAGGATTTAAGATATGTTACTTTTTGTTATACTGAGGATAACTGATCCTGTTTCTTGTGCATGCAGTGACCAGCTACGCTGCCTTGAGAGATTTACCTGCCACGCCAATAAGGATTGCTGCATTTTGGGCACTTGATTCATCTTTGAGGACCTTTTACCCCAATATCAAGGATTTAGAAGAAGATACCTCTACCTCTGTCACGATGTCAAGTAAGTATTTGTATACAAGTATATGAAAATATTCAACAAAATAGATAGCTTATAAATACTTATCTGAGTTTAATTTGCATAGGTGCTGCCAAGTCGACATCCAAATCTTGCCACCAAGTTTGATCTCGGGGAACTTCAAAGTATCATCTCCCCCCGCTCCATCAAGGCTGAACTGGCGCAGGCCAAAGTAAGCCAGGAACAAGGGTCATGCCTTCCAGGGTCAAATCGGGAGCAAAAGGAAGAAACCGAGCGAGCCAACCTAGGATACCTCCTAGATCAAGCAGCAAATCTCTGACTTCATTGCTGAGGTAAGGATCACTTATTCTTGAATTACACTTGAACCTGAGGATCACTGATCCTGAAAATTTTGACTTATGCAGAAAATAGCCTAACTCGAAGCCCTCCAAGGAAAACTCCTAGCTGAAGCTGAAGAGCACGTTGACGAGCTCCGCACAATTGCTGCTGCCAAGGACAAAAGGATCTCCAACTTGGAAAAGGAGGTCAAGCGCTTGGAGAAGGAGATCTTGGTGGATCAGATCCGGGCTAAAAAAGAGAGATTGGACGCTGCTGATGAGGCGAAGGTTTCTGCTGTTTGGTCTATCCTCAAAGATAGGATTAAAATGGTTGAAGAGGCAATGAATCCTTCTTTTGACAGGGCTGAGTGGGATGTGGCTGCTTGGAAGCAGAGGTTGATCGAGCTGGGTGACGAAGAAAATCCCGAGCAGGCACCCATCCCGGAGGCGGAGCCAAGCAGCGTGATGGATCTGGCAGAGGCAGCGGTTGGTGGCAAGGGAGAAGGAGGTAAAGGTGGTGAAGCAGCCATGGAGTAGGTTGCACGAATGGGCGATGATGGATAATTCTAGACGTGGCGGAGCCCATTTTTTATGATTGTTGGTTTTTAATGATGGTGTTTTTATGTTGAACAATTTATGTCTATAACTAAACAATAGTTCTTAGGTTCAAGGATCACTGATCCTTCAGACAATAGGGGGTAGAAAAGGTGGATGGATCCTTCTGTTTATGGAGGATGAAGCCTTTGATTCCCCTCGTTTTACTTTCCTGCATTTTAAATTCTGCAACATATGACCCGTTAGTATGGACACCCTTTGTCAACCCAAACGGACGGGCCATTTTTTGGTAGAAGTTTGGGTTGACAATTTTGACAACCTTCTTAAAAAAGGGTTTTAAATAAATAAAACTTTAATCTTTTGGCTATCTTTGGTGCCACCTACTTGTTTTACGTTTTGAATATCGTTGCATCTATACTTATTGGTCAATTACCTATTATATAATTTTGGAATTTATAAGTTGTTAAAAAGAATACCGAATATGTGCCAAAACAAGTTCTATATTAAAGACTTTGCATCATATGATCAAGGATCACACATCCTGTTGTCAAAGAATGCGGGTAATATAAATAAACCAAAAATAAAACAAACGAAAATGAAGGATCGTACCAGTGAATCCAAGTTAGGATTCTATATCCTTAACACTTACAGTTGTGTCAACCAAAGCATAAGAATCCATAAGACTTTAGGATTCAGGATCCTTAGTTGTTAAACTTCGTAAACGTATAACAGTATATAACTTGGGACTAAGCCAACATCAAACGAAAGAATCATTAGTAACTGGGGGCAAGCCCAACAAACTGGGGACAAGCCCAAATAAACTGGGGACAAGCCAAATAACTGGGACAGCCTTAAGTGACATGAAAATGCCAAAACCTTAGGATTCTGGTGTATGGCCCAAACTGGCAACTAACCGATCATAAGTGACATGAAAATGCCAAAACCTTAGCTAACGTGAAATGTTAGAAACTTAGAACGGATGTATGGTACGTCTACCATTATACTTAGGATCCTACATATAGCCAACAACAATGAAATTGTCAGCCCCTAAAGCGGGTACTGGTCCATTTCCTCGAACTATACTTGGATAACGTGCGCAACTGGCGAGGGTGTCGGAACCCAATTCGTGTGAATGGTAAAGACCCGTAGGAGGTAATAGATACCTTAGCTGGGGACAAGCCCAAAAAATTTGGAGAGGTGGCCAACCTCTTGATCCTTTGTCATAACTTCTGCAAAACTTAAAGCTTGATAAGGTTGAATGTTGGAAATTCAACATCCTTGTTTTATAATAAATAATAAGAGGTATAACACAAATGAAAGCATTAGTAAAATG
The DNA here is from genome assembly GCA_947069175.1 of Scalesia atractyloides. Taxonomy (NCBI): domain Eukaryota; kingdom Viridiplantae; phylum Streptophyta; class Magnoliopsida; order Asterales; family Asteraceae; genus Scalesia; species Scalesia atractyloides. The sequence goes on along the minus strand of CAMTDV010000024.1, from coordinate 20,681,148 downwards.
TTACCAAAGTGAGTATCATATATCTTATGAGGATCCTTGATCCTTACATAAAGTACTTCTTTAGGTGTACAACATTCCAGGCTCTTGGCAGAAGGTCACCATTCATAGTCAACAAACGATATGCCCCCTTTCCTACCTCAGCTTCAATTAGATAGGGGCCTTCCCATTTTGGTGCTAACTTACCATCAACAAGGTTCATGGTATTTTGGAATGCTTTCCTCAATACCAAGTCACCTACTTGAAATCTTCTGACCCTGACATTCTTGTGGTAAGCTCCAGCCATCCTTTGTTGATAGCTAGCCGACCTAATTCTCGCCAAGTCTCTAGTTCTTCCACGTATCCAGGTCTTGAGCCAGAGTCTTAGCATTTACTTCAGGATCACGGATGCTTGTCCTGGCTGTAGGGACTACCATTTCTGTAGGGATCATTGCTTCAGTTCCAAAGACTAAGGAGAAGGGAGTCTGACCCGTTGCATTCTTGGGAGTTGTCCTGTCTGCCCATAAGACATAAGGTAATTCCTCAGCCCATTTGCTCTTTTTGGATCCAAGCTTCTTCTTCAAGTTGTTGATGATGATCTTGTTGGATAATTCTGCCTGGCCATTAGCTTGTGGGTGGACTGGTGTTGATGTAATCATCCTAATCCCCCAGCTGTCACAAAAGTTAGTAGTACGACCCCCAATATACTGGGATCCGTTATCACAAACAATCTCAGAAGGAATTCCAAATCTAGTAATGATATTTCTTTTAATAAAGGTTATAACTTCCTTTTCCCTGACTTGGGCAAAGGCTTCAGCTTCTATCCACTTAGAGAAATAGTCTGTCATAGCTAGCATGAACACTTTTCCTCCTGGTGCCTTGGGAAGCTTGCCTACTATATCCCTTCCCCACCTCATAAATGGCCAAGAGGAGGGTATAGGATGCAGAGGTTCTGCCGGTTGATGGAGAATGTTACTATGCCTTTGGCAAGCGTCACATTTCCTCGCATACTCCACAGCATCTTTCTTCATTGTAGGCCAATAGTATCCTGTCCTGAGGATCCTTGAAAATAGTGCTCTGCCCCAGTATGGTTTCTACAGTCTCCTTCATGAAAATCCTTTAAGACTTCTTGGATCTCAGGATCCTCAATGCATCGTGGATAGGGTCCTGCAAGAGATCTCTTATATAACATGTTATTAACTATAGTGAATTGGGTACCTTTATCTTAAAGGCTTTAAGATTCTTGCCAATCAGAATTTCCCCATGTTGAATATACTTCATTATTGGAAGGATCCAGGATCCTGAATTCGACTTCGGATCATCACTGGATAGAATTGCAGTATTACCCACTATCTCCATTGTTTCATCTTCCTCAATTGCAGGAGTTAGGACATGGATAATAGGTATCTTTACATCCTCTGGTATCTTTAGTGGGATCATAGATTGGCCAAGGCATATGCTTCTGCATTTTCTTCTCTAGGTACCTGTGTAAGGCTGAAAAAAGCAAAAGAATCCGCTAATTTCTTGACTATCTCCAAATATTTGATTAGTTTCTCACCTTTAACAACATAAGAACCAATATAGTGATTAGTAATTAATAGAGAATCCACAAACACTTGAAGATACCTAATCCTCATATGCTTAGATAATTGCAAACCTGCTATCAAGGCCTCATACTCTGCCTCGTTATTAGTGGTTTGGAATTCACATGCTATTGATTGGGGTATAATGTCCCCCTGTGGCGATTTTAGTAGTAGGCCTAGTCCAGTTCCTTTGACATTCGAGGCTCCATCTTTGAAGAGTGTCCAAGGATCCTTGGTCTCCTCAAGTTGCCGTACATCCAATTCAGCTTCTCTTTGTAGATCACTACTGAAATCAGCCACAAAGTCAGCCAAAGCTTGGGATTTAATAGCAGTTCTAGGCTCATACTTAATGTCATATGCACTAAGTTTAACAACCCATTTTGCCATTCTCCCAGACATCTCTGGTTTCTTGAGAACATTCTTAATAGGAAAGTTAGTTTTAACGACAATAGTATGAGTTTCAAAATAATGTCTTAGTTTGGTTGAAGCCATAATTAAAGCAAGAAGAAGTTTTTCTAAATGAGAATACCTGGCCTCAGCATCAAGTAAACTTTTACTTACATAGTATACCGGATGTTGTTGGCCTTCATGATCCTAAACAAGGACCGCACTTACTGCTTTACCTGAAACAGCTAGGTATAAGGATAATTGTTCCCCATTTTCAGGTTTCATTAAAGTCGGTGCTGAGGATAGGTAATCCTTGAGAGCCTGTAGAGCAGCTTCATGCTTCTCTGTCCACTCAAACTTCTCATTCTTCCTCAGAATATCGTAGAAATCCTTGCATCTTTCTGAGGATTTTGAAATGAATCTATTCAAGGCGGCGATTCTTCTTGTCAATCTTTGCACATCCTTAGCGTTGGCAGGAGACTTGATGTTGATTATAGCCTTTATCTGCTCCGGATTTGCTTCAATCCCTCTCTTGGTCACCATGTATCCTAAGAACTTTCCAGCTTTGACTCCAAAATGGCATTTGGAAGGATTAAATTTCATATTGTATTGGTCAAGGATATTGAATGCTTCTTCGAGATCCTTAAAGTGATCCTCAGCTCTTTTAGACTTGACCACCATATCATCTATGTATACCTCCATCGTGTGTCCAAGTTGTTCATTGAACATCATATTCACCAGCCTTTGGTATGTAGCACATGCATTTCTTAAACCAAAGGGCATAGCAATATAGCAATATATGCCGGTGGGTGTCATGAACGCTGTATCCTCTTGATCAGATGGTTCCATCTGAATTTGCTGAAATCCAGATGAAGCATCCATAAAAGTTAACAACTCATGACCCGCTGTAGCATCCACCATGGAGTCAATGTGGGGTAAAGGGAAAGGATCCTTGGGACATGCCTTGTTCAAGTCAGTAAAATCGACACATACCCTCCACTTTCCATTTTTCTTTTGAACAACAACCACATTGGCTAACCATCTTGGATACTTGACTTCTTTAATCATACCTGCCCTTAGTAACTTATCTACCTCCTCTTGGATGATTGCATTTCTTTCAGGTTCAAACTTCTCCTCTTTTGGTGTATTGGCCTGAAAGATTTGTCAATACCAAGTTTATGAGTAATAACATCCTTAGATATACCTGTCATGTCTTCATGTTTCCAAGCAAAGGTAGATTTCCTTCTCTTCAGGAAGGATATTAAATCCTGTTCAATATTATCTAGGATTCCGGATCCTATATAAACTTTGGATTCAGGATCCACGAGATCTAACAGAATCTCCTTGACGTCCTGTTCTCTAGCCTCCATGACGTCTCTCGGAGGATACTTTAATTGCTATGGTTCCCTGGGCTTTGAAGCTAGTTTCATTGAGGAAGTGTAATAATTCTTTGCTTCCTGTTGATCACTCTCTATCTTTACTACTCCCCAAGGAGTTGGTAGCTTGACACACTGGTGATACGTTAAGGAAACTGCCTTCATATCATGTATCCATGGCCTGCCAAGGATAACATTACAACAAGATAAGGAATCTATTACATAGAATTTCTGGATAGAATTCACTCCCTCTATATAAATTGGGAGTTTGATGTCCCCCAGTGTATTCTTGGTCTCTCCACTGAATCCCACAAGCACAGATGATCTTGGAACGATTTCGGATTCAGGAATGTTCATTCTCTTGAGGACATCCAACTGTATTATGTTCACTGAGCTCCCTCCATCGATGAGGATCCTGCGAACAAAATGGTTAGAAATAAACAATGTAATGACTAAACCGTCATGATGAGGATCCTGTATGTCTACACGGTCGTCCTCATCGAAGGATATAATTTTCTGCTGAGTCAGAGTAGAGGTTCGAATTGGTCTTTCTCCATTCTCCATTTTCGTTTCCTTGGCATGTATTTTTGCTGCCGAAAACGAGGTTCCACATATATCAGAACCTCCGGAGATGAAGTTTATGATTTGAGCTTCTGCTGGTGGAGGAGGAGCCCTTTCAGGAATTTTTTCAGTATCTTGGATCCTTGATTTTATCCTTCCGAGCAACTCCTTCAGGTATCCCTTGCTCAAAAAATAACCTATTTCTTTCCTCAACGCTATACACTCGTCGGTGAGATGACCGAAATCCTCATGATAAGCACACCACTTAGATTTATCCTTAGTAGCTCCGGGCTTGTTAGTTTTCCTTGGCCACCTAGCCTTGTCACCTAATTCTGCATAGCAAGGATTAGTTCATTATTATCAGTAGAAAAACAATATTAAAAAATTGGAGGGTAATCCTCATCTTCCTCCTCTTCGACCGCATGCACATTGTGATTGTCATTCTTAGAGTATGACTTGGATCAGTTATTCTTAAAGAATGATCCTTGCTTTTCCTGTTTTGAGGATCCTGACAATCTCTCCTGGATCCTTTTATCATCCTCTAAACGAATGAACCTCAATGCCCTGTTCCTCACTTCGTCTAAATTCCTGCAAGGCGTCATAGAATTTTGAATCCCTAAGTAATCCCATTTTAAATGCTTCCACAGTAGTGGCAATATCCAGACTTGGAATATCTAAGGATTCTTTACTAAACCTAGTGATATAATCCCTTAAGGATTCATCACGACCCTGTGTTACCCTATATAAATCACTAGTTAATTGTTCAAAGGTTCAACTACATGAAAACTGATTATTGAACAAATTAACTTAATGAGAAAATGAAGTAATTGAGTAAAGAGGAAGACTTAGCAGCCATTTCATTGCTGATCCAGTGAGTGTGGATCCGAAGCCCTTACAAAGACAGGCTTCCTTTAACCTTTCTAGAATGGGGTTGATCTCCATTCTTTCCCGGTATTGTGCCACATGCTCCTCCGGATTAGTTGTGCCATCATACAGCTTCATGTTAGGGGTTTGAAAGCGTTTTGGTATCTCTCCATTGCATATAGGAGGTGCGAAGCGAGACACCGTGTGACTTCCATCCGGGATCTCAGGAATGGGCTTAACCACTACTGGGACGCTTGATATCATATCCTTAAGCTTCTGAAGTTCCCGCGCCATAGCCTGATTGATCCATGTGTCCTGCATAGAACCATAATTAGTAACAAAAGATGTATTGAAATTGTTACCTCCTAACTGTGGAACCGGTATCGCATAAGTGTATCAAAAAGTGGACACTTCAGGTGCCACGGTTGGGCCAGATGAAGCAATAGTCTGCATAGGAATGAAGTCTCCTATATGAACTTCAGAGTTCCTGGACGGTTGGCTCTCTAAGGATCCTTGATCCTGGAACTTGAGATGAGGATCCTTGATGTTGTGCATAGAATCCTCTGGGCTGGTACATCCCTTGCGATCCTGCAAGTTCATAGAAGAATCCTTGAGGATCCATAATTCCTAGTGATCCTCGCTGAAGGATAGGTGATCCTTGAGGCTGGAAGTAGGATCCTTGAGCCTGTGTCATCGCCGATGATCCTTGATGATAGTTGGAGGACCCTTGCATTTGGACACCGGATCCTTGAGAATACTGGATCGTCGATGCTGGAGAAGCAACATCTAATGACATGGGCATTAGTGGAGAGTGATCCTCCACTAATCCTGTCAATCAAGCAAACCAAAACATTTTCAACTCTTCCCCAAACACCACTAAATGCACCTACAAGCATTTCAAATCATGCGACCCTCCGAAATATAAAGGAACTGAAGGTGTCACCGCACTCCTCCATTGGTTTGAAGAAATGGAGAATACTTTTCTAAATTGCGATTGCCCTGATGATCGCAAAGTGCGTTATGCTACCGGTCGACTATATGGGATAGCACTTACTTGGTGGAATACAGAGAAGGCCAAACGAGGTGTTGAAGATGCTATGTCCTTAACTTGGAACGAATTGAAGGAAATCATGACCAGACGATTTTGCCCAAGGAGCGAAATCAAGAAGCTAGAAGATGAATTTTACTCATTGAGGCAAGTGGAAGGAGACCACACCACCTACAACAAAAGGTTCCTCGAATTACATCAAATGGTTCCCAACATGTTTACTCCCCTCTACCGTTTGATCGAGCACTACATTCGTGGTCTTCCGTCAAAGATTCAAGACCCCGTGATAAGTACCAAGCCTGCAACTTTGGATGCAGCAATGGAGCTAGCAATAGAGCTCACCGAGAACCGAATCCGAAACAAAGACTTCGAGGAAGAGAAGAAGAAGGATAAAGGATCAACTGAAACCTCCGAATCCCCTTCTCAAACTGAATCCCCTTCTCAAACCGAATCCCCTTCTCAAACTGAATCCCCTTCTCAACCCGAATCCCCTTCTCAACCCAAACCTAAGAGAAGAAGAGTCGGGCGACTTTTCGCTGCTACTCAACGAAATCAACCAGTTTTTCACGCTATACCCATCCGAGCCGTCCCAATCACCCAAGTGGCACCCAACTCAGCTTACCCAAATAAGAAACCATATCTTGGACCTCACCCTCAATGCAACCACTGTTTTTATCATCATCCCCTTACTTTACCTTGCCGGCTATGTACAACTTGTGGACGTTATGGTCATTTGAGCAATGTTTGTCGCACCTTTCAAGACCAAACCTTTTCCCCTACTCAAAACATGGCCCAAACTTATCACCAACCTCAATACCCCATGTTCCCATATGCTCGAGCTTGCTTCAATTGTGGCGACCCTACCCACCTTAGAAACACATGCCCTCAATTGGTTAACATTATCAACACTCAAGCCCAATCAAACCCAGTTAACCAAGTAAACCAAGAAAACCCAACCACTATGCCGCCAGCAAGAGGAAGAGTCTTCAATATCAACGCCAACCCTGTCGAAGATAATGACGGCCCAAACGAAGATACTCAGCTAGTCCTGTTCGCCGAAGATCCAGATTCAACTCTTATTGTTTAGTCTTTCTTTATCACATGTGTAGACTGTTAGAGAAATTATTGGATATTATATATTATATATTGTTTTCGGTATATGCTTTTGCCGAGGCCGTGGCTCCCCATCCATCGAGGTTGAGTTGGATCCCCATTTTATTATGTGGTTGATCTTGGCGTGCCCGCACGATCGGCTCCGTTTGTTGAGCCTTGATCGGTTACGTAATATTTCATTTCAATACATGCAATACGCTCGGCTCCGTTTGATTGAGCCTTGAGTGCACAGTTCAATTTACATTTCAAGTTCATGCAATACGCTCGGCTCCGTTTGATTGAGCCTTGAGTGCACAGTTCAATTTACATTTCAAGTTCATGCAATACGCTCGGCTCCGTTTGATTGAGCCTTGAGTGCACAGTTCAATTTACATTTCAAGTTCATGCAATACGCTCGGCTCCGTTTGATTGAGCCTTGAGCGCACATTTCAATTTACATTTCAAGTTCATGCAATACGTTCGGCTCCGTTTGATTGAGCCTTGAGCGCACATACAATTTCATTATCAGTATCTTGTGGTTGTGGTGTTTGTAGTAGAGTCGCATCGAACTAACCATAACTTTCGGATAAAGTCAACGAAAATTTGACAAGGATATGGTGGATACGCCGATGGTACTTCCTATATATAAGTATTCTTGTCAAATAATCGGAGGCATTATCAGGCGGTTATGAGAGGTTCCATGCATAGGCTGTTTGTGTGGTTAAGTTATTCATATTCAGTACATGCAATATGTTCGGCTCCGTTTGATTGAGCCTTGAGCACACAATTTCAATTTCAGTACATTCAATATGTTCGGCTCCGTTTGATTGAGCCTTGAGCACACAATTTCAATTTCAGTACAATCAATATGTTCGGCTCCGTTTGATTGAGCCTTGAGCACACAATTTCATTTTCAGTACATGCAATACGATCGGCTCCGTTCGATTGAGCCTTGATCGCACAGATATGTTTCATTTCAGTATTTTATGTTTGTTGTATTGATTGTAGAGTTATAGGACTAATCATAATTCACTGATAAAACCAATGAAAATTTGACAAGAATATGGTGGATACGCCGCTGGTACTTCCTATATATAAGTATTCTTGTCAAAGGATTAGAGGCCTTATCGGACGGTTATGAGAAGTTCTATGTAGGATTTATTAGTTTCTTGGTAACCAATCATAACTTGTGGATAAAACTAATGAAAATTTGGCAAAAATATGGTGGATACGCCGTTGGTACTTCCTATATATAAGTATTCTTGCCAAAGGATCAGAGGCATTATCGGACGGTTATGAGAAGTTCTATGTAGGATTTATTAGTTTCTTGGTAACCAATCATAACTTGTGGATAAAACTAATGAAAATTTGGCAAAAATATGGTGGATACGCCGTTGGTACTTCCTATATATAAGTATTCTTGCCAAAGGATCAGAGGCATTATCAGGCGGTTATGAGAAGTTCCAGGTAGGATTTATTATTTGCCTTGGTTGGAATTTGTGATACATTTATATCATCATGTTATTTAAAGAGATTGGATTGTGTTCCATTTCTACATAAATTAACCTCTCCATCATAACAAACGAGAGAGGAACTTCCATCATTCAAACATATATGGATTCAAATATTTGCTGTTGTGTTTATTCATGTTCAAATATTCGCTGATGTGTCTATTCATGTTCGAATATTGGCTATTGTGTTTATTCATTCGCTGATGTGTCTATTCATGTTCGAATTTTTGCTGTTGTGTTTATTCATGTTCAAATACTTGCTGTTGTGTTTATTCATGTTCAAATATTTGCTGATGTGTTCATTCATGTTCGAATATTTGCTGTTATGTTTATTCATGTTCAAATATTTGCTGATGTGTTCATTCATGTTTGGATATCAGCTGTTGTGTTTTTATTTATGTTCCATGTAGATTGTAGTGTTAGAAGTTTTGCCTTAGGATATAACCATATTTTCCCAAACGTAACTAAACTCTTATGCATGATATCATTTTTAGCAAATCATTCCTGTTTATCAATACTTACACAGTAGGCAACAAAAAGCGATTCCTAAATAGGGTACTTAACCTTTCCAAGGAACGTTACCGCCTCGAACAAAAACTTAAACCCTCATTTTTCTGAGCATACAACTGTCAAACAAAACATCATCATTCTTATAGTCAAAATATATCATTACTTAAATTTCGGGACGAAATTTCTAAAAAGCAGGGGATACTGTAACATCCGTCAAAAACGGATTTACCAAACCCGCTCCGTTTATCAACCGAACAGTCAGTCAAAATTTTCGTTGCGAATTAAATGCCCAAAATATTTTTAAACGATCCGTAATCAATTATTATACGCGAACATATATTTAGTTTTTGAAAAACTGTCAAAAATCGCAAAATAAAAATGAATTGTTTCAGCCGGGTTTCGAACCCGGGTCTGTACCGAGTCACCTAGTGACTTAACTCTCACACACAAACCACTGCGCCAACTGCTTTGTTTGTTATGTATTTCAAACATTTAATTGATATAATAACTTTACAAATTCAAAACCGGCGCCCAATCGTTTCAGTCGTCGGAATCCCGGAATTTCCGCGAATCTTAACTACAATTTACGTTATAACGTAAACCTTTAATCACATATCGGTTATAACCGATGTTTGAAGTCCGCGACCAAATTCATAACCGCCGGAAAACTTAAACCGACGAACCCAGTCCGAAATCAGACCAAATACATCTCATTTTTCCCCTATAAATTCAACCACAACCGTCTACAAACACTTTCGCTCAAAAATCACACCTTTTCTCGGCACAATTCCACTCGCCGGAACTTTCCTATTTTTCGCCGGAAAACCGAGTTTTAATTTTCTGAACCTCACTAATCCCCTAAACCTTTACTGAAGTTACCCATACTCTTTCCAAGATATTCGGAGACTCGCTGCTGCAAGGAACCTATCGCCGGAGGTGAATTCTGTCGCCGGAGTTCTGCCGGAAAACAGAGAGTCTTGTCGGTATACTTTCTCCGCCCAGTTTTCTTCTCCGTTTCACTTTTATAATACCTTAATTAACTGTAAAACACTAATAAATCGATAAAACTTCGAACCAGCCGATTTTCCGATTTCTGGTTATTTTTCATTGAAGAAGACGATGATTGTTATCATATAAGTATAATATAAATCATGAAAATTATCGGGTTAGACACACAGTCCAGCGGTGGACTGTGTGCACATATAAAACGCAAAACGTCTCAAGTTCGAATCCCGTCTCACACGCTGCCTTAATAAAAACCATTGTTTTTGTTTACTGAACCGGAGTCGCCTAAGATATATGTTAAGTATATTAATAACCGAAATAATAACCAAGTTAGACACACAGTCCAGCGGTGGACTGTGTGTTTGTTTATATCACAGGTCACGAGTTCGAGTCCGGTCTTCAGCACCGACTCGGACAATTATCTCTTCTTTTTAAATAAGGCAGAAAAGGAAATATCTATTTTGTATTTAAGTATAATAAAAACCGAATGATATAACATGTTGAACACACAGTCCAGCGGTGGACTGTGTGTTGGATTAAACCACAGGTCCCGGGTTCGAGACCTGTGGTATGCATGACCGTTTCGCCTTAAACTGTTTTTAAAATAAATGATTTTCTATTAATTCTAATTAATGTATATATGAAATTAAAATCGGATATATAACGGGTTAGACACGTAGCTCAGTTGGTAGAGCTGCGTGCACGCGTACGGGAGGTCTCGGGTTCGAGCCTCACCGAGCGCACAACAATATTCCTCAAACCGGTCAACGACCAGTCAAAGTCAACTGGTCAAGGTCAACTGTAGCAAAAAAAAAAAATAAAATAAAATATTTTTATTATTTTTATTTAATTATTTTAATTGAAAATCAATTATAAATACTTAAAAATAACATTTTTAAGATTAGAAAATAGCCTCAAACTCACAAAAATGCACCCAACAATCCTACTAAAATAGTTTAATAAAATCCGTTTACTCACCAAATCATAATGCGATTTATCTAGGTTAAATCTCACTCGTGGTTAAAACCACTTCGCGTGCATTCATCATCATCAACCGAACGCACCCACTGTGAGTGAATCTTACAATTCCCCTTTTTAAATTACACGTTTTGGGGTGTGTCATGTGTTATGAATTAATTAATTTATTTATTTAAACTTGTGCCATACCACATCATGACTTAATCTTAGATTGATTTATTGTTGTGATTTATTTATATTCCGTTTGTCAAATTACATGAAACTCATACATTAAGCCCATCAGTTCCTCGTGGGAAACGAGTAGAACATCGCGTGCTTCAATTCAAATTCATTATTGTTCATGTGTGTTTTCATTGAGTTTATATTGTTTGTAGTTGTGTTATTCATATTATCATGTTTATGCAATTCATTCATCAGGCCCCTCAGTTCCTCGTGAGAGACGAGTTGAGCATCGCGTGCCTTTAATTGTCCCATTATTGTTCATGAGTGTTTTCATTTAACATCTTATGATTATTGATCAAGTTACATCTAATTTTACTCATGTTTGGTTGTGCACATATTTCATAATCAATTTAAATAAATTATTCAAATGTTTTTCCATAGGATTCACTCGCCAACATTATGTTGATCCAAAAACCTTTTTACACATGATACAGGTGAACAGGTTGAAGCAAGGATAACATAGGGTATGCCTTAGAAGAGAACAAAGGAGTTAGATTGTTAGTTAGATCATGTTGTATCACTATTGTAAACTTTCATTTAATTTGTAATAATGAATATGAAACATTTAATAAATGTCATGAGCTTTGATGATAACCCAATCATGCCCCGATCACCTTATCCGCTGCGGGTCGGGGTGTGACAGATTGGTATCAGAGCCATGACTATAGGGATATAGGATAGGTTATTAGACCCTTAGAGCCTATACTATAGTCTGCCTAAAATTTTAAATTGATTAAGTGGTTACATACAAACTTGTGATATTTATTTGTTTCATATTTGTTTACATTTCAGTCAAACATACATGCTCATATACATATTCATTATACATATATACATATTCATTATACATATATCGATGTTCATGTGTTCAATTTATTTTCATACTCTCGTTATCCAAAGATTTTATGCAATTTTCAATTCTCATCAAAGTAAGTTCTGCGACGGGCATGTAGTAACTGGAAGGGTACAAGTACCGGTAGTCGGAACGTCCTGTCTAGGCTGGCATTCGTATAAATCCAATATAACGGACCAGTTTGCCTACCTGGGGACCAACGATGAGAGTACGAAGGACCTATTAGGCCAAAGCATGCCACACCAAACGTCGTTCGAACTAACCCTACTTTGAGGTGTCACCGTGTCTACACCTGGACACATTCCGAACATCACACGTTGTATACATATTTCTCGATTTTCACCGGGTTTTTGTGTACGCAACCAGGCAGAAACCGTGCGAACCATATGAAAAACCGGTAATTCATGGGGGCCCACATGATTACATAAGGTAAAGTATGGCGGCATGACGGGCCTAACAGCGAGCAAAGCCAAAGACATCCTATGGATGTAGTATTTTTGTATAATTATTTTATGAATGTTCATCCCTAATGCGACCCATGATCTCAAAAGCATCCAACTCATACCCTTGTCATGTGTTCATTGTAGATGTCTTCTAACCTCGCCCGTAGGAAGACGAGAGCAAGAAAAGCCCGCGATCGCATGGCTGCCTTAATCGCTCAACAAATGGCTGCCGTAATACCCAACATTGTAATCCAAGTTCAACAAGCACTTACCAATAATCCTGTCAATCAAGCAAACCAAAACATTTTCAACTCTTCCCCAAACACCACTAAATGCACCTACAAGCATTTCAAATCATGCGACCCTCCGAAATATAAAGGAACTGAAGGTGTCACCGCACTCCTCCATTGGTTTGAAGAAATGGAGAATACTTTTCTAAATTGCGATTGCCCTGATGATCGCAAAGTGCGTTATGCTACCGGTCGACTATATGGGATAGCACTTACTTGGTGGAATACAGAGAAGGCCAAACGAGGTGTTGAAGATGCTATGTCCTTAACTTGGAACGAATTGAAGGAAATCATGACCAGACGATTTTGCCCAAGGAGCGAAATCAAGAAGCTAGAAGATGAATTTTACTCATTGAGGCAAGTGGAAGGAGACCACACCACCTACAACAAAAGGTTCCTCGAATTACATCAAATGGTTCCCAACATGTTTACTCCCCTCTACCGTTTGATCGAGCACTACATTCGTGGTCTTCCGTCAAAGATTCAAGACCCCGTGATAAGTACCAAGCCTGCAACTTTGGATGCAGCAATGGAGCTAGCAATAGAGCTCACCGAGAACCGAATCCGAAACAAAGACTTCGAGGAAGAGAAGAAGAAGGATAAAGGATCAACTGAAACCTCCGAATCCCCTTCTCAAACTGAATCCCCTTCTCAAACCGAATCCCCTTCTCAAACTGAATCCCCTTCTCAACCCGAATCCCCTTCTCAACCCAAACCTAAGAGAAGAAGAGTCGGGCGACTTTTCGCTGCTACTCAACGAAATCAACCAGTTTTTCACGCTATACCCATCCGAGCCGTCCCAATCACCCAAGTGGCACCCAACTCAGCTTACCCAAATAAGAAACCATATCTTGGACCTCACCCTCAATGCAACCACTGTTTTTATCATCATCCCCTTACTTTACCTTGCCGGCTATGTACAACTTGTGGACGTTATGGTCATTTGAGCAATGTTTGTCGCACCTTTCAAGACCAAACCTTTTCCCCTACTCAAAACATGGCCCAAACTTATCACCAACCTCAATACCCCATGTTCCCATATGCTCGAGCTTGCTTCAATTGTGGCGACCCTACCCACCTTAGAAACACATGCCCTCAATTGGTTAACATTATCAACACTCAAGCCCAATCAAACCCAGTTAACCAAGTAAACCAAGAAAACCCAACCACTATGCCGCCAGCAAGAGGAAGAGTCTTCAATATCAACGCCAACCCTGTCGAAGATAATGACGGCCCAAACGAAGATACTCAGCTAGTCCTGTTCGCCGAAGATCCAGATTCAACTCTTATTGTTTAGTCTTTCTTTATCACATGTGTAGACTGTTAGAGAAATTATTGGATATTATATATTATATATTGTTTTCGGTATATGCTTTTGCCGAGGCCGTGGCTCCCCATCCATCGAGGTTGAGTTGGATCCCCATTTTATTATGTGGTTGATCTTGGCGTGCCCGCACGATCGGCTCCGTTTGTTGAGCCTTGATCGGTTACGTAATATTTCATTTCAATACATGCAATACGCTCGGCTCCGTTTGATTGAGCCTTGAGTGCACAGTTCAATTTACATTTCAAGTTCATGCAATACGCTCGGCTCCGTTTGATTGAGCCTTGAGTGCACAGTTCAATTTACATTTCAAGTTCATGCAATACGCTCGGCTCCGTTTGATTGAGCCTTGAGTGCACAGTTCAATTTACATTTCAAGTTCATGCAATACGCTCGGCTCCGTTTGATTGAGCCTTGAGCGCACATTTCAATTTACATTTCAAGTTCATGCAATACGTTCGGCTCCGTTTGATTGAGCCTTGAGCGCACATACAATTTCATTATCAGTATCTTGTGGTTGTGGTGTTTGTAGTAGAGTCGCATCGAACTAACCATAACTTTCGGATAAAGTCAACGAAAATTTGACAAGGATATGGTGGATACGCCGATGGTACTTCCTATATATAAGTATTCTTGTCAAATAATCGGAGGCATTATCAGGCGGTTATGAGAGGTTCCATGCATAGGCTGTTTGTGTGGTTAAGTTATTCATATTCAGTACATGCAATATGTTCGGCTCCGTTTGATTGAGCCTTGAGCACACAATTTCAATTTCAGTACATTCAATATGTTCGGCTCCGTTTGATTGAGCCTTGAGCACACAATTTCAATTTCAGTACAATCAATATGTTCGGCTCCGTTTGATTGAGCCTTGAGCACACAATTTCATTTTCAGTACATGCAATACGATCGGCTCCGTTCGATTGAGCCTTGATCGCACAGATATGTTTCATTTCAGTATTTTATGTTTGTTGTATTGATTGTAGAGTTATAGGACTAATCATAATTCACTGATAAAACCAATGAAAATTTGACAAGAATATGGTGGATACGCCGCTGGTACTTCCTATATATAAGTATTCTTGTCAAAGGATTAGAGGCCTTATCGGACGGTTATGAGAAGTTCTATGTAGGATTTATTAGTTTCTTGGTAACCAATCATAACTTGTGGATAAAACTAATGAAAATTTGGCAAAAATATGGTGGATACGCCGTTGGTACTTCCTATATATAAGTATTCTTGCCAAAGGATCAGAGGCATTATCGGACGGTTATGAGAAGTTCTATGTAGGATTTATTAGTTTCTTGGTAACCAATCATAACTTGTGGATAAAACTAATGAAAATTTGGCAAAAATATGGTGGATACGCCGTTGGTACTTCCTATATATAAGTATTCTTGCCAAAGGATCAGAGGCATTATCAGGCGGTTATGAGAAGTTCCAGGTAGGATTTATTATTTGCCTTGGTTGGAATTTGTGATACATTTATATCATCATGTTATTTAAAGAGATTGGATTGTGTTCCATTTCTACATAAATTAACCTCTCCATCATAACAAACGAGAGAGGAACTTCCATCATTCAAACATATATGGATTCAAATATTTGCTGTTGTGTTTATTCATGTTCAAATATTCGCTGATGTGTCTATTCATGTTCGAATATTGGCTATTGTGTTTATTCATTCGCTGATGTGTCTATTCATGTTCGAATTTTTGCTGTTGTGTTTATTCATGTTCAAATACTTGCTGTTGTGTTTATTCATGTTCAAATATTTGCTGATGTGTTCATTCATGTTCGAATATTTGCTGTTATGTTTATTCATGTTCAAATATTTGCTGATGTGTTCATTCATGTTTGGATATCAGCTGTTGTGTTTTTATTTATGTTCCATGTAGATTGTAGTGTTAGAAGTTTTGCCTTAGGATATAACCATATTTTCCCAAACGTAACTAAACTCTTATGCATGATATCATTTTTAGCAAATCATTCCTGTTTATCAATACTTACACAGTAGGCAACAAAAAGCGATTCCTAAATAGGGTACTTAACCTTTCCAAGGAACGTTACCGCCTCGAACAAAAACTTAAACCCTCATTTTTCTGAGCATACAACTGTCAAACAAAACATCATCATTCTTATAGTCAAAATATATCATTACTTAAATTTCGGGATGAAATTTCTAAAAAGCAGGGGATACTGTAACATCCGTCAAAAACGGATTTACCAAACCCGCTCCGTTTATCAACCGAACAGTCAGTCAAAATTTTCGTTGCGAATTAAATGCCCAAAATATTTTTAAACGATCCGTAATCAATTATTATACGCGAACATATATTTAGTTTTTGAAAAACTGTCAAAAATCGCAAAATAAAAATGAATTGTTTCAGCCGGGTTTCGAACCCGGGTCTGTACCGAGTCACCTAGTGACTTAACTCTCACACACAAACCACTGCGCCAACTGCTTTGTTTGTTATGTATTTCAAACATTTAATTGATATAATAACTTTACAAATTCAAAACCGGCGCCCAATCGTTTCAGTCGTCGGAATCCCGGAATTTCCGCGAATCTTAACTACAATTTACGTTATAACGTAAACCTTTAATCACATATCGGTTATAACCGATGTTTGAAGTCCGCGACCAAATTCATAACCGCCGGAAAACTTAAACCGACGAACCCAGTCCGAAATCAGACCAAATACATCTCATTTTTCCCCTATAAATTCAACCACAACCGTCTACAAACACTTTCGCTCAAAAATCACACCTTTTCTCGGCACAATTCCACTCGCCGGAACTTTCCTATTTTTCGCCGGAAAACCGAGTTTTAATTTTCTGAACCTCACTAATCCCCTAAACCTTTACTGAAGTTACCCATACTCTTTCCAAGATATTCGGAGACTCGCTGCTGCAAGGAACCTATCGCTGGAGGTGAATTCTGTCGCCGGAGTTCTGCCGGAAAACAGAGAGTCTTGTCGGTATACTTTCTCCGCCCAGTTTTCTTCTCCGTTTCACTTTTATAATACCTTAATTAACTGTAAAACACTAATAAATCGATAAAACTTCGAACCAGCCGATTTTCCGATTTCTGGTTATTTTTCATTGAAGAAGACGATGATTGTTATCATATAAGTATAATATAAATCATGAAAATTATCGGGTTAGACACACAGTCCAGCGGTGGACTGTGTGCACATATAAAACGCAAAACGTCTCAAGTTCGAATCCCGTCTCACACGCTGCCTTAATAAAAACCATTGTTTTTGTTTACTGAACCGGAGTCGCCTAAGATATATGTTAAGTATATTAATAACCGAAATAATAACCAAGTTAGACACACAGTCCAGCGGTGGACTGTGTGTTTGTTTATATCACAGGTCACGAGTTCGAGTCCGGTCTTCAGCACCGACTCGGACAATTATCTCTTCTTTTTAAATAAGGCAGAAAAGGAAATATCTATTTTGTATTTAAGTATAATAAAAACCGAATGATATAACATGTTGAACACACAGTCCAGCGGTGGACTGTGTGTTGGATTAAACCACAGGTCCCGGGTTCGAGACCTGTGGTATGCATGACCGTTTCGCCTTAAACTGTTTTTAAAATAAATGATTTTCTATTAATTCTAATTAATGTATATATGAAATTAAAATCGGATATATAACGGGTTAGACACGTAGCTCAGTTGGTAGAGCTGCGTGCACGCGTACGGGAGGTCTCGGGTTCGAGCCTCACCGAGCGCACAACAATATTCCTCAAACCGGTCAACGACCAGTCAAAGTCAACTGGTCAAGGTCAACTGTAGCAAAAAAAAAAAAAAAAAATATTTTTATTATTTTTATTTAATTATTTTAATTGAAAATCAATTATAAATACTTAAAAATAACATTTTTAAGATTAGAAAATAGCCTCAAACTCACAAAAATGCACCCAACAATCCTACTAAAATAGTTTAATAAAATCCGTTTACTCACCAAATCATAATGCGATTTATCTAGGTTAAATCTCACTCGTGGTTAAAACCACTTCGCGTGCATTCATCATCATCAACCGAACGCACCCACTGTGAGTGAATCTTACAATTCCCCTTTTTAAATTACACGTTTTGGGTGTGTCATGTGTTATGAATTAATTAATTTATTTATTTAAACTTGTGCCATACCACATCATGACTTAATCTTAGATTGATTTATTGTTGTGATTTATTTATATTCCGTTTGTCAAATTACATGAAACTCATACATTAAGCCCATCAGTTCCTCGTGGGAAACGAGTAGAACATCGCGTGCTTCAATTCAAATTCATTATTGTTCATGTGTGTTTTCATTGAGTTTATATTGTTTGTAGTTGTGTTATTCATATTATCATGTTTATGCAATTCATTCATCAGGCCCCTCAGTTCCTCGTGAGAGACGAGTTGAGCATCGCGTGCCTTTAATTGTCCCATTATTGTTCATGAGTGTTTTCATTTAACATCTTATGATTATTGATCAAGTTACATCTAATTTTACTCATGTTTGGTTGTGCACATATTTCATAATCAATTTAAATAAATTATTCAAATGTTTTTCCATAGGATTCACTCGCCAACATTATGTTGATCCAAAAACCTTTTTACACATGATACAGGTGAACAGGTTGAAGCAAGGATAACATAGGGTATGCCTTAGAAGAGAACAAAGGAGTTAGATTGTTAGTTAGATCATGTTGTATCACTATTGTAAACTTTCATTTAATTTGTAATAATGAATATGAAACATTTAATAAATGTCATGAGCTTTGATGATAACCCAATCATGCCCCGATCACCTTATCCGCTGCGGGTCGGGGTGTGACATTCTCAGCACTCTTCTGGTATGTAGGAGGAATGGGTAGCAATGATGCACTAGGCTGAGATGTGTTAACTCCGGTATGGCACTTGAACTGGATTTTCCTTGAGAAGCCATGTGATTGATAGAAATGAATAGAAATGAACGAAATGAATGAGTTTTTAGAATTGAAGCACCGATTGCCCCACGGCGGGCGCCAAATTGTTTTGGTAAAAAATCTGATTAAAGATAATGTAACCAAACTTTGATTGGGAGGTTGAGTGCTTGATGTGTTAAATGAATGTATAAACGAAATTAGAAAGATAAACTAAGATGAACACAGGGGTTTATACGAGGAAAAGCCCTTGATCACTAGTAGATCGCGGGCATAAAAACCTCGGGTGATGGAAACTACCGATCACCGGTTATAATTGAACACAAAAGATTACAACTTTGGATGATATTGAGCTTGGTACAATGTAAGCTAGCGTGTATGTGTGTGTTTTCGAGAGAGAGTATCAGAAGTGTTGTAGTGTTTCGAATAAGTGTTCGTGTCGTCTATCAAGCTCAATATCCCACTAATTATCTAGCTAATCTCAATGAACTAACCATCCAAAATTTCAGCCATGCATCCACGTTCTCCACCAACGGTCACTAGCCTTTGCACGTGCTGAATAATGGCATATTCTGCGAGATTCCCGCTTGGAATTAGTCTTAACTCGTATCGTTCCTGTAATCACAAGCTAAAAAACATTGGGAACAATTGTTAGACAATTATAGCTAATAGTAAGGATCCTCAATCCTTAGACTCTCTGAACCACCCTCTAAGGATAATATATCCAGACTAATCTCAGGATAAGGGATCCATGCCTATAAAAAATCACTCCCTAACACTTCTTATTATTTATTATAAAGTAAGGATGTTGAATTTTCAACATTCAACCTTATCAAGTTTTACGTTTTGAAGAAGTTATTACAAAGGATCAAGAGGTTGGCCACCTCTCCAAGACTTTGGGCATGTCCCCAGTTTAATGTATCCAATACCCTCTAAGGTTTATAGGTTTTCACTTTTCACACGAATTGGGTTTTGACACCCCGCCAGCAGCGCACATTATCCAAGTATAGTTCGAGGCAACGGGACCAATACCCGCTTTAGGGGTTGACAATTTCATTGTTGTTGGCTATATGTAGGATCCTAAGTATAATGGTAGACGTACCATACATCCGTTCCTAAGGTTTCTAACGTTTTCACGTTAGCTAAGGTTTCGACATTTTCATGCCGCTCACGATTGGATAGATGCCAGTTTGGGCCATACTCCAGTTTACACCAGTTATTTGGGCTTGTCCCCAGTTATTTGGGTTTGTCCCCAGTTACTGATGAGTCATTCAATTGATGTTTGGCTTAGTTCCAAGTTGTATGTTATAACAGGTCCCTGAAGCTTAATAAATAAGGATCCTGGATCCTGCAGTTCTACTGACTTCTATTCCATATTGTTTCGATTGTAAGCTTTAAGGATAAAGAATCCTAACTTGGATTCACTGGTATGAACTTTCTTTTGCATTTGCTTTATTTCCGGCTTATTTATATTACCCTAATCCTTTGACAACAGGATATGTGATCCTTGATCATATGATGACTATCTTTAAAGAATATATTTTGACAAACTCCTATAAATTTCTTAGCTAAATATGATGAAATTTATTGACGTATACAACTATAAATATATTCAAACTGAAGAGAAGTAACAACAAAGATAGTCAAAAGCTTAAAGTTTTATTTATTTATAAACCCTTTTTCAAAGATTGTCAAAATTGCTAACCCAAGCTTTTACCATCAAAACGTGGCTTGTCCACTTGGGTTGGCAAAGGGTGTCCATACTAACGGGTCAATAAGTGCAGGAAAGTAAAGGCATGGGGCATCAAAGTCTTCATCCCCCAAAAACAGAAGGACCCATCCACCTTTGCTACCCCCTATTGTTCAAAAGGATCAGTGATCCTTAATCCTAAAAGATATTGTTCAAATACAGACCAAATTGTTCACCATAAAAAACCAACAACCAAAAAACATAAAAAATGGGCTCCGGCCACGTCTAGAAATTTCCATCATTACCCATTGATGCAGCCTACTCCTTCGCTACTTCATCACCTGCACCGCTACCACCAGCCCCTGCATCCTTAGGTTCCTTAGTGCCACTTGGGATAGTCTCCAGCGTGACTGTCTCCTCCAGCTCATCCTCATCCCCAAGCTCCTTCAGCCTTTACCTCCAGCTAGCAGTGTCCCATCAGCCCTGTTGAAGGAAGGATCCATAGCCTCCGTTATCATCTTGAGTTTGGCCTTTAGAATCACGATGGCAGTAGATAGTTTGGCCTCTTCTGTGACCTCGAACTGATCCTTGTTGGCCTGGATTTCATCCACCAGGATCTGCTTCTCCAAGCGACCATTCTCTTTCTCCAGCTGGGCGATTTTCTTCTCCATGACAGCACCGATGGCACGAAGATTAGCCATTTTCCTCAGCCTCGGCGAGGCGCTTGCTCTGGATGGTCTGGATCTCAAGAAGTTTCCGTTGAGAGCAAATTGTTAGAATTTATGACGATCGAGTATCTTTAAAAGAAGGATCCATGATTCTTACCTCGGAGATGAAGTCATGGATCTGCTGTTTAATCCCAGGGATGTCACTGGATGGTGCATCTGGCTTCTTCCTCTTGGCTCCAGATTTAGCTTTGCTGGTGGTGCTTCTGGTCTCGACTTGGCTTGGGCATGCGGCCAACTCTTTCTTGATGGATCAGGGGGACATGATACCTTCGACATCTCCCATGCCGAACCTGGTGGCTGATTTTGATGATGATCTAGCAGCACCTACAAACACAAAACTCAGATAAGTATTCATTTTTTATTTCATACCAAATAATTAAATACATATATACATGCACACTTACTTGACATTGTGTAGGAGGCTGATGTTGTTTCTTCTAAATCCTTGATCTTGGGATGGAATGTTCTGATAGTTGAATCTAGAGCCTAAAAAGCAGCAACTCTCTCAGCGGTGGTAGCAAAGTCTTTCGAAGTGTTGATATTGTTCACTGCACAAAAAAATGAAGGATCAGATATCCTTAGATTAAAATATCAATTTTTCTATAAAGCAATTTTATAAATCCTACATCCTACCCTCTATGTTCCACTTCTTAGGAAGATGATCCCCGTTGGGAATGGAATCCCTCCTGACGAAGAAGAATTGACTTCTCCATTGGGAATCATTTTTGCTAATTTTGAGTATAGGGTGGGTTGTTGAAGCTTGGCTTTGAAGAGGAATCGGTGAGACCCATGGCTAACCAGATTGTACAGGTGGTTGAGTTCAGCAAGACGAAGCTTTATACCCTCTCTAGCAATGATCTGCTCAAGGGTATAAAGAACCCTCTAGAGCATGGGCATGCCCTGAATGTAGCATAGGCCGGTAAAGGTGAAAAAGCTCTGGGGGAAAGCTGGAAAATGGTAAGTAAAACCTATTTGAAAAGGGGTAGCAGGAAAACACACCCATATGGATGATATGCAGTCACTCTTCATTGAAGAATCGAAGAGCCTAAAAACACTACCCTTCGGAAAACAGGGGTGCATTTGCTCAATCTCAGGATCAGTGAACCGGCAAAGTTCTTGAGAAGGTTCTTTCAAAAGGTCTTGGCTTTTAGGAGGACTATTTCTTCCTTGATCCTTGTATGGTGAGGATTGGATCATGGTTTTGGTCATGATGCTCGAGGAAGAAAAGAGGAAAGAAAGAATTGCAGAGAATAAAAGATGAGAGAGAGAGTGAATACCGGTTTGATCTTTGGTGTGAGGATTTAAGAAAAGGATATTGATATTAAAAAGCAGATATCATCTATATCCCTACCATATTTATAATCATGTTTGTTGCAGGGGGAGTCTTATCGCTGATGTCATCTTTGTAACGGCTAGTCCTAGGGTAACGGCTAGTTTGTTGGTAACGAGTCGTCCAGAATAAACGAGAAAATATGACTCACTTAAGTTGCAATTAATTCCTCATATTTTGGGGGCAATTGTTAGGGCATGGATTTAATGCCAAGGATCATCCATCCTGAGACTGAACCTGGATCACGGATCCTTAACGGAGATCGCAGGGAGTCTAAGGATCAAGGATCCTTACCTATATCTATGTTAGCTGACAATTGTTCCTTTGTGTTAGTTTACGTATACAGGTAATTGTGGACTAAGTCATTGAGGGAATGTCGGAGGAATATGCCATTTCTAGCACGTGCAAGTGAAGCCATGACCTTTATATGTGAACGTGGGGAGCTTGCATGGATTTCGGAGAGTTAGTTAATTAGATTAGCTAGATATTTAGTGGGATATTGAGCTTGATAGACACACAATTTGACCGAACACACACTCGCATACACACTGTTGCTATTCTCTCTCTCGAACATACATTAGAATTCTTATCCAAAGTTGTAATCTTTCTTGTTCAATATAGTTGGTGATCAGTAGTTTCCATCACCCGAGGTTTTTTATGCCGGAGATCAACTCTTGATCAAGGGCTTTTTCCTCGTACAAATTATTGTGTTCATTGTCATTTACTCTTGATATTTGTTCATACATTTGTTCATTTAACCAAGCACTCAACCTCACATTCAAAGTTTGGTTACATTATCCTTGTTGAGATTTTGGACCAAAACATATATATATATATATATATATATATATATACACACATATATATATATGTATATATACACACATATATATATAGCCGAACACGGGGCCGTGGTTGGCGTGCAGACGGTTATAAACCCCTTTCTTTGTTAGTTCTTCATTTCACCACGATCTGTTTCCCCGAAAAAGCTCTGGTTCCGCTGTAGAATCTTGCCATTTTTCACGTTTTCCTTCCCCTAAACAACTACAAGGTATGATTCTAACATCTTCTTTAGTCAGATTAACGATTTACGTGTAGATTAACATCAAGAAAATTGGGGAAAAAATCTAGGGTTCTTGAACTAGAACCAAATCAAACCCTAGATTTTTGTATAGGACTAGTAATATTAGTTTGCATTCATGTTGTAGAGAGTAAATCAACCATCATTGTTCACAAAATTAAACCATGAACCCTAGTTTTTGAATCAAAAAAGTTAAAATTGATGGGGTAAACAGTTTGTTTTTGGAAAAAACGGCACTTGGGGTTTCATTTTCGGGGAAAATCGCCCCTACTGAACCAAAAATTTTCAAGTTTTCGAAACCGGAACAAAAAATGAAATTTTTGAGTAACAGTGGTCTGACCACGGGGCCGTGGTCGGCGACCACGGGGCGTGGCCGGAAAAGGACAACTGAACACAGGCGTGGCCATTGACCACATGGTCGTGTCCAGCTTGTTGTTTTCATATTTTCCCGAAATCTCATTGTAACGCACTGATTGTTGTCGGCTTTCTTATGCAGAAATGGCCAACAAGTTCTTAAAATTAAAAACATCAAAAGGGGAGTACCAAAACCGCTTTGAAGTACTCCAAACAAGGCCGTACGAAGCACCGAGGCAAGCATGTTACGAAACCTTGGAAGCCATGGGACAGAAGGGTCGATATGATATGCTGGTCACGGGTCTCCTGCGAACCGTTCTAGAAAAGAAGCTCCATTCCATTTACGAGTACAACATGGAGTTCTATAGCACTTTCAAGTTTGATGCTAAACCGGACCCGTTTGACTCTGACGCTGTTAAATTTAGGTGTGCTGGGCAGCTTTACTCCATCTCCATAGCAAGCTTCGGTGTTAACATTGGGCTATTCACCGAGGAAGAATCAGTTGAAGATGAGTTCATGGGTGGTCTCTATGAAACTCCCGTCAACATGAGATAAACTGCATGGTCACAAATTGGAGATGGACCCTACAACCCAAGCATCACCAAAAGTTCTCAGTTGCGAGACCCACTCTACTGCTACATTCACCAGGTCTTGAGCAACTCACTCAACCCGCGACGTGACCTCACCTGCCTCCACTGCATCCACAACCATCACCCTCTTTGTCACACCCCAACCGCGTAAAACAACAAACCACGGCGGAAACGTCAGGGAGTGTCGTAACAGAACTATTGTTTCAACAACCATGGCATAATAAGTTAAGTTTTATTTAATAGAATTGTTTACATGTCTTCGACAAAAACGGAAAATTCAACAAAAGTTAAACTGTTCTTCATGTTTTTATTGTCACTAAGGCCCAAGTCCGCCCTAAGTGTAGCATAATCAACCTTAACCATTCGCTCCTGAAACATATGTGAAAATAAATACGCCAGCATAAAAAAAAGCCTGTGAGTAACATAGGTTTTGCGTTAAAGATTCATGACCTAGAATGTTTAAAGGAACACTTAGTTAAAAGGTGGCCATGAATACTTACAAAATGTTTTCTTTTATGAAATCATAGATAAATCGAATGATATAAAAGAAATAATGCATGGTTAAATCATTAACCAAAATATATGTGATGTCTCATGTAAAGTGTCATGTTTATATAAAAATGTCTTGTCTTGTAATTTGTTTGAAATGATTTAGATAACGCCACGATATGTAATATAATTAAAGCACTTATATATAGGAAGTACCATCGACATCTCCACTATGCTTTTATCATATTACACACGTCTCATTATTTAAATCACTCACCAAAAACCAACCACTAGTTTAAACCAAAGAAATGTCTAGTATAAAGTATGTCATGTAAACCAATGTCATGTTAAACAAAGTCTTGTGTAAACCAAAATGTCAAGTATAACCAAAATATATGTGATGTCTCATGTAAAGTGTCATGTTTATATAAAAATGTCTTGTCTTGTAATTTGTTTGAAATGATTTAGATAACGCCACGATATGTAATATAATTAAAGCACTTATATATAGGAAGTACCATCGACATCTCCACTATGCTTTTATCATATTACACACGTCTCATTATTTAAATCACTCACCAAAAACCAACCACTAGTTTAAACCAAAGAAATGTCTAGTATAAAGTATGTCATGTAAACCAATGTCATGTAAACCAATGTAATGTTAAACAAAGTCTTGTGTAAACCAAAATGTCAAGTATAACCAATGTCATGAATAGTCAAAATGTCTTGTATAAAACAAAGTCTTTGAATAATCAAATGTTATGTTTATAAACCGTTGCTTTTAATGTTTAAAACATATATTTAGATTGTCGGGAAACACATTTAAACCTTCTTAACAGTCAAATAGACCCTTATAAAGTCAAAGGTCTATCCATTTCATCGGATTCTGTCATTCCCTAAAGTCGCTTCCAAACAAACCCAGGAAGTGGGAACGGGATTGTCAATCCTATGTTACCATAACATACTATCGGTCGGCGTGATCAATGTTAATGAATGTATTAAGTCAATCTCCAACGCACCAATACGTCATGAACAATGTAAGCAAAAATGTACTTTGAAAACCATGTACTAGTATGCTCAGTCAATATACATAGCAAGAAATGTCTTTGAAAACCGTATACTAGTATGCTCAGTCAACATACATAGCAAGAAATGTCTTTGAAAACCATGTACTAGTATGCTCAGTCAACATACATAGCAAGAAATGTCTTTGAAAACCATGTACTAGTATGCTCAGTCAACATACATAGCAAAAAAATGTAATGTAAATCAATGTGCTAGATATGCTACGTCAACATATGATGCCAAAGTGTAATAGAAATCAATGTACTAAATGTAATATGTAATCAAATCATGTATAATGTCATGAAAACACGAAAGTAGTCGTAGGCACAATATGTTTCACCCCAAAACATTTATAAAACATAAAAGAGGGGACTATGTACTCACTTGGGATTGCAAGAAAGTCCTTAATCAAGAAGATAAACCAAAGCTCAAGAGTCCGAGAATTCAAGTATGTCCTAATATCGGATAACTATGTTAATATCGGGACTTAAATTGGCGGATCGGATAGAATGAGGTCTTGTAAACCAAATCAGTGTTGATACTCATATGAAATGGTTTAACAAAGTTTACATTCTATTTGGAAGGGATCCTAAGTGCTTTTGACCCATAATGACTCGTTAAGGCAGTTTATACTACTTTAATGGTTCACTTGCGTAAACGCGTGTTTGGATGGTTAGATATGCCCTATGATAAGCCTTATATTCCAAAACAAGTTTAATAATGTTGCAACATCAGTAGGCATGATCGCTATGGATCATGACCATCGTGATCACGATCACGTTGCAAAGTCCAATTGGACTTTGACTTGACCAATTAATGGTCAAAGCTGAAAGTCAAACACTGTTTGACTTTTAGCTTGAAATAACTAAATAAATGAAACAAAACAAGGAGAGAGCACTTACTTGTGTTGATGAACACTTGAAGAGCTCGAAGAAGAAGAATTCTCAGATGGGAGGTCTCCACAAAGGTGGTAGCACTCCAAACTTAGGGCAAGAGGAGAAGAATGAGAAATGAGCAAGTTGAAATGAGGAATTTTCTTGCTATTTATAGTAGTTTGGATGCCACAAGATCATGACACATGTCCATTGAGTTGTCATGATCTTAGGAGGGTCCTAACACATGTCCAACGTAGAAGAAATAGTGGCAAAATCGTTTTGCTTGGTGTCCAAGGAGTAAACAAGGAGTTCCCAAGTTTCGTTGTGTTGGAGGGTCCTTACGGACCGTAAGGGCTTTGGGCTTACGGTCCGTAAGCCCTTTAGCTGGCAGATAGTTTGGGAAATTGGCAGAACAGGCCCCTTCAATCGTTTCGTCACATTTTGGCACTTTTAACACCCGTTAACCTGATTTTTAGGCTTTATAAGGACGATATATCTTAGGGAACTTGAAATATGTCCGGAAATGTCACGGATGTCGGTTCGTTTGGTCGTACAATTGCGGTTTTCGGTTAATTACGACGAAAATCGTAACAAACGCGAATGACCGTAAATGCGTAACGAATGATATTTTTGCATTCGAATCATTGAAATACAAGATTTTAATGATTACAAAAATTTTTGCTTGTACGTACATGTTTCGGATTAAGGAATACGCGTAACGACATAGTTTCGCAGAATTTGCAAAATAGCCCCTGAAGTTGAAAAAGCTTGTTTTTGACATACCAAACCCTTCAAAACTTATTTCTAAGTTATGTAAAGGATATTTAAGGTATGTTAAGCTTGTGTCATTATTCCAAAGTGTACGTCGTGTTAAACTGATTACGTTTTGCGATTCCATTTCCAGAAAAGGTTTGAAAGGTCAAAATCGAACAAATATTAAAAATGCACAAAAGTCATAAGTA
The DNA here is from genome assembly GCA_947069175.1 of Scalesia atractyloides. NCBI lineage: Eukaryota > Viridiplantae > Streptophyta > Magnoliopsida > Asterales > Asteraceae > Scalesia > Scalesia atractyloides. Next base: position 20,653,031 of record CAMTDV010000024.1, on the reverse strand, counting down.
AATATACAAATTTGTAAACAACACAAAGTTTCATTAATCATCAAATTGTTTGGAAATCATTACATGATTGAATTACATAGATGTCACACTTTCCCCTACTTTAGGAAATCTCATTCCCAAGTAAATTTTGGGCCACATTTGGATTCCCAACGAACTTTAACAATAGGTATTCGTCTGTGTTTGAGCTTCTTGACTTCACGGTCCAATATTTCCATAAGTTCTCGACAAAATGCATCGTGTTATCAATACGAATTTCATCAAGAGGAATGTGTTGGTTTTCATCAGCCAAACACTATTTCAAATTGGACATGTGGAAGGTTGGATGAACATTTCCAAGTTCAGGAGGTTGCTCAAGTTTGTAGGCAACTTTTCGATTCTCTCAATGATCTTGAATGGTCCGACGTATCCTGGCGCAAGTTTTCCTTTCTTCCCGAATCTAATCACACCTTTCCAAGGGGATACCTTAAGGAGTACGTGATCACCGACTTGGAATTCCAAGGGCTTGCGTCGTTTGTCCGCAAAACTCTTTTGACGGCTTCTAGCTGTCAAAAGGTTTTCGCGAATTTTCTTGACTTTATCCGTTGTATCATGAATGAGTTTAGGTCCGGTAAATTGAGATTCACCAATCTCATTCCAACAAATAAGTGAACGACATTTTCGACCATAAAGAGCTTCGAAAGCTGCCATGTCAATGCTGGAGTGATAACTGTTGTCGTAGGAGAATTCGATCAATGATAAATGCGAATCCCAACTACCACCAAAATCGATCACACAAGATCTAATCATATCCTCTAGTGTTTGGATTGTCCTTTCAGACTGTCCATCCGTTTGAGGGTGAAAAGCAGTGCTCAAGTTAAGCTTGGTTCCCATGGCACATTGCATGGTTCTCCAAAAATGAGATGAGAAACGAGCATCACGATCTGATATGATGTCTAAAGGGACACCATGATGAGATACAATTTCATCCACATAGATCTTAGCAAGTTTGTCAGCAGAGAAGTCCTCACGAATGGCTATAAAATTTGCTGACTTTGTTAGACGATCAACGACTACCCAAATGGCATCGTGACCTCTAGAAGTGCGTGATAATTTGGTAATGAGATCCATAGCAATGTTTTCCCATTTCCAAACCGGAATTTATGGTTGTTGAAGCAAACCAGAAGGACATTGATGTTCTGCCTTTATCTTAAGACAAGTAAGGCATTTGGAGACGTACAAAGCTATGTCTTTCTTCATACCCGGCCACCAATACTGGGTACGGAGATCCTTGTACATTTTGTCTCCACCTGGATGAATTGCATAACGAGACTTATGTGCTTCATCCATTATCAAGGTGCGGAGATTGTCTAGACTTGGAACCCATAAACGGTTCAAATAATAAGATAACCCATTTTGTGTTGTGCAACACAAGTACGTTGAGCTTCAAGAATATGTGTCTGGATATCAGATCGACATGAACACAATGCAGCTTGACACGTTCCTTACGACTTAATACAACGGCTACGACATTCTCTTTACCAGGATGGTAGCGAATTTTGCAGTCATAGTCGTTTAGAAGTTTGACCCAATGTCGTTGTCTCATGTTCAGTTCTTTCTGACTGAAGATATGTTGGAGACTTTTGTGGTCCGTGAAAGCCACACATTTTGTACCGTATAAGTAGTGTCTCCAGATTTTGGGGGTGAAAACAATAGTACCCAACTCAAGATCATAAGTGGTGTAGTTCTTTTCATGAACTTTCAATTGTCTCGATGCATAGGCTATAACTTTGTCTCTTTGCATGAGAACACAACCAAGCCTAAGTTTGATGCATCACAATATACAACAAAATCATCATTGCCGTTGGGTATGGACAGAATAAGAGCATCATAAAGTTTTTGTTTCAACATTTAAAAGGCTTCCCTCTTGTTCAGATTTCCACTCAAAAGGCTTATTCTTCTGAGTTAAAGCATTGAGGGGAACTGCGATTTTTTTTTAAAAGTTCGCAATGAATCGACGATAATATCCAGCAAGACCAAGAAATGAGCAAACTTTTGTGGGAGTAGTGGTGTCCAATCCTTAATCGCAGCAATTTTGGAAGGATCCATATGTATACCTTGTTCATTAACAATGTGACCCAAGAACTGAACTTCTTTTAGTCAGGATTCATACTATAGGTTCTACACATGACAAAAACTTGCTATGGTTTTCTATGCAAGGAATTTTATAATTATGTATGCATCCATAATTACTCAATTCATTGCACAATCTGCATAGTTCATCTTGTGATGTGGAGGGGAAAGAAAAGAAATCAAATGGATAAACATGAGATGACTTCTCTAGACCACAAGAAGGGTCTCGATAGCTAGTTCATCAGATGATCTCTTTAACTAGATTGACGAACAATATCTTTAACTAAATCAACACCTAATTCACTACTAACCATATAAACACATACTTGTTAACTTGATCATTAGTTTGTACATACGTATTAAAGTATACTAGGAATCCAATCATGGACTTAAAGTGGTACTTTGAGTATTTGTGAAGGGTTATAACTTGTACCTTGTACTTTGTTTCTTAGAAGAAACGAGTACTTAGGATTTTTGTGGAGATCGCGAGCGATCACCAAATGGAGGAGACTATGAGAGTAGTTTGATTTGCAAGGAACCATTTCCTTGGTATTGGTATTGCAGGGGTATGCCACACGTATATGTAATTACACTGGTAAGTATAATGGAAACAATCAAATTTATTTATAGACAATCAAAGTGTTTCAAGAGTCTTGGAAATAAGCTGAAAACACAAAAGTTCAAGTGTTTATTCAGACATCAGCACAAGCCTTGACATTGCTATGGTAAATCTTGTGTCCAAACATTGAGTCGTCATTTTGCCAGCCAATTCAATTGATGTGATTAGGATAACCACAGTTGAAGCAGATTCCATGTGGGTAGTTAGGACAAACAGTTATCGTATGAGGAGTTGCGATAGGTTGAGCAGGAACTGCCATAGCTTGGTTTGACATCGTGGCTGAACGACAAACATTAGTTGTATGACCAAAACGTCCACAGGTTGAACATTTTTGACAAAGGACACTAGATAGTGATGAAGGTTACATTGATTACACAAACGCACTTTTCCTCTGTATGGCCTCTTAGCAGGTGGCAGGGCCACCTGGCTAGGTCCCTCTTGGTTAAGCGGAGTTGGGGTAATCACTGTATAATTCTTTGAAGCTTTACGTTTCCTTGATTTTTTTGAAGGATTGGCTTCTGTCTTCGTTGGTGTCTCATGAGTTGGTTTATCTTCAGAACTGGATAAGGCTACAGCTAACTCAATGATTCCACCGAGGAGCATGCCTAATTGTTGAGTGATGGTAATAGCTAGTTCAGACTTTTGAGTATCGTTGTGATGAGAAGGCATTCTAAAAATAAAAAGGAAAATATGAGAGAAAACGAGTGAGATGAATGTTGAATAATCAAAATGAGGTGAATAAATATCGAAAAATGTAAGGATGGTGGTCATTTGTTCGTTTACTCAAAACAAACAAACGACACACAATGACTAATCAAAGTAAATGGGTATTTATAATGTATCGCGAAGACATGCTTTAGCCTATAAGTGGACACTCACCACAAGAATTCCCAGGTAAGAGTGACTGGTCCGATTAAGTGGATTTGTACGAACACTCTAGCCTTAGACAGAAAACTCAGGGTACAGGCACCCACCCTTCCAGATTGCACGTGTTCACATTAATAAGACCCAGACTTTGACGAGATTTTGAAAACATTCGAAGGCATTAAGCCAAAGGCGAATCATTCAAAAATTGACAATTGATTTTCAAAATCGTTTTGAAATTTGTGTTTTGTTTGGGCATTCACCTAAGAATAGGTGATTTTTTTTAAGATCTAAACACAAGATAACTTGTGTTAGGGTCCTAGAAAGGTTATAGTCTAGGTCAAAGCATTACTAATAACCTAATTCCCTATAACGATTGGCTCTAATACCAATCTTTCTGTCACACCTCGACCGCGTAAAACAAGAAACCACGGCGGAAACGTCGGGGAGTGTCGTAACAGAAATATTGTTTCAACAACCATGGAATAATAAGTTAAGTTTTATTTAATAGAATCGTTTACATGTCTTGGACAAAAACGAAAATACAACTAAAGTTAAACTGTTCTTCATGATTTTATTGTCACTAAGGCCCAAGTCTGCCCTAAGTGTAGCATAATCAACCTTAAGCATTCGCTCTTGAAACATATGTGAAAATAAATACGTCATCATAAAAAATGCCTGTGAGTAACATAGGTTTTGCGTTAAAGATTCATGGCCTAGAATGTTTAAAGGAACACTTAGTTAAAAGGTGGCCATGAATACTTACAAAATGTTTTCTTTTATGAAATCATATATAAAAACAAATAATGCATGGTTAAATCATTAACAAAAATATGTGTTGTCTCGTGTAAAATGTCGTGTTTATATAAAAATGTCTTGTCTTGTACTTTGTTTGAAGTGATTTAGATAACGCCACGATATGTAATATAATTAAAGCACTTATATATATGAAGTACCATCGGTGTATCCACTATGCTTTTATCATATTACACACGTCTCATTATTTAAATCACTCACCATAAACCAACCATCAAAAAGTCTAGTTTAAACCAAAGAAATGTCTAGTATAAAGTATGTCATGTAAACCAATGTCATGTAAACCAGTGTCATGTTAAACAAAGTATTGTGTAAACCAAAATGTCAAGTATAACCAATGTCATGAAGAGTCAAAATGTCTTGTTTAAAACGAAGTCTTATAATCAAACATTATGTTTTATAAACCGTTGCTTTTAATGTTTAAAACATATATTTAGATTGTTGGCAAACACATTCAAACCTTCTTGACAGTCAAATAGACCCTTATAAAGTCAAAGGTCTATCCATTTCATTGGATTCTGTCATTCCCTAAAGTCGTTTCCAAACAAACCCGGGAAGTGGGAACGGGATTGTCAATCCAATGATACCATAACATACTACCTATCGGTGTGATCAATGTTAATAAATGTATTAAGTCAATCTCCAACGCACCAATACGTCATGAACAATGTAAGAAAAAATGTACTTTGAAAAGCATATACTAGTATGCTCAGTCAACATACATAACAAGAAATGTCTTTGAAAACCATGTACTAGTATGCTCAGTCAACATACATAGCAAGAAATGTCTTTGAAAACCATGTACTAGTATGCTCAGTCAACATACATAGCAAAAAAATGTAATGTAAATCAATGTGCAAGATATGCTAAGTCAACATATGAAGCCAAAGTGTAATAGAAATCAATGTACTAAATGTACTATGTAATCAAATCATATATAATGTCATGAAAACAGAAAGTAGTCGTAGGCACAATATGTTTCACCCCAAAACATTTATAAAACATAAAAGAGGGGACTATGTACTCACTTGGGATTGCAAGAAAGTCCTTGATCAAGAAGATAAACCAAAGCTCAAGAGTCCGAGAATTCAAGTGTGTCCTAATATCGGATAACTATGTTAATATCGGGACTTAAATCGGCAGATCAGATAGAATGAGGTCTTGTAAACCAGATGAGTGTTGATACTCATATAAAATGGTTTAACATAGTCTATACTCTGATTTGGCAGGGATCCTAAGTCCTTTTGACCCATAATGACTCGTTAAGGTAGTTTACGCTACTTCAATGGTTCACTTGCTTAAACGCGTGTTCGGATGGTTAGATATGCCCTATGATAAGTCTTATATGCTAAAACAAGTTTAATAATGTTGCAACATCAGTCTATATGGCAAAATATTGTTTACATAAACCTAAAATTGATTTATGTGCAAAAAGGGCATTTTGGTCATTTATAAGGCATAATAAGCGACTTAACATAACACTAACCAAATGACGTGACCATAAGGTATAACCTTAGAGGGTTATTCCCTACACAACTATGGTCACTAACATGAGTTTGGTCGGATCCTAAGATCGACCAAACGGGTCGGATTCGAAAGTTAAATAGGTGGTCAATACCGCTCGACTTTCGACCCTAAACAAGCACTAAACTAAAAGTGACGAGTTAGACATGTTAAACACGTCTAACTAGGTTTATAAAACTGATTTGGTGTTTTGATACCTGAAAATAGTTTCGTATATGCGCACTTTGCGCATTATTGACCGAAACTTTGACTCGACACTACAACTGGTAAACGTGGTAATCAGTAGGCATGATTGCTATGGATCATTACCATCGTGATTACGATCACGTTGCAAAGTCCAATTGGACTTTGAGTTGACCATTTAGTGGTCAAAGCTGAAAGTCAAACACTGTTTGACTTTTAGCTTGAAATAACTAAATAAATGAAACAAGACAAGGAGAGAGCACTTACTTGTGTTGATGAACACTTGAAGAGCTCCAAGAAGAAGAATGCTCAGATGGGAGGTCTCCACAAAGGTGGTAGCACTCCAAACTTAGAGCAAGAGGAGAAGAATGAGAAATGAGCAAGTTGAAATGAGGAATTTTCTTGCTATTTATAGTAGTTTGGATGCCACAAGATCATGACACATGTCCATTGAGTTGTCATGATCTTAGGAGGGTCCTAACACATGTCCAAAGTAGAAGAAATGGTGGCAAAATCGTTTTACTTGGTCTCCAAGTAGTAAACAAGGATTTGCCACGTTTCTGCTGTGCTGGAGGGTCCTTACGGACCGTAAGGGCTTTGGGCTTACGGTCCGTAAGCCCTTTAGCTGGCAGATAGTTTGGGAAATTGGCAGAACAGGCCCCTTCACTCGTTTCGTCACGTTTAGGCACTTTTAACACCCGTTAACCTGATTTTTAAGCTTTATAAGGATGATATAGCTTAGGGAACTTGAAATATGTCGGAAATGTCACGGATGTTGGTTCGTTTGGTCGTACGATTGTGGTTTTCGGTTAATTACAATGAAATCGTAACAACCGCGTAAATGACCGTAAATATGTAACAAATGATATTTTTGCATTCCAATCAATGAAATACATGATTTTAAAGATTACAAAAATTTTGCATGTACGTACATGTTCCGGATTAAGAAATACGCGTAATGACATATTTTCACAGAATTTGCAAAATAGCTCCTGAAGTTGAAAAAGCTTGTTTTTGACATACCAATCCCTTCAAAACTTATTTCTAAGTTATGTAAAGGATATTTAAGGTATGTTAAGCTTGTGTCATTATTCTGAAGTGTACGTCGCGTTAAACTGATTACGTTTTGCGATTCCATTTCCAGAAAAGGTTTGAAATGTCAAAATCGAACAAATATTGAAAATGCACAAAAGTCATAAGTAAATATACAAATTTGTAAACAACACAAAGTTTCATTGATCATCAAATTGTCTGGAAATCGTTACATGATTGAATTACACAGATGGCACACTCTAGATGTCACCTACATACTTTTGAAGAACATGCACCTAAATCAGATGGCTAGCCCACCACCCCAATCTTCTTCGGGGGGCAGATTTACAAGTTGTTCAAAAATTATGTTCATCACGTCCCAAAGAACCTCAATCAAGGTGCAAAGTCCAAAAAGGTCAATCCATCTCAATGCCGAAACATGGGGCTAATCTAAGACATGGATGACGGGAATGTCCGTTTCCGAAACACCTACGGAAACATGTGGAGCCCGGAAGAAGTACTAGCCCTTGGAGACGACCCCAACCGCCCTCCTCCACAATATCACGGCTACCATACGGGTTCCTCCTCTCAAGGAGGCGGTTTTCCTAACTTTCAAAGTTTGACTGATTTATTACAGGAAAACCTTTTGTGTACTCGCAATACCTACAACATGGCTAGCAACGCCAACACCCGGATCGGAGTGATGGAACGTTCCATCAACACCATGCAAGGAGACATCATCTATATCCTGGAGCATATGGCGTACCGTGAGGAGCACGACGAGGACGAGGACATGGACTAGGTGGTGACGATGGCGGAAATGGTTCGGTTAACGGAAGCAGTCTCAGGTTAAGCTCTTGACCCTCTTGAGCAATTGGTCGGCCTGCGTGCCATGATTTGAACAATTTACTCTTGACAACCTTTACTTTTCTGCATTTTACTTTTATGATTGTGGTAATGGATGTTAAACACTCGTAATGCTAGGATTGGTATTGTAGTAGGATTTGTTGTGGTGTGATATTGATAAGACAGGAATCCGGGGGCTGAATACACTACACAATGGTGCTACATAAGCCTAGAAATAGGACGCAGAAACCCGAGGCCTAAACTTAATGCTTTTACAGACTGTCACCATGGGGGCGTGGCCACTGACCACGCCCCATGCCCATTTCACTGACCTGCTACCCTCCTGGTTAAGCTCTGACCACGAGCCGTGTCCACCGGGCACGCCTCGTGGTTAGCCTTCTGTAAGTTTTAAGTCCTGGCATTCTGAACATGGGGGCGTGGTCACTGACCACGGGCCCGTGTCCAGGTGCCCAGTAAGATAAATTTTTGTTCTTAACATGCTTTTTCACGTTCGACCCAATTTGGACACATTGAGGACAATGTGTAATTTAAGTGTGGGGGGGGGGAAGCTAAGACTTTTAATCTAGCAAGTCCTAATAACAAGCCTTACACAAAACTCTATTGGAACCGCTAATCACCCTAAATTTTTTCAAAATTTTTCAAATTTTTATTTGTCTTGGTTTATGTTAGGATTGAACCCTTTACAAAGGAATAAATGATATAAAGCCAAAATACTCTATCCGCGGTCTGGTCCAACCATCAGAGTTTAGATCATCTGATTACCTAAACTCTGCCTTCCTAAAGTCTTTTACCTATGCATCAATAGCTACACCAATTATCAAAGGTCTGACAGAAGAAAAGAAGCAGAGCTTGGTCATCAGAGTTTTAGTTTATTAGTTTTATATTCAATGTAACAATGCATTTGCACCATCAGATGTTAAGCATCAGTGTTTCTAGTTTGTTAGTTTTTTGTTATATGTCACTATCAACCCTGACGTTATCAAAAGATGCTCAGAGGTTAGATAGTTAGTATAAGTAGTTGAGTCGATGTAATAGTAAACTTTGTCTTCTTAAAAATATCTTTACACCAATCATCTTCTTCCATTTCTGTACTATCAAACTATGTTGCAATAGGCTGAGGGGGGAGTTTGTGAATCACATGCAAAGTTTATAAACTTGAAAGCATGATGATGATTAAAACAAATGACCTTTACTTGTAGTAAAAGTTTTCCATTCTATTCCGCTGCATTTACTTTCAATTTCAATCATATTTCCATTTTTGAAACAAAAACTACAAGTAAATCAAACTCAAATCCTAACAATTGGTATCAGAGCTTGGTCAATCAAAATTTGATTAATATCAATTTGATTTGAAAGAGCAGCTCTCCCTGCTAATTAGTTTGATAGTTTTACTTGAAAATACAGTTTTATTACGTTCAAAGTTTTTAAAACACAAATCTGTTGTAAACAAGCAGAAATGTCTCAAAACACACAAGAATCCAACATTGGATCTATGTTTAAACCACCGATGCTGAAACGAAATGAATATTTCATATAGCAGCGTCGGATGGGTCACGTTTTAGCTCAGCAAAACACCGGTTGTTGGCGATCCGTTGTATATGGACCACATGTTCCTATGGTTCCCAGTACAGAGGATCCCAATACTCAAGTGCCAACAAGTCCTGAAAATTACTCCGAGCAGGATTTCCAGAAAATAGAGTTGGATGCTAAGGCATTTAGCATTGTTGCATCTGCTTACCCATCGAAATCTATGCTGGTCCGCTCCACTGCAATAGTGCAAAGGAGTTATGGCACTAAAAGAGCAATTCGATGGAACTGAAGAAGTGATCGAAAACAATAGAGAAGTTCTGAATCAACACTATGAAACGTTTTGTAACGTTAAGGGTGAGTCATTAACACAACAGTTCGAACGTTTTAGCTGTCTTATCAGTGAATTGAAACTGGTTAATGTGGAATTTCCAAATTCGACTGTCAATAGTCGTTTCTTAAGATCGTTACTAGAAAAATGGGAGACTGTAGGTTACGTCACTCGAACATCTGTTGGTTTTAAAGAAATGACTCTCACACAACTTCATGATCGACTCCTCACATATGAGAGAGTTGAACCAGAAAAAGAAGTTGCAAGAGTCAGGGAAAGTAACAGATGACTATACCTTGGGTAACACTGCCCTTTATAGTCATGAAGAGGGTTCTGGAAATGGAAAGGATCAGGGCTATGATCATTTTATTGATATAACCTCTGAAGGAAGCTTTATCCTTATCCACCCAACTATGCTTTTACTGCTAGTTGCGAATGCCACACTCTGATAATCTCTCTTTTGAGTTAAATGACCTTCAACATTTGGATCCAAATGACTTAGAAGAAATGGACATTTTACATCAAGTTTCTTTGCTAAGTGTGAGAGCAAGCAGATTTTACAAAAGAACTGGTAGAAAATATCCAGGGTTGCATGGGGGTCAAAGGTTGGGTTAGACAAATCTAAAATCAAGTGCTATAAATGTAACAGGATAAGACACTTTGCCAGAGAGTGTAGATCTCAAGTTTCAGGACCTATTGTAAGACATCCTGGCCCTAGACCTCAGCATACACAAAGCAATGCTCAATATCCCCAATATACCCCTGTTCATTAAGTGCAAAACACTGCTCATTATGCACACCCTGCTGCCACTGTTCCTATGCACTATGTCCAAACCACTGTTCCACAAATTCAGTATGTCCAAATGTGCAACAGGTACCACAAAGCACTCAAACTACTCAAACCACTGCTCCCGGCAGAGGTCAACCAACAAAGCTTTTTCACACAAGGCTTTGTGGATTGGAGTAGTTTTCCTGAGGAATTAACTGATGAAAACTTTGCTCTTATGGCCAAAAATGATTTACAACATGAAATTTTTTGTTTAATAGCCTTAGAGACAATTGTTGAAGGTGATGAGTCTGTGGAACAAGTGTTTAAGTTTGATGAAAGTCAAAATTGTGATGAAGCAGTGGTTACACCAGTGATTACACAAAACACTGTTGAGGAAGAAAAGAACTCTCTATCTGATCCATGGGATTTAAAGAATGGTGAAGATGATTGTGATTGTGCTCTTATGGCGGCTTCTAAGGTATCACCTCAGATCCTAAAGGATCTCTGTTCAGAAAAATGTATAATAGGTTTTGCTAACATTAAACAGGTGAATGAAAACCTTAGGAACAAAATGATAGAAAATGAACTTAATTTTGAAAAACTTATCAAAGAGTTAAAATCAAAATTGGTTTCAAAAGATTCTGAGATAAGTAGCCTAAAGCATGAAGCTTGCGTAACCAAGGACCAACTCCAAACTATGGTAGATAAATACCAAGTATGCAAAAAGGAGTTAGAGGATACCCAGATCACATGTGAAAAATGGGTAGAATCTTCAAAAGGTTTTGAAATTATGCTAGAAAAACAGATCAAGAGTAACATAAAATTTGGCATTGGTTTTAAAACTGAAGAAGAAGCCAAAGACAATGTTACAAAAATTGATTCTGAAAAAGTTGAAGTAGTTCCAACAAATTTGGCTGGAAATAAGATAAAAATCAATGATAAAAATGGTAACATAATTTCTCTTGAAAAACCTAAAGGATCTTCAACTTTTAAAGAAATTGAGAAATACCAATTCAAACCCACATGGTCAGATGAATGTGATATTCTTGAAAATTTCAAGCCAATGGACTTCTCAACCATTGAAGGTGTCAAGACACCGAAGGCTAGAATCATTCCCATCAAAGACCTTCCAGTAGAGGTTATGACATCTGCTGAGAAGAAATCTTATAAAAAGAAAAGGGAAAAGATCAAACATCTGTTTTGTGAATTTTGCAACAAAAGAAATCATGTAACAGAAAACTGTTTTCTTTTAAAAGCATATGACATAAACAAAACATATGTAATCCCAAATGATTCAAAATGTTTTATCTGTGGGAAAACAAATCATCTAACTCATGAGTGTGCTTATCTTCAAACCTATGATCAAAAGGTAAAAGAGATCAAAGTAAAAGCTCTTGAGAAAGAAAGTTCAACCTCTGCTAGAAATAAATCTAAGCAGACCTTTGAACCTTTTGAAACATCTGTCACAAAGGCATTGATGAAACCCTCTGTTCCCAGATAGGTACAAGTGACAGATGTTCCACCTGCCAACAGGTATCCAAGAGGACATGGACAACCAGTTTATCAAAAAGTTCCTATGAGCTATGAAGGTTACAAAAAACCATCAAAGCCCAAAGTGAATAGATATCCTCATGGTTACCAACATCTGACAAGAAATGGTTCACAACAGTGGATACAAAGGCAAACTCAAACCGCTGACCATATTCTTGTATTTGAGAGTGGACAATCTGTGAACCCATCCAAAGCCATCCTGGCTTTGGAATCTCATCTAAACTAATTGTTTACTTGTGTGCAGGGAGCTTCTACTTGCCTTGATAGTTTATGGTATATAGATAGTGGAGGTTCTGGGCACATGACAGGATGTAGAGCCCTTCTCAAAGACTTCTTGGCTCATGGAGGGGGTGATATATCTTTTGGTAACAATTTAAAAGGGAAGGTGCTGGGTTCAGGGTGTGTCCACGCTAGGAATCTCAAATTTGAAAATGTTAATTTAATTGACAATCTAAAATTCAATCTTTTGAGTGTCTCACAAATGAGTGACAAAGGATATGGATCCTTCTTTACAAAGAAAACATGTCAAATTGTAGGACTAGAGGTTGTTAAGAAGATTGATCAGATCATTGCTGAGAGCAAAGCACAACTTGTTGCTCACAGGAGTAGCAATGTGTATGTGGTTGATATGTTAAAAGATAACCCTATGTCTAATCCATGCCTGTTCTTAGTTGCTTCCAGCAAAGAGACAGAGTTATGGCATAGAAGACTTGAGCACAAGAATCTAAAAACAATCACCACACTCTCTAAAAATTGTCTTGTCAGAGGTTTACCACATAAACAATTTACCTGTGAAGAACATTGTGTTTCCTGTTTTAAAGGTAAACAACATAAAAGTTCTTACAAGTCAATTGAAGAGTCCAAAACAACCCAATGTTTGCAATTGCTGCACATGGATTTGTTTGGCCCTGTAAAAATCATGAGTTTAATGAAGAAAAGATTTTGTTTAGTCATTGTTGATGATTTTTCAAGGTTTACATGGACCTTCTTTTTACACTCCAAAGATGAAACAACCGGTATATTGCAAAATTTTTTCAAACAAGTTGAAAAGCAGTATGACCTTCCTATAAAAATCTCTAGGAGTGATAATGGGACATAGTTTAGAAATAAGGAGTTAGATGCCTTTTGTGAGTCAAAAGGGATTGTTAGGCAATTTAGTGTCCCAAGAACTCCAAAACAAAATGGGGTAGTTGAAAGGAAAAATCAAACTGTAGTTGAATCTGCAAGAACCATGCTAGCAGACTTAGGTTTACCCTTATCTTTTTGAGCAGAGGCTGTAAACACTGCTTGTTATGTTCAAAAAAGAGTTTTGATTAACCCCAGGCATCAAAAGACTGCCTATGAATTGCTTTACAAAATCAAACCTCTGATCTCTTATTTCAAAGTTTTTGGTTGTCCTTGTTTCATTTTGAACTTAAAAGATTCCATCTCTAAGTTTGCAGCCAAAGTTGACTGTGGTTATTTTCTGGGATACTCAACCACTACAAAAGCCTACAGATTGTTTAACTCTAGGACCAAGTGTATTTAAGAAACTCTGAATGTGAAGTTCAATGAACTTTCATCTTTGAAAATCCAAGCAAATCCTGCTGAACTGTTTGATCTAGATAAATTTACATTTGAAGATGTGTCTGTCAAGACTAACACTGAAGGTACATCACAATCATCACCACAAGAGCAAGGATATGATTTCATTCTTCCAAACTTCAAGATCTGTCCTTCAAGCAGAGGAGCAGATGTTAGTAACAATGGTGAAAGCTCTGCTGGTTCAACAGTGATTACTTCACAATCCTCTGCGTGCTCTCAAAATCAAAACACTGTTGATAAAAATCCATCAAATATGGATAAGAATCAACAAACACTCACAACCATACCACCCATTCCAACACCTCCATTCCAATCAGAGGTTGGACCATCAAATTCACCAACATAGGATAGCTCAGATGATACACATTTGCAAGCTTTACCTCAAAATGCACGTGTCCCATATCAAGGTGATTTGATCTTCCTTAAAAGCCATCCATTGGATCAAGTTATTGGCAACATAAATGTGGGAGTTCTCACAAGAAGCCAATCCCAAAAAAATTGCCTTTTTGCTGGCTTTCTATCACTCATCCAACCTGTCAAGTACCAAGAGGCACTGAAAGACAATAGTTGTGTAGAAGCTATGCAAGAGAAGCTCCTTCAGTTTAGAAGACAACAAGTTTGGGAACTTGTACCACTGCCAAAGGATGTAAGTCCAATTGACATAAAGTGGATCTTGAAGAACAAAACAGATGAAAGGGGTATTGTTGTCAAGAACAAAGCAAGGCTCGAGGTTCAAGGGTACAGATAGGAAGAAGGTATTGACTATGATGAAACCTTTGCTCCTGTAGTAAGGTTAGAAGCCATCAGACTGTTTTTAGCTTTTGCTGCTAGCCACAACATCAAAGTGTCTCAAATGGACATCAAAAGTGCATTCCTGTATGGAAAGATCCAGGAAGAAGTGTATGTGTGCCAACCTCCTGGATTTGAAGACCCGTTTCATCCTGATCATGTGTACAGGTTAAACAAAGCACTGTATGGTCTTAAACAAGCACTAAGAGCCTAATATGAAACTATATCCACTATTCTCTTGTACATAGTTTTTTCAAGAGGTAAAATTGATAAGACCTTGTTTTAAAATGGAAAGGAAAATATTTGATGCTTGTCCAAATTTATGTGGATGACATCATTTTTGGATCCACATGCCCTGCCATGTGTGAAGAGTTCAAAAAAACTTATGGCAGCAGAGTTTGAAATGAGTGCAATGGGTGCGTTGCAATGTTTTCTTGGTTTACAAGTCAAATAAATGCACAATGGCACCTTCATCCATCAACATAAGTATGTCAAAGAACTTCTTAAAAAGTTTGATATGGATAATTATAAACCTTGCAGCACACCCATGGCAACGTCAAAGCTGGTCACTATTGTTGATAAAGATGACTTGGTTGATCAAACACTTTATAGAAATATGATCAGGTCTTTATTGTACCTAACTGCTTCTAGGCCAGACATCATGTTTGCAACATGTGTTTGTGCCAGATCCCAGTCATTACCTAGAAAGTCTGATCTTAGTGCTGTCAAAAGGATATTCAGGTACATAAAAGGTGCTCCCACACTTGGTATCTGGTATCCTGCTAATGGAAATATTGAGCTTTCACGTTACTCAGATAGTGATTTTGCTGGATGCAAGACAACAAGTGTCACACCCCGATTTCCACGTGTATTCCAGTGGGCCCGGTGGGGAGTATCGTGATGTACAGTTGATATCATCATAACCAATTACAACACAGAGCAACACAACGGAAGGCTTGGAGTGAAATATAAACTATTACAAACCATAAAGTGTCCAGAGTTCGAAACATAAATATATATACAGACAAGATTTGTAATATGATCCACAGGCGGATCGGATAACATACAAAATGAAAACAGACTCTACAGGCTCAACTCTAAGGTTGCAACTCCTCAATCTCAACGCCCCACATCCGCATTGATCCATCCTTCTTTTTAACAAACAAAATTGTAGCTCCCTAAGGTGAAGAAGTAGGTTGAATAAAACCCTTTTCCAGTAATTCAACCAGCTGGTTCGCAATTCCTTCATTTCTGTAGGTGCCAATCAGTATGGAGCTCTTGCAACAGGAGCGGCTCCTGGTATGATATCGATTCTGAACTCTACCTATCTGTCTGGAGGCAGACCAGGCAAGTCTTCGGGGAAAACATCTGTAAATTCAGAGATAATGGGCATGTCTTCAATCTTTGGCTTTGGCTCTTCAATGGTCACTTGTGCCATATAAATGACACAACCTTTCTTCAAACACTAAGATGCTTTAAGTAACGATGCTTTTTCCGACAACCCATAATATCGGTCTCCTTGTATAGCGAGTGTATCTCCATTTAGGGATTTGATCTCGATGAGTTTCTTGTTACAGGCTAAATGGGCTTGGTTACTAGACAACCAATCCATGGCAGAAGTGAAACAGGAATGGAATGATCTTTGATGGTTATGGAGCATCCATCCAGAATCGTAGAAGCGGTCTCAATCGTTCCATCAGAGAGTTCTACGTCATAGGTTACATCTAGAGTTTTTATAGGCAAGTATAATAAGGCACCAAACTTATGGTCGACAAAAGATTTATCGGCTCCTGAATCAAAGAGAACTCTACCATAAACATCATTTATAAGGAACGTACCTGTTATCACATTGTCGTCGTTCACAACCTTCTTAGCTTTCATCTAGAATGCACGAGCCTTTCCTTTCTTCGTCCCATCATCCCTAACAGTGTCATCTTTCTTATACTTAGGGCAGTTGGGTTTGATTTGCCCTTTCTCACCACAATTGTAACAAGTGGCTTCCTTCAAATCTTTACAACTTAGGGCCTTGTGCCCTATCTTCTTGCAGATACCACAGGGTTTGGACTGAGAGTCATCCCGACATGATCCAAAGTGTTGTCGGTTGCACTTCTTGCATTTTAGCCTATCATCCGACCTTTGGTGAAACTGATTTGACCCAGACCTTTGATTTTTGTTCGACCGGTGATTCCGGTCATCATCTCTTTTTCTCTTCCCCTCAGCTTCAGACTTTATGGACCGGTGCCTTTTCAAGTCCTGAGTAATTGTCAAAGCTAGTTCTGCTGTAGATCTAAAAGTTTCGGGCCTTGAAGCCCTGACATTCCCCTTTCCAGTTCCAATCCACCAATAAAACGCGCGATGCTTTTGGTTCGGGGGTAATCAAGTAAGGTACCAATCTCGACATGGAGTTGTAATCAGACAAATACTCTCTGCAGTCTAAATTCTTCATTTGCAGTCCCAGAAAATCTGTTTCAATCTTTTCCACCTCGTGAGGTGGACAGTAAGTTTCCTTTATCAGTTCAACAAATTTCTCCCGGCTCAAATTATACAAATGAACTTTCCAAGATGATTGAATTATTGACTTCCACCATATCAAAGCATCACCTTTGAATGATTGTGCAACATACTTCACCACATTCTTTTCTGCCCATCCGCTAATCTCTACAACGGTCTCAATCTCGTCCAACCATCTCAAAGTTTCTACCGCTCCTTTTTCTCCTGTAAAGTCTCGCGGTTTGCAAGACACAAAGTACTTGTACGAGCAACCGTCCTTTGAAAACTTAGACTTTTTCTGATATTCCTCTCTCTCTCCCTCACATTCGAGGAGTGTTCCGAGTGTTCCTTCTTTTCCGAAGAAGGTTTTAAGTGTTGTTTGGTGGTATGCTTGGAGGAGTGCTTGGACGAGTGTTTAGAATGTGAAGCACTTGATGCTAATGGCTTATCAGCACGATCCTTTATTGCCTTTTCAACTTCCATGGCAATGAGTGCTTGAAGATCTACTTTGGTTATAACGATGTTCTCATTTGCGTCATCATCCTTTCTTTGACTATTCACTTTGTTAGAATCCGCCATCTTGCTTGATGAAACTATAATATTAATAATATAAATTTAAATTAGTCATACATCCTTGATGACTTCCAATGAATGGTATAGTACAATAAAGCCATACAAACTTGTCAATTTATGGGGTTGTTTAAGTATGGCACAGAGGCCTATCACTAAGGACAAAAGAATAGCATCAAGGGCTTGTCGTAACGTCTTGGTTTACAAAATGCCAAGATCACAAAAGGATCGCGAAGCTTTGAGGTTCGAACATAGTTTTACTACGTCGAGACAGGGAGTGGTAAACCACAACTGTCCTAATGGACATGAATGTAGCTCGTAAGCATTACACCACTAATGGGTGTTAAGTAAAATAATCATCGCACTGATGATTGGTCATGATCAAAATAGATCGTGTAGGTTTGGACGTAGTCCATTACCTTAACGGTTCGTGTGGTTTCTCAAGCCACACTTACCAGGAGGTTAATATCTTGAATATATTAACTTTTAGAATAAAACTCTTAAAATGATTTAAATAACCAATCCAGATCAGGCAGACTAGGGGGGCTTTGAACGTAGTTCACCACCCTTGGATAGAAGGGAAATCTCAACCTTAACTATCATGGTAGAAAACCATATAACTACCGTTTTGCTAATTCATGTGACCTAATCACTTGGCGGGTGTAAATCATCAAGAGGATCTTTTGGAATATTTCGCAGATCATAAATTTCGAGTTAAAATCGAGACGATTGCTTGAACAACTTGGTGTAAGGAATACATAATTAAAATTCCAAAATTCCATTAATAATAATAATAATGCGATACAATAGTGTCCACAAATAGGACTTTAATAAAGGAAAACTGTCCTCGCAGGGACTATACTTGAAATAATTAAAATGTCCATGCAGGGACTACATTAAATGAAATGTTCTCACAAGGACTTCTTTAAATGAAATTACATAATAATAATAATAATAATAATAATAATAATAATAATAATAATAATAATAATAATAATAATAATATATAATAATAATAATAATAATAATAATAATAATAATAATAATAGCAAAGATTTTTAATCCTTATTTCCCTTAATTGCTCTCATAAGCCCTTTTAGCAGCTTACTTGTCTTCTTTCTAGATTTGGCCGTCTGCTGCTGTAGTTCTTCCATCTTTTTTAATGCTTCGTTCACAACTTCCAGTACAGGTGGTTGTTGCGGCTGTGGTTGAGGTTGAGGTGGAGGTTGTGGCTGCAACGTACCCGGATGTTGGTATACATAAGGTGGAAGTGCATTAGAAGGATGGTACCCATGATAAGGATATCCACTAGTTTGGTGAGATAGGAAGTTGATAATGGTTAGGATGAAGAGCTTTAAACGTAGCTGCCTCCAAATATGGGTCATTGGAAGGTGCATCATGAATGTAATTGGGCCAGTTGGAGGTGTCAATATGATGGTATCCAGACGGATCTGGATAAGTAGGTATTGGGTTTTCAAAACCCTGAGGCAATGGTGGTAGTTGGGTCGAAGGCCCAACAGTCGATTGCGGTGGTTGAGGCAAAGGCTCAATAGTTGGTTGTGGTTGATGCTCCACAAAAGGTGAAGTATGAGAGGGTCCACCCATTTGTGGGTCCTCGGGAATAGTAGGGTAAGGGTTTGGTGAGAGTGACCCTACTCTTGGTCCTAGGCGCACTGACATGCGCGCCCCACGTCTTCTTGATGGTTGGGGTACAGGTGGTGGTTGAGGTTGCTCCATCTGTTGCATTGGTGCCTCCTCAGGCGGAGGTAGTTCCAGTTTAGGAGTGTGGTATGAAGGTGTTCTGTGGTATGACAGGGTGTTATAAATGACATATTGTCCCCATCTTTCTTCGTAATCATCGGGGAAATGTTGCGGTGTTCCATCATAAGAATTTAAACCGCTAGACAGTTCAACCGGGTGTCCCATCGACCCTGTTTGAGGCATCTCCGGTTAGAGTCTTCCTCCATTGGTTCAGGGGAGTCTTCAGGAGGGGTTTCAGAGAGTGATCGAAGACGGATGTCATTGTTATAGTATCCTTGAGAGGAATGAGAGCGGTGGCTATGGTAAGAGTGATTGGAGTGTTGGGGTTGCTGGGTATGGTGTGAGTCAGAAGGTGGCGAGTATTCATGAGGTAAGTTAGGGTAAGGTTCCCATGGTGACGAAGAGTCGTAAGATCCCTCTAAGGATTGTATACGGGGGGTGATGGAAGGCCCTTGCTTTGAGGATCCACTCCTCATCAATCCCTTTCCTTTTGCTCCTCTCGAAAATTAGGCGGCATTGTCCTGCTTCAAAAATAGTCAAAACACAAAACAAAACAAAGCAAAATAATATCAAATAAGGTAATGAGTAATCCTAGGTCATAGCCTAGACTCGAGAGTCTAAGGAATGTGTTACTGTGTCGTTTAAGATTAAACACTAAAGACTA
The DNA here is from genome assembly GCA_947069175.1 of Scalesia atractyloides. NCBI lineage: Eukaryota > Viridiplantae > Streptophyta > Magnoliopsida > Asterales > Asteraceae > Scalesia > Scalesia atractyloides. Next base: position 20,632,981 of record CAMTDV010000024.1, on the reverse strand, counting down.
GTGTTGAATTCCCTCAAATGTTGGCTCTGATACCAACCTGTCACACCCTGATTTCCACGTGTATTCCGGTGGGCCCGGTGGGGAGTATCGTGATGTACAGTTGATATCATCATAACCAATTACAACACAGAGCAACAACGGAAGGCTTGTAGTGAAATATAAACTATTACAAACCATAAAGTGTCCAGAGTTCGAAACATAAATATATATACAGACAAGGTTTGTAATATGATCCACAGGCGGATCGGATAACATACAAATGAAAACAGACTCTACAGGCTCAACTCTAAGGTCGCAACTCCTCAATGTCAACGCCCCACAGCTTTTTCGGCCTATTGCGTACTTGTACCTGTATTTTAATCTTTGAAAATACGCCAGTTTACACTGGTAAATACTGTCAACCGAGTCATTTTGAAAACCCTTTCGAAAAATGATTTTCTTTAGGTGCACTAGCACATTTTGTAAAATAACTTGGGACAATACAAATGACCTTGTATACAGATTTACATGTCAGGCTTTTACATATGGGGCCTGGTACAGATTCCGAGACATGATTGACTGACAAACCACTCTGAACTTTCACAAAGAAAGCAGTTAGCAATTACCCAGTGTATGCCTACACGCCATGCTTTAGTCGTGGCCACTGACACTTTAGTGAGCCAAGGATATCTGGACATGGTCAAGCCCACCCCCAATGTTTGGGTTTTAGACAAAACAGATCAAAACCGGGTTATACAATTTTAGTTAATTATCACAACTGGATAAAACATAATTTCCACACCCGACCAAGCGGTAACCGTATCCCAAGCCCGTATAGGAAAAATAGGTTAAGAGTATTTACCTGAGGTTAAGTCTTCGTGAAGTCCAAAACTCAGCCGCAGATCCAAGATAAGTACAGGCACACTTTACCGGAAGGCGTTCAGTCTGGAGTGATGGTAATTATTAACCAATATTAGAATGCTAACGGGTCCTTAGTTAAGTCTTAGACTTGAACCGGTTAGTCTTACGCTAAAACAATACGGTACGCTGCGCTAGATCAAGCGGTGATCGGAATAGGATGTTAGTTGGACCCGACAAGTATATAAACTGGTCTAATATGGGTAAACCAACAACATTCTAGATTTTGATAGAGAAATGGCAAGATTAAACCCGTTTCGGTTTAAGTACGTAAATTAGCTACGTAAGCTTAACCGAACGCGCATAGGTGAAACCGGGTAACCGGAGGAGTCATATATAAGTTCCATATGAATATATGTTTGAAATATGTTATAAAATCAGTAGGTTTGCCAAGATAGGCCTGAGGTATATTTATAACCGAATTATGCCTTACAAGGGCATTTTGGTCATTTTAGTGTTTATAAAAGATGTTTAAAATGAATCTGATGTCAAGGTCATTAATATTCTGTAAAAATACTTATTTTATGATGTTATAACAGTAGGATTACAAATATATGTGTTTGATGATTTTGAAACAAACTATGTCCCGTAGGGGCATTTTAGTAATTTCACACATAGCTTTGAAGCCAAAATTAGGATTCCGAGTTCGGGACTTGTACTTACTGTTAAGATGTTGAAAATAAGTTTACAAATCAGTAGGTATCAAGTCTTAGCTCATAGTTATGGTTTTAAACCATAATATGCGCCGAAAAGGCGTAAAAGTCGCTAAAATGCCTTTTAAATCGATGTTTAAGTTAAACAGAAGTTATGACCTGTTTTATATACCAATAACATGTCATTTAACTTATTACATCAGTAGGTTTAAGTTTTGGTTATAAAAAGATTGATTAAAATCATTTTGCGTGAATAAGGGTAATTTAGTCATTTATCGGCAATTAACGAATCTTAAGCCTTCATTCAGGTTATAATCTGAATGAACATCCCAAACGGTCCTACTTATCATATTACATCAGTAAATATATCTTGGTCATAAAATCATGTTAAGTGTTTTTAAGATGCCGAAAAGGGCATTTTAGTCATTTTAATGCCATAAACGCATCTTTTGTGAAAACTCATATTAGAATCAGATTCTTGACATCAATATAATCAAATTATGATTATGAATTATTTTATAACATATTTTTATATGCATGTATGTTTAAAACCTTAATTTGTATGAAAAAGACCATTTTGCAAAGTTTTAATAAATAATCATGGAACTTATATAGAAACTCAGATTTCTAATGAATCGAGTGACGAAACTTTAGGAGGTCATCCTATACTTAGATATGGTCGTAAAGTGACCAAAAGTCAGTAGCCAAAATGGCTAAATCGGGTCAGAACCGAAAAAATCAATGAAAAGTCAAATATAGCGACCTTCGGTTGCAAACCGACCCTAGACCAAATCTTGACGAGCCAAATCAGTTGGTATAAGTTCTAATACTTTTTTTATGTTGTTAGTGCATCAAAACATATCTTATAACATCCAAATTGTTAGTTATGAATTTTTATAAAACTTGACAGTTTGACCTTCTTTGACTTTTAGTTTGACTCGTCAATTGATCAAGAATTCGAGGTAATCGGGAGGTGCCCTTTTAAGGGATTAACAACTACATTATTACAATCACGTAGCCACTTTCGTTACGCTTATTGGCTGGACTATCGAGGATTTAGATCAAAGTCAAGGCGTTTTTACGACGGGACATTGATCTAAGCTCAAAACCATATGGAATCAACTTAGCACGAAATTGAATACTTACATATGGTTCAACTATTGCTAGGAACAGAAGGCAATGCTTGAGAATGACCAGGAACTCCTCTAGGATAATTTTTGATGATTTTAAGTTGATGAAGATGGTTGCAACTCAAAGGAATCATCCATTAAATGGTCATGGAGGTAAAACACGTGTCGGAATTTAATTTGACGTAAAACACGCAGTGTTACAACAAGGAAGTCCACATCAGGAGGTGTCCAATTCCTAGGTGATTGCCTAGTGTCTTGGCAGAGTAAAAAGCAAGTTGCAGTTTCCACATCCACTGCTAAGGCTGAATACATTGCTGCTGCAAGTTGCACTTCTCAAATCCTGTGGCTTCAAAATCAACTTTTGGATTTTGGTATCACTGCTTTAAAGACTCCTCTTAAAATTGACAGTTAAGCAGCAGAAAATATCATCAAAAGTCCTTTCTCTCACTCAGCAACGAAACACATTGACATTAAACATCACTTTGTGAGGGATTGCTATGAAAAAGGTTTGATTTCTTTACAACATGTCCATACTAAGGATCAGCTAGCAGATGTTCTAACAAAAGCATTGGATACATCTACTTTTGAAAGCTTGATCTCTAGGATTGGAATGCTAAACATGGACTAAAACAGTTTTTCTGGTGCTCCATGCGTAAATCGCATACAAATGTTTTCAGAAAATCGAAATCTCATCCTTAAAAATAGCTTAAAATTGAGTTTTTCAATAAATCCTTAAAGTCTGTTTCAAACCACTGGTAACATCAAAACACTGGTTGTTTAGAAAAGTCTATCCACTGTCAAAAGTGTATCCTATGATAGTTTCAAAAAGACTGTTCACATCCACTGCCCATGGTCTCAAACAGTGTTTATCCAAACAACTGTCTTCCATTTTCAAACAGAGGTTACACGTGGTCAGACGTTATTCGTCAGTTGTTTGCGTCAGATGACACGTCATCGTCACTTTTTCTAAAACCCTATAAAACCATGTTTTATCCATAACAGAGGTCTCACTTTGTCGTGTTGAATTCATAATTCTCAAAACGGTTCTTCTTCAATCATGGCACCCAAAGCTAAATCTAAAGAGAAATCCAAACCAGAACCACCACCATTCACCCTCATAATCAAAACTCCTCACAACTATACAGCAATTCTTGATGCAACCGATTCAAACACAAGATATCATTCAATGATAAAAATCTTGAAAGAATCCAAATTTTTGCATATGTTAACCGTCAAAGCCCTAATTTATCTAGAAGCACAACAATAATTTTGGGCAAACGCAGAGGTTCATTCTCAAAAAGTTGTTCCTTATGCTATTATATCAAGAGTGGGCAAAACACTGACGCAAATCAGCCCTCAATCGATTTCTCAAGTGTTCGAATTGAATGATATGGCACATCCTGTGTCATTCTTTACAAATGAGATGCATGCCGAATTTCTGGAAAGGGGTTACATTGGACAACTTAAAGGTATGACAATCTTCAAACCCAATTTTCCTGCTAAGATGAGATTTTTCTTTCACACTCTTCTAACTTGTCTCTCAGCAAAGACCACAGCTTTTGATGAAATACCATCGAACATTCAGTATCTGGGCTATACCATTATAACTAGATCAGATTTGAAGTTTTCTCAGATATTTTTCAATGTTCTTGTGGCAAATTTTAATAATATTGCAAAACGGAAAGCTTTTATGATACATCCATGATTCTTGAGTGTTTATCTTCATAATCAGTTACCTGAGAGTGATGTTAAACAAGGCGCTGTTACAAAACCAGGTAGCCTAACTCATGAAACTTTAACTAGAATTACAAATCAGGATAAAGTTTCCAAGACACAAGTAGAGGAGGTTGAGCAAGCTTTACAAGAACAAAATGTTCAATCTCTACCTCCTGCTACTGAGCCCACTGCTCCTGGTGATCAGGGCATTACAACCATTGCCCTGAAACCCACACCAGCAACCTCCAAAAAGAAACCCAAGAAAATCTCCAAAAAACCCACCAAACCCAAAAAGGGCCCTTTGGAAGATGAGATCCCAGAGGTTAACCCAGTGATAACACAAAAATCACTTGAAAACTCTGCTACTACTTTTTCACAGCAGATGTTAGTATCTCAACCTGGCTTTAAAACTCCTCCTTCTTTCTCACAAAAGGAAAAGGTTGTAAACTCAGGGACACCAAATTATGATGCTCTGGATCCACTTGGTTCTATCTTCCATAGCCCTTCTCCCAGGGCAATGTCTCTTTCTGCACGTGAACCTTCACCAACAAAATCACTGCCACCTACCATAGTGCCTTTGCTGAATGCAATTGAATTAGAACAGACATTAACTAGTTCTTCTCACCAACCTATCAATGAGAATATACTCCAATAAGTGACTGGGTCTGATTCTTTATTCTTTGCTATCCCATCAGCAGCTGAAGAGGATACATCCCTTGGGTTACATGTAACCCTAGGTGATAGTTCATTAAGAGCAGCCACTACAACTGCTAAACTCCTAAGTTTACCTTTGTATAGTGGTTACATTCCTAAGTCTCTGATGAAGGCAACCACTGTTGAGGCTACTACGGTAACCTCTGATTATTTGGGAAGTCCCCAGTACCAAGACAAAGGGGCATCTATGTTTGAAACAAGGATTGAGACTCTTGTTTATGATGATGTAGATATAACTACCACTTTTGGTAGGAGTTCAGATGATCCTATTAAATTAGATGATGATCTAAAATACAAGGATTTGACGGAGAGAGTGACCAAAATTGAAAGCTCTGTTGATGAAATCAAGGATTTACTGAAGCAGATGTTAGCTACAAAGAGCCAACCCTCTGTCCTATCCACTGATGCTCTCAAACAAGCCTTAGACCCTTTGTTTCAACAACAAAAATATTATTCTGATCTTCAACACAAACATCAAATGCAAGAGGTTAGAAACATGGTTGATGCCAGATATATGGACACTGCTGCATATATTAAGGCAATCAAGGCTCATCTCCTTCAAACCACTGGTACTCCTCCTCCCACATTAATCTTGGTCAACACTGATGATGCCAAATAGGGGGAGATACCTTTAAAGAAAGAAGTGCTAAAGGTTGATGAAAAGATGCACGTCCAACAGTGGTTATCCCTAGACCAGATGGTTCTAAATCAGTTGATGGAACAGCTGAAATCTTTGCAAGGGAAAAAGAAATACAAAGAAAAGGGTAAGGGTTGAGAGCAAAGCTTTGGTTGAGAAAAAGATAGCTCTGCAAAAAGAAAAGGAAAGTGTTGGTTCTTCATCAAAGAAAATGCCAGTTAGAAAAACAAGGAAATCAACATCCATACCTTCCAAACCTAAGTCAGTTGCTAATCCAATCACATCCTCTGCTCCCACAAAAACACCTACACCTCCTTCTTTAAAAGCGTTTGATACACCACCCACAACAGATGTTACAACACCTGTTGTGTCAACATCTGTTGACACAACAGAGGTTATAACAAATGTTAATCCAACCACTGCTATGGTCATATTTCCAACTTACACCATATCTCTACCGACACCCACAAGAATACCACAACAACAATCACCTGATCTCATGTTCAAAAGGAGAAAAACCACAAATGTTATACTTGATGACAAGATCATCCCTTCTCCTACACCTGTGTCATCTAAACCAGTTTCCACCACAACAGTTATCAAACCTCCTTCTTTTCAAATTACAAAAGTGCCTCTTGCCACTCAATTCCCACTGGAGCTACAAGCTATCAAATCAGAGATCAAATCTTTCTTTTCGGAAGATGATCCAGATAAAAGGGAATTCCCATATCTGAAAGGTTATCCCAAAAAAAGAAACTTAGAAGAATACAAGAGGCTTAAAGCCCAACAAGCAGAGGATATCACCAAAAGGGATACCAAGGGAAAGTCTGACAGAGTAATACAAAATTACTGGCAATTTCAGTTGAGCAAAGTCAGAAGTTTAGAAGATTATGCAAGAAACTTGAGCAAACAACTGTCAGAGAGAGAAGATAAAAGCCTTAAAGAAGACTACATCAATCACACCATGGAAACCAAGTTATACAAGGCTACAAGGGCACAATTCAAAGACTGGTCTGTGAGAGAGTTGGAAGAAGAAGTACAAAGAATGCAAGAAATGTTGAAAGATCCTCTCAAAAAGCCAACTCCTCCAGATTGGAATAAACATAAGAAGATGCCTGAAAAGAATTTGAAGATAAGAAGAATGAAGGAAGAGTTGATTGCTGCAATTATGGGTCAAATAAGAAGAATGAAGGAAGAGTTGATTGCTGCAAATTATGGGTCAAAGAACTAAATCATGAGGTGGACAGAGGATAAAGTGATTGATACATACAACTCACTTGAAAAGAGAAGGAAAACAGATCCATCATTGCCAAAGAAGCCATTATATGAAGCAGGGATACAGCTCAGCAGACCCAACACTCTTCAAAACCATCTGAAACATCTGCCTTATCTATTTTGGCCTTAAATCAATGAAAAAGGCAAATTGATATAGCAGAAGAAGATAAGAAGTGTTTGAGCATATAAAGGAAGGAATCCAAAACATGATTGATTACCATACCGATGATACCAGTCAAAAGCTTGCCGAAGATCTTTCTCAGATGGTTAGTCAATCAATTCTACCTACCTCAACAATAACTTATCATCCTAGAAAGCCACCAGACCCAAAAATTCTAAAGTGGAAAGTTGACAAAAACTCCCACGAATTGACTTTGCTTAAGTCTAATGGTGATGCTACCAAGATGAGAATGGAGGATGCATATGGGCTGTGTGTACAAGACCTCCAAGAACTTATGGATCTGGTACTTGAAAAAGGATGATGATGATGAAAGATGATGATGAGGAATCTCTGAATTTCGAATTGCAGTTTAAAGGTCAAATCAGAGATTTCCTGTTGAGGAATAAAGACCAAGAATAAAAGATGTTTTTGGCATCATTTGTTCCAGGGGAGATTGTTGGGATTGAACCCTTTACAAAGGAACATATGATATAAAGCCAAAATACTCTATCCACGGTTTGGTCCAACTATCAGAGTTTAGATCCTCTGATTACCTAAACTCTGCCTTCCTAAAGTCTGTTATCTATGCATCATCTGCTACACCAATTATCAAAGGTTTGACAGAAGAAAAAAGCAAAGCTTGGTCATCAGAGTTTTAGTTTATTAGTTTTATATTCAATGCAACAGTGCATTTGCACCATCAGATGTTAAGCATCAGTGTTCATAGTTTGTTAGTTTATTGTTATATGTCACTATCAACCCTGACGTCATCAAAAGATGCTCAGAGGTTAGATAGTTAGTATAAATAGTTGAGTCGATGTAACAGTAAACTTTGTCTTCTTAAGAAGATCTTTACACCAATCATCTTCTTCCATTTCTGTACTATCAAACTGTGTTGCAATAGGCTGAGGGGGAGCTTGTGAATCACATGCAAAGTTTATAAACTTGAAAGCAAGATGATGATGAAAACAAACGACCTTTACCTGTGTAAAAGTTTTCCATTGTATTCCGCTGCATTTACTTTCAATTTCAATCATATTTCCATTTTTGAAACAAAAACTACAAGTAAATCAAACTCAGATCCTAACAGTTTAATTCAGGAATAACAAGAGCTAAAAGAAATTATGTTTTTACAAGTTTACAACCGATAGCGTCATGATAAAAAGAACTAAACAAGAAAATTACAAAAAGGGCATGACAAATCTTTTTAAAATTTGATTATATATACTTGTTCACGATATAAACCCGTTCCCACATTAAGTGAGTTTTGAACCTTTATCGAGCACATAGGCATACATCCTTTAACTAAATGCTCATTTTCGTTTCTTGTGCGAATAGCCGCTTGGTTCTTACAACTCTAGACCTTTACAAGATGATACATTCCCGGTCCTTACCAACGAAAACCCAAGTAAGTAAGTGATGGAGGCATTAGGACTAACCTATTTTTCATTCAAAACCATTGTTTTCCTTCTTTTTACCCCATTACCAAAAAACCCCCTAGTTAACCCCTTTGAGCCTAAACCTTTTCGTTTCAAAACCCACAAAACAAACATCCAATATCCACCAAAACCTTTTTTCTTAAAACCCATTTATTTTGGTAAAAGATCGGTTATCTTGTGACTCACACACACACACACACACACATATATATAAACATAGTCCTTTCAATTACCAAACAAGTTCCTCAAAAATCTTGTTTGGAAGTATTTAGTTTACATAGATGTCACAAAAACAAGAAAGTATTACGACAACCGATACTTTTTACGCTTTTCGCCATTTTACTAACCACTAACCCTCAAAACACCCACCTTTAGCCCAAGCCTAACCCTTATCAAAGCTCTCTTGATATTTACAAAGGTTTATAGTTAAAAAGGAGGAGGTTTGATCGCTTGGCAAGCATATGGTAGAAGTAAGTTCCACGACGGAAACGAGCGTTATCACAAAAAATACACCTTCGGCCGATTGTTGAGTGATCTCTTGTAAGGTATGTGAACTTGTATATAAATAAATAGAATTTTAAAAAGGCATCTTACGCCTAAATAATTTTTTTTTCTTAAAAATGTTCTAAATAAATCATGACAAATAGGATTGTAAATAACATAAAAAAAACAAAATTTAATAAAGATCTTGGATTCCCGACACTCAAGACAAGCCACAAAAACTTATCCTCTACCTATTCCATTTGGGTGTGTAAGCCACATTAAAAGAGTTTTGCTTGAGGGAAAGCAAAGATTCAAGTGTGTGGGTATTTGATGTGCACAAAATGCAACATATAATTTACATCAAACGAGGCATAAAACTAACCCCTTTTAGTACTAGTGTTGGAAAAAGCACGTTTCTTTGTTCCTTTTGTATTTTCAGGATAAAATGAGCTTAAAAGAACAAAAGAAGCAAATAAGCAGCCAAAACCAATACAAATACAAAAAGAAGGAATAGCGTCGCCTGCGCGACCCCTAGCAACACCCCAAAAGACAAAACAGGAAGCAAAAGACTGGCCACGGGGTCGTGCCCAGCCAGGCATGGTCGTGGCCAGCCAAAGCACTAAAAGACAAAACCTACAGAAGCTTCCACGCCCACCACGGGCCGTACCCAGCTCAACATGGGTGTGGTCAACTATCAGATTCGCAGAATCTAGAATAGTATAGTGAAGAGTTGACCAGGGGGTCGTGCCCAGAAGGCACGGGGTCGTGTGGGGCTCTCTGTTGACAACTGCAATTAATGAAGGAAGAGAAGGAGATGGCCAAGGGTCATGCCCACTGGGCACGGGGCCATGGTCGGGCTACTGTTAGGCTATAAATAAAGGTGCTTGGTTCACTTCAAAGGAATCCCTTTGCAAACCACTTCTCTCTCACTTTGCCACCACTACAACACCAACACCCACCACCATCATCCATCAATCATCTTTAGAGTGTGTAGTAGTCTCGGGATTCAAGATTGATTGTAAGGGTTCTTGTCAAACAAAGGCCATGCTTGGCTAAATTCCTTACATCACTTGGTGAAGACTACTCTTTTATGTATTACTTTTAGTTTTTAATCTTTCGGCACTTTTTAATTGGGTATGTATTAATGGCTTTAATAACTAATTTCTAATGTTGAAAATGAATTTTCCTACCATTTCTTCATGATGTCACTGATTTGCTCATTCGTGTCTTTACGGTTCATATAAAGCGCGTTAACTAACCTGGTAGGGGGTTAGAATGGTGGTTTGGGAAAGTTCTTGTCTCGTTTAGTGTATAGATCCTGTGAGGACTTGGTTCAAGCTTACTAGGACCTTCTTCAATGCCCCAATGGGTATTGGATGGCGGGGGTGCGAATAGCTTGAACCCCTCATATGTAAATTACTATTAAAACATTAATCCGGCTTCTTGGGATTGTATCCTTGCTGACTCAAACCACTTAGCCGAGGGTAACGTCACCTTCAAAAGAGGGGCATACCACTTTTCGTATTAATAACTTATTTAATTATCTTCCAATATTTTGACCCTTTGGGATTGTATCCCTGCTGACTCAAACCACTGGGTTGAGGGTAACGTCATCTTCAAAAGATGGGCCTACTACTATAACTAAGATAATCTCATAAAAAGTCCGAAAGCGTATCAAAGGATACATAAAAGAGAAGTTGGATCCAAGTGATTCTATCTTGTCTATTTGTATTTCCTTTTAGTTATTTTTGGTTTTATTTATTTTTATGCTTCAAAACTTTTATCAAAAAATTTAGATCGATTAGACGTTGATGCTAAACCGGTATTAAAAGCTTTTGTGTCCTTGAACGATCTCGGTATCTTACCAACACTATACTACGCTCACGATGGGTGCACTTGCCCAAGTGTGTGTTTAGTGTTAGTTAAATATCGTGTTTTATAAATGTAAAACTTGACTAACGCGTAAAATAGGCTCAAAATATTAAGAAATTTATAACACGCTTTACGCACACCACATGACTTCACTAACAATTAGGAGGTTATAAAGAATTGACCTTCCCTTCACAAAAGTTGTCTGAACCGGAGAAATGGAACCACTGAAGACAAACTTCATCTAGTTCGCGAGCACTTTCGCCCCCACCATGTAGATTGCTCCCACCAACGAAATTAGCCTGAAATCTGTAATCCGGCTCGGGTCTTGGACCATCGGGATGAGGGGATAAAGGTTGACTTACAACCCATATCAAACCCTTGATTAAAGTGAAACCAATCCATGCCACCCATCAAAAATGGCGCTAACACGTTTCAAAATTGCTTGAAAAATTGAAAAGAAAAGTTCTTTGGGCCTGGGCGCCCCCCCCCCCAAGTGTGTGTTAGTGTTAGTTAAATATCGTGTTTTATAAATGTAAAACTTGACTAACGCGTAAAATAGGCTCAAAATATTAAGAAATTTATAACACGCTTTACGCACACCACATGACTTCACTAACAATTAGGAGGTTATAAAGAATTGACCTTCCCTTCACAAAAGTTGTCTGAACCGGAGAAATGGAACCACTGAAGACAAACTTCATCTAGTTCGCGAGCACTTTCGCCCCCACCATGTAGATTGCTCCCACCAACGAAATTAGCCTGAAATCTGTAATCCGGCTCGGGTCTTGGACCATCGGGATGAGGGGATAAAGGTTGACTTACAACCCATATCAAACCCTTGATTAAAGTGAAACCAATCCATGCCACCCATCAAAAATGGCGCTAACACGTTTCAAAATTGCTTGAAAAATTGAAAAGAAAAGTTCTTTGGGCCTGGGCGCCCCCCCCCCCCCAAGTGTGTGTTTAGTGTCAGTTAAATATCGTGTTTTATAAATGTAAAACTTGACTAACGCGTAAAATAGGCTCAAAATATTAAGAAATTTATAACACGCTTTACGCACACCACATGACTTCACTAACAATTAGGAGGTTATAAAGAATTGACCTTCCCTTCACAAAAGTTGTCTGAACCGGAGAAATGGAACCACTGAAGACAAACTTCATCTAGTTCGCGAGCACTTTCGCCCCCACCATGTAGATTGCTCCCACCAACGAAATTAGCCTGAAATCTGTAATCCGGCTCGGGTCTTGGACCATCGGGATGAGGGGATAAAGGTTGACTTACAACCCATATCAAACCCTTGATTAAAGTGAAACCAATCCATGCCACCCATCAAAAATGGCGCTAACACGTTTCAAAATTGCTTGAAAAATTGAAAAGAAAAGTTCTTTGGGCCTGGGCGCCCCCCCCCCCCCCCAGTGTGTGTTTAGTGTCAGTTAAATATCGTGTTTTATAAATGTAAAACTTGACTAACGCGTAAAATAGGCTCAAAATATTAAGAAATTTATAACACGCTTTACGCACACCACATGACTTCACTAACAATTAGGAGGTTATAAAGAATTGACCTTCCCTTCACAAAAGTTGTCTGAACCGGAGAAATGGAACCACTGAAGACAAACTTCATCTAGTTCGCGAGCACTTTCGCCCCCACCATGTAGATTGCTCCCACCAACGAAATTAGCCTGAAATCTGTAATCCGGCTCGGGTCTTGGACCATCGGGATGAGGGGATAAAGGTTGACTTACAACCCATATCAAACCCTTGATTAAAGTGAAACCAATCCATGCCACCCATCAAAAATGGCGCTAACACGTTTCAAAATTTCTTGAAAAATTGAAAAGACTCATAAAATTGTTTCCTAAAACTAGACTTGATTTTCTCCTTCATTAATATTAGATCAGAGACCAACTCCCCATTAACCCATAGAGAATTAATCTAATTTTGAGCCTTACGAATGTTAACATGCCTATGGAAAAATTTAATGTTCTAATCTCCCAACTTGGCCCAGTTAAACTTAGCTTCTGTTTTCCTCTGCCTTCTGACCTTTAGTGTTCTTCATGAATAATATGTGATAAACTCGCTTCACCTTCTCATCCGATGTTAACGGTCTAGACATGGCCACACATTTTAAGTCTTTCGCAACCACCAAAGCTTCCTTAATCTGCCTGTTTTCCTCTGCGACCTCCTCAATTCGTAACTTTTTAATACTATCCTAGAGAGACTTTAATAAACAGGAAAAATCTTCAATCCTACTATTGCTTATAGGAAGTTGATCAGTGGTGAGTTTAACCACGTCCCAAAAGGCCCAATTTTTCCATCCAAGAATTATAGAAGTGAAAAGGAGGAGCCCTGAAATCCTTAGAGGAACAAGAAAGTAGCAAAGGGAATGATAAGATAAAAACCTTTATAAGGCTGAAATATTGACTACCGTCATCGGATATTCAAGCAACCTTGCCTCCCTAATATAATCATTAAAAATCCCGGCAACATAAGCATAAAAAACCGAGCACCTCCAATCTGTCTCCTCCCTTACTTCGTGAAAATATCCAATAAAGATCCACTTCTTAAATCTCACATTCATGAGAGGAAACAACTCATCCAACAAAATCCTCCTGATATTGGCCAGTTTCTAGGCGTAGACGTAATCGACATTTTAAAGCTCCCTGGTACCGCCTATCTGCCAAGACACCATCAAAAAAGAATTGAACCTAGTCACAGCTTTCACAACAAAACTACAGGATTCCAACACAAGATAAGACCCCCCGAATGCTCGCACGAGTCAACAACCATCGAACCGCACTCCATGTTACATAGAAAAATTGAACCCAATCTACTGAAAAACCCAACATTTGGGCTTCTTGCCAACACAAAAACGAGAGTTTATGCTCCCATATTAACCGACTTACCCACCTAGTATTATCAAGACTACCGGCTCCCCGAATATTTACGGATAAAGGATTCATGATGAAACTGTCTTCTCCAGTTCGCCGCTGACAACTGATTTAGTTTGCCTGTTAAAGTCAAAGAGATGAACCTTCACTTTTCTCCGACCATGGCCGTGACCTACGCTTCTTTCTGAATTTGTGCAGCTAAGTTTGGCTTTAATGGTTCGCCAATTTCTTAAAGATCTACATTCAAGTCCAACCCTCCGATTGAGATTTCAAACACTCCCCTAAGCCTATCTTATTTTGATTCAACTCCAGGCCCTCTTTCCCTTTTTGGAATTTTTGCAAAAATTATACCACGAGGAAAGAACGTGAACGAAGAGTCCTCTTTTATTTCTTTTCTCATCGCTGACTTTAGGGTATCCATTCCAAATTATTTCATCAATATTAAATGAGCCGAAATCTTCAGTAAATAGGCCCTCCTTATTTTTGCTCAACTTCCTTAGCCGACTTCCTTTAGGCTAAGCCTATGGCAGATGGTGATGGCACATGCTCACCTAAGGAAATGTTCTAAATATTCCCATTTACTGCTTAGAAGAAAAATATCCTGGGTCTACACTATCTTTGGTTTTATTGATTGATGGGTCACCTTTCATCTGATCATCGCAATTCCCCTCAAGAATACATGTCAGCATCGTTAGTAATCAAATTCCCAAGTTGAGAGAAACATCATGCGCCCCGATACTATGACAAACGGCAAAATTACAATTATATCCGTACAACCTAATCACTATATATTAAATCAATTTCGTGCATTTAGACTTAATTACACATTACTTGAGTCAATAAAGTCTAGAAATATCCGACAAATTCATGGATTATTGCATTTAGTCTATTCGGTATCGCCTCGTCGCGTTACGATAAAAGGAATTGCAACGAGTGTTGGTGGTAATGTGACAACATGCAGTTCAATCAATATCTGTAAAGTCCAAAACATACACAAGGTGCATTTCATGCGCTCGCCGATTTTTTTAACAAAATTTGTCTTCGTGCGTTTATCCTTTTGATGAACACAGACGTTTGTGATTAACGGAACCCAAAAACCTAAGAAACCTAATATATATAGGAGAAGGATCTGTTAGGAATCACCCTTTATCGAGAGAATCGTGAGAACCAATGTGAACACAACCAAAAATACCTAAAAAAACTAAAAAACACCCATATTTAAAAAAATTGGAAAATCGCTATATTTTGTCAATAATAAAAAAAATTCAAAAAAAGAAAATTTCGAGTAACAGTTATCTATGCACATATGCATATGTATCATTTCTTTGACGAGGTCCATAATACATTACCAATATTAGACAATTGCACTTTCATTTACACTACCATACGTAATATACTACTTTTTACATTATCAATATTAGAAATGCACATGTGTATCTATATGTATCAACATGATATAAGGTATTTTGGTACACTACTTTGAATACACTTTCCCTTTCATCTATCATACCATCCATAATACACTACCATTACCTCCTACCATCCATAATACAATACCACACCTCCTACCATCCATAATACAATACCATTACCATATATACATTTATTCATATTATCAACACCTTTACAATACCATTACCACTATTTTAACTTTATTACATATATATCAACACCCTTTACTACATCCATCAACATATTAATCTTAAAGTGACAATATAAACAACTATCAACGCTGATTAACTAATCACAAAAAACATCATAATGGCTACTTCATATCCAAAATCACAAACTTATATATAACCAAAACACTTTTGCTACTTATATATACATAATGATGACATGTTTTTTATATTGGCAAGAAAAGTAGTGTATTCGATGGTATTGTAAATGAAAGTGTCATTGTCTATATCTGATAATGGAATTACGAATTGTCGAAGTAATGAAATATGCCATGTACATCGATAATGTTTACTCGAAAAAAAAAGTTTTTTTTGGTAACGAAAAAATAGCGATTTTATTAATTATTAAAAAAATATAGTCTTTTTTTTTTGTTTTTTTAGATTTTTTAAGATTTTTTTGGGTTCATATTGGTTCTCGCGTCGCAATAAAGGTGGTTCTTGCATGAACCTTATATATAATTATATATATATAATGTATGTTTTTCCTCTTAATACTTTTAAAAAATGACATTGCAGAAAATGTATGCTTTACCGCTCCAATAAGCTTATTTTTATTAGTTTTTCTCTTTCAGTTGTGATAGCGATGGTTACCACCAGTAAAGGATGAAGCCGATAACAACTAAATCCCCATCGCATCACCCAGGGAAATCCCAGTGTTTAGATAACAACTAAATCCCCATCACATCACACAGGGAAATCCCAGTGTTTGATATAATGTTATATGCTATTAGTCAACAAATATATTGAACTTGTCACCATGTCCCATGATATTAAATGTTTTCTTATGGGAAAGATAATGTTTTTTTTAGGGAGACATGTCTTTATTAATATTAATTATTGATCACAAGTTAATTATAAATACATTGCTATTACATATATTTTTGTAGGAGTTTGCTATATTTAGTAACTTTATTTTGTTATTCGAACTATGTTGTTTACCAAAACATTAATATGACATTGATGTGTCTTAAAGATACATATTTTCATATTGTCAAAACCTGCATTTTGATAATTGTTTATCGTAATATGATATACGCTAAAGTATACATGTTATAGTCCTCTATTTTACTCCGTTTTACGTGTTTTTACTACAAATTCGATGTTTAGGTACTCTATCTTGTACTTTTGGGTTTTCAGGTCTTACACGGCATGCCAAGGACAAAGTTGGAGAAAATGAGGGGTTTTCGGGCATTTTCAAATGAAAAGTGCAGGTAATGTTAAAGATACAAATGTTGCACGGTCATATGATCCATGAGCACGACCGTGCAGGGTCATGATACTTGGAAGCACCGACAGTTCCCAAGGTGATGTAGTTAGTTTCTCGGTTACGCACCCCTGTGCATCTCAGACGCACTCCCGTTTGACCACAGTTACTTAAAAGCATAGCAAGTGCGACCAGGAGTGCAAGTATTTTCTCGGACACGCATGGTCGTGCACTTGAAGCGCATGATCATGCGCTTTTGACTTTCCCACCCACTCTCCCACTTGCTTGTAGCTGACGTCATGACAAGACCCGAACAGTGCACGTGAGTGCACTTTATGGTGCACAGCCGTGCGCTTTTGTAACGCGTTGTAAAAAAACAGAACATACACAATCTGCTTAATAACTGGATATTTATGCAAGATTTTGGGCGACTTCTGGGCTCCAAAAACAATCTGCTTTGGTTGAATTTAAGCCTCAGATTGCAATGAAGCCTATTTATCATCCATTCCATCTAATCCTTTCTTGCTTATGGTTTGAATCCTTGTTCTTTTTGTGATTTTCGTCACATTTCAAGCATTGGTTTGATGTAATCTAGATTATTGTAGCCTTAGGGAAAAACTCCAGTTTAATTGTTTTATGAACAAACATTAGTATGTTAATCTTTTTGTATGAAACTTACTTTTCATGTTTAAATCTTGATGATCATATGGCAAACATGTTTCATTAATGTTGGATTCTTGATTATATTTGTTATCTTGGATAATTAATGAATGTTTAGGGAAGATATGTTGAAAAACCCTTTGATTAAGCGTTTATTAGTAATCTAATACCTTGTTAGTATGTTTACACCATGAAACTAGAAATGGGTATTTGTTTAATAAGAGATAATTCAAAACTTAATAGAGAGTACTTTCTTGCACGTAAAAACCAAGCCGGTTAGATGGTGTTGTTACAAATCCTTGACGTGGTTCATGATCTTGTTTAGTGGTTTGGTTAAAATCATTATCTTGGTAGATTTGTGTTCAAGGTTTGCAAACTGGGATTGTTTGTGATATAATCTACTTTATGCTTGTCTTGCTGGTTGTATTGTGTTATCGCTATTACTTTCCTTGATTAAGCAAGGTTAGAAAACTCTTAACGGATGACTAACTTATCTTTAGAAGATTTGCATGGAAATATATCTTTAGCATGCTAATGAACGATTTTAGGTGGCCAAAGTGTGTCTGTCGCATTAGCTTTCCAAAGGATTGTCATGTTAGCATTCCCGAAAGGGATACTAATTGTCTATATAATTGGAAGATTGATCAAGTGCCATTTTGACATTTCCAGCTTAGTTAACATGCTTAGGTTGCTTGTAGAACAAAATAATATATATATTTTTTTATTTGGAGTCTTTTATGTCCAAAATATAGTTCTAAATTATTTAGTTAAAAACTTCATTCACTTATCTTTTTATCGATAAATGAGTGACAATGCTTTAGTTCTCTTGTACCAGCCCGCATCCACGGATCGACATATGGTTCTTACTTATACTTTACTAAATATATGATAGGGTGCACTTGTCCTTCTGTGTATGTTTTAATGTAAAGGTATAAATCAATTTTTAAAATATTAAAACCGAGTTTGTGTGTAAAACTCCTAGTAAAATTGTGTATATATACGCACACATCATAAATCTTGCTTTGAATAGATTAAATGTTTGTTTCTAAGTGTTTTGTAGATTCCTAAGTGAAATGAAGGATTTTTGGTCCAGATTTGGAGTTACTGAAGATGAGCAAAAGGCATGCGCAGTTAATACCCTTAGAGGTCGTGAACCAGTTAGTGGGCTATGATTCATGGGCCCTAAGTTAGAGCACCAAACTAAAGATTGGAAACCCTAACGTGATAATGCAACACATGACGAGTTTACGGGCCATAATCGGGATCTTTGTTACAGATCGTAACCCTCCCAATCACAACTTGGATCGTATTTATAGAATGAGATGTCAAGAATACCATATAAGTTGCGAACTCAGAAGAAAAATACGAAAAAGAAATAGATCGGAGCACTAGGAGGAAGATTCAAGGAAGAATAGCGTAAAGGAGGTGGATATACCGTTCCTTACTAAGATATACCCTTCGTATTATCATTTTCCTTTTGATTTCAATCATGTATTCGATGATTCAGTAGTTTTGTTTGTTACTATGAGTAGCTAACCGCGCCATAGCTGGTTAGGGTAGGATGATTCTTGATACATTGCAATTATTTGGTTGATTTTCTAAAGAAAGTGTGTTTAGTAAGGTTTTCTTATGAACTTGTGATAGTGTAATCGATATGATAAGTATTGATGTTCAAATGAGTTTGTGTAGATGATTTAGATCTTTCTATGAGGTTATGCATGTTAGATATGCTTCATTTATCTTTAGGCTATATATCGATTGTTAGTTTAGGGCTGGATACTTAGTAGGTAAAGGATAAACTTGGTTGAGGTTGGTAATTAATGTGGGTCACCTACGGGAAGAATCTGATTAAAAGGATTTAGAAACTAGTTAAGGGTTTGCTTTAATCTATGAGTAACCTGGTTAGTAATTCGATCGAATCATTAATCTATGGTTGCTAGAACAATATAAGAGACTCTTTGATCACAAGGGATTAGTAAATGACTTAGTTACTTATAACCGGTTAAGTGGGTGTGTGTAATAGCCTGGTTATTTGGGGACATGGGGTTAACCTAAGAGGGCTCTAACTTTTTAACACTGCACATTCTTCACTTGTGTCAACTATGATGAGCATTTCATAAAAACCATAATCAACTACTTTGCAAAGGTATTTAGATGATTCTGAACATAATTGATTATCTTTATTATCACGGTTTTCACAAACTTAATCAAATAGGTTGTTTTAGCATTTCTTGATAATTAAAAGTTACTTAGGTTAGATATAAAAGAGATAGGTTAATAGATTTCCTGTCCATGGATTGATGCTTGGGTACTTAACTTAGCAATACTATAACTGATAGTTATGCTTTCCTATAACATGTATACAATATTATTGTTTTTATCCTTAAAACTCGGCTGTGTTTGTGTCAAATTATTTGTTACTTTCTAAGCACGTCAAGGTTTTGCCGCGTCGTTGCGGACACATCACAATTTCACATCTATCTTATTAGAAGTAGTTTAACCACCTATTTATATTTTAGTTTAGGTTTTAGTTTTCTCTTCTTTGTTTTCTGCTTTCTTTCATGTGCCTTAGTACTTTTTTTAGTTTGTTAGACTTCACTTAGGAATGACGGCAGAATGAACTATCTCGGATCATGTACGTCCCTCTGCAGATGTGATTAGGAACAACATCACTAGACTAAGAGTTGGAGCAACCGATTTCACAATCCCAACTCAAATATTCTCAATGATTCAGCGCTCATGTCAACATCATGGACTTGCAGACGATAACCCGAATGATAACATCAATAAATTTCTTGAATTCTATGATACACTCTAAAATAAATCGCTTAGGTAGCAAGATATACAGTTTTGAGCAAGAAGAAGATGAAAGTTTGTCAGATGCCTGGATAGATTCAATGAGCTACAAAGGAATTTCCATCATGATGGTATGAAGCCTTCAATGGTTGTGAACACATTTTATAATGGTCTCAGTATTTCATCTAAGCAAAACCCATATACATTAACTGGAGGTGTCTACTCTAACTTAACTCCTACTTTTGCTCGTGCTCTTATTGAAAGATCTTAGCTAATGATTTCCGATCTAGGAGATATTCCAGATCTTCATAGATGGCGGCTGGTGTCAGAAGTGTAGATTCAAATGCAAAGCTCACAACCCAAGTTGAGACACTAACTACACAAACTGAAAAGTTTATGACGAAACACTAAATGTGTAGTACGTGTGGAGGCTCTCATTTGAATGAAAACTGTCCAATTGCTACACAATCAGAGGAGGTTGACTTCATAGGTGACCAATTCATAAATCCATTCGATGTTGATAAAGAAAAACTTAGAGTTAGCTGGAGACTTAATAAGAATTCATTTCTAGCAGGCTATTAGTAGAACAATAGATTCTAGCATAGGACCAAGTTTGCAAGAAGTCCTCTGGATTTTATCCAAGAGAATAGGGAAAGGATGAGTTAGCATGATCAAGAGCTAGGAGGACTCAAAACTACCATCTAGAAGATAGAGAAGGTCCTGGCACCAATAGCCAATAAGTATTCGGAGTAGGAAAGGCCCAAGTCAAAGCCATTACACTTAAAAGCATTAACGTTACTAGAGACAGCCCTCCTTCTGTAGAAGTTGTTCGAGAAGAAGAAGAAGAAGAGATGGAAATTCCAATCTCTATTAATAAAGAAGAGCTTACAATTTGACAACTAAGTGATCTGAGAGAGAAGGAGAATGTTTTGGAACATAAGCCTGGTCTTCCCTATCCAAAGCGCCAATTGAAAGACAAATTTGAGAAACAATACGGTAAGTTCTTAGCAATGTTCACAAAGTATCATATCAATCTTCCATTCATGGAAGTGTTGACCCAAATGCCTAAATACGCTAAATTCTTAAATGACTTACTATCTAACAAGAGAAGGTTAGAAGATCTATCTAATTCTAAATGAAGAGTGTTCAACATTCTTGCAGAACAAGCTACCACAAAAAGTAGTAGATCCTAGAAGTTTCACCATCCCATGTTTAATAAGAGATCTATGTGCCAGTAGTGATTTAGCTGATCAACGAGAAGACATAAATTTGGTGCCTTATTCAGATTTTAAAAAGCTTGGCCTAAGGGAACCTACTCCCACTTAGATAAGTATCTAGATAGCTGACCATTCGATCAAATATCCAAGGGGGATAGTGTAAAAGATGCTAGTTAAATCTAATAATTTTGTTTTCCCATTCGATTTTGTTATCCAAGACATGGACGAAGATGAACACATTCTTTAATTTTGGGACGATCATTTCTATCCACTATTAGAGCTTTGATCGATGTTATTGAAGAAATACTTACTTTAAGAGTAGGAGATGATAAAGTAGTGCTTGAGCTGGAAGAGCTCAGGGAATCAAGCATATGATAACTCCCTGATCTATAAAGAACGCACCAAGAAAATTCACGACCGCCACTTAATAGGTAACAAAAACTTTAAGTTTGGGGATCGTGTTCTTCTGTACAATTCGAGACTACAACTTTTTTCCTAGTAAGCTGAAGTCAAGGTGGCCAGGACCGTTTGTTGTTAAAAAATCATATCCATACGGAGCGGTCGACCTTGTAAACGAAGAAGGAGAGACATTTAAAGTCAATGGGCATAGATTAAAGCATTATATTGAAGGCCCTATAAACCTAAACGAAGATGAAGAGTTTGATCTTCAACCTATTCCAGACGACTGGAAGATAGAGGTTTATATTCGGTTGAAGATGCTTAAACATAGCGCTTCTGGGAAGCAACTCGCGGTCCAATCATCAATAAATTTTGAGAAATCATTATTTGATCATCACATCTGGAAGCCTACTGAATTTCAAGGCTTATGGCTCGTAACCCTATCCTTACAGATTGTAATCTACCAAATGAGCCTACCTCGAAAACTGGGCAGTTAACGACCCGTGTGCTAGCCCTAGTTCATGGCACGTAAGCTTGGGAACTGCCACTTTCATACCAAAATCTATATTGATGTTCGGAAACCCTAATTTTGTCATTTTTCCCACTTACGTTTGAGAGAGTTCGGACATTCAACAAGATGGCGGGTATTGAAAGCTTGAAGGTTTGTACTCTTAATTCAGTTGGTGCTTTATTGTCTTCCATTATGTTAATTTGTGATTTGTTTAAATAGCAACGATTTACTTTGTATAAACACTATTTTAGCATAGACTGAAAACCCTAAATCGGTGTATCAAGGACAGGAGGCACAAAGGGTGGTGGAGTAGGAGGGCGAGACTTATATGGTGAATACCCATATCCCATAGGCACAAATGTAGGCTCTGGTGCCCTAGGCTTTGTGACTCGATAGGCTTAGGAGGTGGTATGCCAAACATCTCTTAGATATCATTCCTCATATCCTTGAACTTCTCTCAACATCAATGATCCTCCTTATCATATGCATGTAACAGTCAGCAATTTGCCTCTGCAAATTCTTCAGTTCACCCCTCATATAGTTCAAGTGTTGACCATACACCTGCACTTTTGGGTTAGTAGGGCATGGTTCAACAATTTTCTTTCTTGGTCTTCCCCTACCACGCTTCTATGGCACCTCAAAAAGTTCCTAAGAATCTGCTATAATCAGGAAACCAAATAGAAAATACTAATCAATTATGGGTTTACGAGTTGTATTCCAGACTGGGGTCACATGCCATAATAATAGTCTAGTTCCTAGATTAATCCACTTCTAGAAGAAAATAAGTCAACTCCGAGTCAAAAAAGACTGGTTTACGAGCCATGTACCAGACAAGGGCCACGGGTCGTATGTGATCGATTTTAGTATTTTTATTTATGAGTGAAATGATTGATGTGGATACTATAACTATGAAAGAAGTAGAAGATGAAGATGAGGATCGAGAGGAAGATCCAGACTATGCACCATGTTCTTACCAAGAGGAGGAAGACCTAAGAGAATGCCACAACTACACGAAATAATTAATTGATGATATGATTTCTATTACTTTAATTTAGAATTGACCTTAGTATTTTGTTGTTTTAGTTTTATACTTTTCATTATGTTTGGTTTTTTTGAATGTTCTTGTTTGAATCGTTTTATGCTAGTATGAATAGATTTTCATTTTGGAAAGCCTAATTCATGAATCATGTTGCATACAAAGATATCTTTTTCAAGTTTGTGTTAGTAGGTTGTGTTGGCTGAGAAATCCAAGAAGTGGAATGCGCGATACTAGTGCATAATGTTTCACAATGCCGTTTCTCATTTTGTGAATGCAAAGAAGTTTCCAATTGCATTTTTCCTTCATTTTTCTTTTGTTTTGTACATTGAGGGCAATGTACATCTTAAGTGTACATTCTGAAAATTTGGAGAAAAAGTTGAATTTTTTTAAAAACTTCTATTCACCTTTTGACCATTATAAGTCACAAAATGTAGATTCTGATACAATGCGATGTTTTAGATCATGAACTTTTGAGTTTAATTTCGATTGTAAGTTTTAGGATAGGGTTTTCTGATACAAGTAGAGTTTATAAAATGATGTAGAAGTACTTTAGTTAGAAAAGAAAGCATAATTTTTAGGACTCTTAAAGGATTAAACAAGTATATATGGGTTGGATTTTGTAACATCTCGAGATAATGCTTATAAGATCTCGAGAAGGCTGTTTGTTGGACCTACAATAGAACAGATGATATTCAAAAGCCAAAACATGATTAAGAGATCAAGAAATAAATAGAAGCTTGAACCAGATTCTCCCTAATGATAGTGAATATTCAACACCTAAATCGGAATCTGCGAAGACAAGCAAATATCTGATCAAAGCCTTGGAACCGCTGTTCATGAAGAAACAAGGTCCGTTGAAGCCTAAAGTCAATTGTGGCGACCCTACCCACTATAGAAACACGTGCCCTCGATTGGTTAACATCATAACCGCTCAAGCTCAATCGAACCCAGTTAACCAAGTAAATCAAGAAAACCCAATCACAAAGCCACAAGCAAGAGGAAGAGTTTTCAACATCAACGCCAATCCTGACGAAGATAATGACGGCCCAAACGAAACCACCCAACTTGTCCTCTTCACCGAAAATCAAGATTCAACTCCAATCGTTTAGTTTTATGTTTTTCTTTATCACATAGAACCGATCATAACTTAAGGATAAAGCCAATGGGAATTTGACAAGAATATGGTGGATACGCCGCTGGTACTTCCTATATATAAGTATTCTTGTCAAAGGATCGGAGGCATTATCAGGCGGTTATGAGAGGTTCCATGTATAAACTGTTTGTGTGTGATTATTGTTTAGAAATTAAATTTTTATTATTTTCAGTACATTAATACGATCGGCTCCGTTTGATTGAGCCTTGATCGCACAGACATTTTCATTTTCAGTACATGCAATACGATCTTGTGGTTGTTGTGTTTGTTGTAGAGTCACATAGAACTAATCATAACTTGCGGATAAAGTCAATGAAAATTTGACAAGAATATGGTGGATACCCCGCTGGTACTTCCTATATATAAGTATTCTTGTCAAAGGATCGGAGGCATTATCAGGCGGTTATGAGAGGTTCCATGTATAAACTGTTTGTGTGATTATTGTTTAGATTAAATTTATTATTTTCAGTACATGCAATACGATCGGCTCCGTTTGATTGAGCCTTGATCGCACAGACATTTTTCATTTTCAGTACATGCAATACGATCGGCTCCGTTTGATTGAGCCTTGATCGCACAGACATTTTTCATTTTCAGTATCTTGTGTTTGTTGTGTTGGTTGTAGAGTCACATAGGACTAATCATAATTCACTGATAAAACCAATGAAAATTTGACGAGAATATGGTGGATACGCCGCTGGTACTTCCTATATATAAGTATTCTTGTCAAAGGATCAGAGGCATTGTCAGACGGTTATGAGAAGTTCTATGTAGGATTTAGTAATTTCTTGGTACATTAGTTGTTGTGTTTATTTATTTCTAGAGTCATATCATAGAACCAATCATAACTTACTGATAAAACCAATGAAAATTTGACAAGAATATGGTGGATACACCGCTGGTACTTCCTATATATAAGTATTCTTGTCAAAGGATCAGAGGTATTGTTAGACGGTTATGAGAAGTTCCATGTAGGTTGTAGTATTAGAAGTTTTGCTTTAGGATATAACCATATCCTTCCAAACATATCAAAACTCTTACGCATGATATCATATTTAGCGAATCAACTCTGCTTATCAATATTTTACCGTAGGCAACAAAAAGCGATTCCTGTAACAGGGTACTTAACCCTTACAAGGGACGTTACCGCCTCAAACAAAATTTAAACTCTTACACTTTTTCTAAGTATGTAACTGTCAAACTAAACACCATCATTTTTAGTCAAATATATCACTACTTAAATTTCGGACGAAATTTCTAAAAAGCAGGGATACTGTAACATCCGTCAAAAAAACCGGATTTACCAAACCCGCTCCGTTTATTAACCGAACAATCAGTTAAAAATTTCGTGGCGTATTTAATGCCCAAAATAATTTTAAACGATACATAATTAATAAGTATATTGGAATATATAATTTGTTTTTGAAAAACTGTTAAAAATTGTGGTGTAAAAATAAAAGTTTGCTGCCGGGTTTCGAACCCGGGTCAGCAGCGGATTCAACAGCCTTAACACTTAACCATCCAACCACTGCGCCACTTATGTTCCTTGTTAATTATTGGAGACAATTAATACATAAAATAAATCTGAATTCAAAAACCGACGCGCCTAATTGCAGTCGTCGAAATCCCGAACTATCTCGCCAAGAATTGACGGTTTCTTCAGTTTTAACGTAAACTTTAACTATGACATCGGTTATAACCGACGTCTGAACCCGCGACGCAAGTCATAACCGCCGGAAAACGTAATGACTTTGAATTAAGTCGGAAATCCGACTCTATACATCTCGATTCCTCCTATAAATTCACCCACAATCCACTGGTAGCCTTTTCGCTCAAAACCGCACCCTTTCTCGACGAAAATTCACTCGCCGGAAAATCCTGCAAATCGCCGGAAAACCGAGCTTTTCACCTTTGAGCCTTACTGAACCCCCAGAGCTCATACCGAAGCCACCCACACTCATCTCAAGCTCCCTGAAGACTCTCTGCCGCAGGACACACGTCGCCGGAATAATCTGCTGTCACCGGAGTTTCGCCGGAGAAACAGAGGAGTTCAGTTCGGTATACCTTACGCTTAATATTTCATTCTTTTTATTTATCTCACCTGTAATTAACCTCAAAACACTAAAAGAACATGATTAAATCGACGAACCAGTCGGACTCCGATTCTGGTTTAGTCTAACGAAGAAGACGAAGTTTCCGTTGTCTATAAGTTTAATTTAAATCAAGATATAACTCGGGTAGACACACAGTCCAGCGGTGGACTGTGTGCAAATAAAACACGCAAACGTCTCGAGTTCGATACATGTCCCACGCATACTCGCCTTAATAAAAATGTTCCTTTTTATTACTGAACCGGATTCACTTCATATAAATGTTAAGTTTAATAAAAATCGAATAATAACCAAGATAGACACACAGTCCAGTGGTGGACTGTGTGAACGTTTAATCACAGGTCACGAGTTCGAGTCCGGACTACTGCACCGATCCGGACAATTATCAAACTTTTTAAATAAGGCAGAAATGAAATAATGAAGTTTGTATATAAGTATAATAAAAATCAGATTATTTAACAAGTTAGACACACAGTTCAGTGGTGGACTGTGTGTTAACTCAACCCACAGGTCCCGGGTTCGAGACCTGTGGAGCGCACCGAGTCGTTATGATTAAAAATTTTTTTAAAAATAAATGATTTTCGGATTAATCTAATTAGTATATAAATTTAATTAAAAACAGAAATATTTCGGGTTAGACACGTAGCTCAGTTGGTAGAGCTGCGTGCACGCGTACGGGAGGTCTCGGGTTCGAGCCTCACCCAGCGCATACATACACACATACGAACCGGTCAACAGTCAACAGTCAAAGTCAACGGTCAACGGTCAACGTCAAAAAGTCAACATTTTTTAATTATTTTTATTTATTTATTTTATTTAAAAATCAATTAAAAATACTTAAAAATAACATTTTTAAGGTTAGAAAATAGCCTTAAACTCACAAAAATACACCCAACAATCCTACTAAAATGGATTAATAAAATCCGTTTACTTACCGAACCATTATGCCATTATCTAGGTTAGTTCACTCGTGGTTAAATCCAACTTCGTGCGTTCACAACCGGACGCACCCAATGTGAGTGAATCTTACAACTCCCCTTTTTAATTACACGTTTTGGGGTGTGTCATGTATCACAAAATTAACTCGTTTATTTAAACTTGTGCCATACCATATTGTGATCTAAACTTAGATTGTATATAAATTGCTTGTAGTTATGTATTTCATTTTGTCAATTTATATGCAATTCATTCATTAGGCCCATCAGTTCCTCGTGAGAGACGAGTTGAGCAACGCGTGCCTCAAAACAAATCCATTGTTGTTCGTGTGTGTATTATTTAGTTTATATTGTTTGTAGTTATGTATTTCATATTGTCAAGTTTATGCAAATCATTCATTAGGCCCATCAGTTCCTCGTGAGACGAGTGGCAACGTGCCTCAAAACGATCCATTATTGTTCATGTGTGCATTATTTAATATTAAATGAGTGGTGTATAAGTTTACATCTATTTTTACTCATGTGTGGTTGTGCACTTTATTTTATAATCAATTGAATAAACTTGTTCAAATGTTTTCCATAGGATTCACTCGCCAACTTTTTGTTGATCCAAAAACCATTTTACACATGATACAGGTGAACAGGATGAAGCAAGGAAAACATAGGAAATGCCTTAGAAGAAAACAAAGAAGCTTAGATTGATGTTTAGGTCATGATGTAATTATAATTGTAAATTTCCCATTAAATTGTATTAATGAATATGAAACGTTATAATAAATGTCGTGAGCTTTGATGATAACCCAATCATGCCCCGATCACTTTTTCCGCTGCGGGTCGGGGTATGACAGTTGATCCATCCAAAAGAACCTTTCCATCTCTCCATGGCTACAGAATTCCTAAAAACATCGATGAGTATCTGAAATTGAAAACCAGACAAGCTAAAAACATAGCAAAAGAAGAGGGAAAATGGAAGGGTAACATCTACTTGTCAAGACTAGAGCAGCATGAGCTAAGCAAAGTCAGGAAACTGGAAGACTTTGCAAGAGACTTAAACAAGAAGATGTCAAACATACCACCTAATGCTGACCTTCAAAAGGAGCTAAGCAAAGATCTCATAGAACTTATCATGAGAGACAAACCATATCAAGCCTATGAGCATCAGTTCAAAGACTGGCCTATCACAGCTCTCAAAGAAGAAGCAAGATGTTAAAGGATGAAGAAATATCCTCAAATGAGGAAAAATGCACCAGACTGGAACAAGTTTAAAAATTACAGTGCAGATCTTGCCTTAGAAGCATCCATCCAAACCTTAAATCAAAGAAAAAGGCAGTTACAGATGGATGAGGAAGATAAACAAAGGGAAGCTGACATCAGTAAACAGGCCAACAAAAATTAACCTTTGCATGAATTAGATGATGTTTCATTAAAGCCTCAAGCTCAATCTGCTGAAACTGTTAAAAGGCTATCAAGTAGTTCACAATTCCCAAATCTCATCACAAATAAAACTTTCCCAAGAAACCCATTGAACTCAAAAATACTAAAATGGATGTCTGACAAAAAGACCCATGTATTGACCTTACTCAAGTCCAATGGGAAAGTTGAAAATATATCAAGGGAGGATGCACTAAAGCTGGGTGTAGCTGACCTCTAAGATCTTTTGGAACATCAACTGTGTAGGGATGAAGATGATATAAATTCTCAGAACTTTGAACTACATCTCAAAGGGCAAATCAGGGAAAAACTGATGAGAGAATAAAGATCATAAATAAGGAAGAGTTTTGGCATCATCTGTTCTAGGGGGATATTGTTGGGATTGAACCCTACAAAAGAACAGATGATAGAAAGCCAAAACAGGTCTGTACAAAATGATCCAGGACAAGCAGTACTTTGATTCACTTCTCCTTTCCATGGCAAGATATCTAACATTTGATGGTTCTAATATCTGCCCAGTGCTAAGCTCTGTTGAGTTATAAAGACTGTTGAAAACCAAAACACTGATAAAGTCAAAGGTCTGATCACCCTTTGAAGAACATCTGATAAAGCTTCATCAGTGGTTGAGCCCATCAGAGGATAGCATCATCAGTGTCTTATATTCAGTGTTTTATCAATGTAACAGAGGATAGTATTAGCAGTTGTTAGATGTTAGGTTTGTTAGATGTCACTGTCTTGGTGACGTCGTCAACGATGCCACAGACGTTAGGGATTCGTACTATAAATAGACAGTGCATGTACTGTTCTATTCAGCTCTCACACACACACTCATCTGGTACGAACAAATTTGTGTGAGCTCGATCTGAGGGGGAGTTAGTGATTCATACATGTATTAGTTTGTAATCTTTTCAATCTTTTGAGTAATGAAAACATTGTGTGATGAAAGCTAATCTCTCCTTGATTGTGTTACAAAGTTTTAAATATCATTCCGCTACAAAGTATTGTATGTTTTATCTTCTTTTATTATCAATTTGTTTAAAACAATACAATCAAGTCAAACTCAGATCCTAACACATCTTTATCATATGCAGGGACGAATAAGGGATACAAGAGCAATGTCATGGTGTCCCAAGACCAAAATGTTTAGCAATTGGACTGATCAGAGAAATACTCTAAATCTCACGGAACCAACACTAAATCAGCCGGCTCTCGGCTCTTATGGTGCAAATGACTGACTCCTAACCATCTGGTAATAAGTTAAATTCTTATTTATGTATTAATCAATTCAAAGGGAAAGTTGCTCACTACTGATACCACAACTCTAAAGTGCTTCAAGATTTCAAAGATCTTAGAAGTGTAAACTTAACCTATAAACAGAACAATAAAATGTTATGGAAAAGATAGCAGCACAAAAGAAAGATATTTTTCAAATAAAACAAGATATCAGTGTTTTCGAGTGTTGGAATAGAGATGCTAGAAAAAGCCTTCATTCCAAAATAGTTGAACTGAATGCTCTAAAAGAAAAGTTTCAAAAGAACGAACTAAACATTAAAAGCTATGAAACCTCCGGCAGAGACATTCAAAATATCTATGATGTGCAACTTGAATAAAAAAGGGATGTGTTTAGGTTTCAAAAGGTTCCCTCCACCATACAATCATAATTATACTTGTATGCTCTAACTGATGAGGAACTTGAAAAGGAGAAACATATGGTGTATGGTAAACCTTGTTGAAACTACACACACCAAAGAAGAATCTGTTAAACCTGTAAGTGTTAAACCTGCTGAAGCAATCCCCGTCAAAGCATTGTTTGTTAAACCTGCTCAAACAACACTTTCAAGACAAGAGTCTATTGAACCTGAAAACGCTAAACAAAGTGGTGTGAACGATACTAACTCTTCTAGCTCTTGTGCAAATACGGTGATTGTTGAGAAATGGATTAATGAGCTAAATATTTGAGAAGTTTGCTGCTAGAGATCTATATTATCTTGCTCAACTTGATTTAAATCATATAACGTCTGTGGCAACGTTAAGGGTTGATTAATAATCTTGTTGCTGAGAGCAGAAAAAGGAAGTGGAAGATGTTCAAACCTGTAGTTGGACGGCGTGTTAAAAGCAGGGATCTGATGACTATAAACGGATTTGTAAGATGGTATACAAACCTGCCAAGCATTTAAGAAAGATTTTGACAAGAGAGTTTGATCTGTATTGCTTGAGGGGGATAAGGTGTTGGTATGTGGAGGGAAACATAGGAGAAGTTGTTATCACATGAAAGAACATTTTGGATGAAATCGTCAAGATTTTGGATCCTATGGGGTTGATTGAAGATCTAAAGAGACTGAGAAGACTCGCATCATCAATAAAGAGTTGCAAACAAAGATTTTTTTAAGATCTTAGTACTCATCAAGGGTGTTTGTAAATGTACTGAAGTGATGAAGTGCTGGATTTGACAACTCTTGGTTTAATGAGGGTGTTAAATGTAACTTCTAGTTACGTTTGTGTTTTGTGTAAATTTGATTAAGTGTTGAATTTTTTTTTTGGTTTATGTATACCCCGAAACTAGTGTGGTTCCGGGTTAGTTAATATGTTCCGGGTTTATTGTAATTTTTGGGGTTTGTTGCACTGAACCATGGTTGTCCGTATTATGGGTTTAGTTGTTCGGAACTTATAGAAATTCCGGTTTACATCTTCTAGCCTATATATATGGTTTGTGTAATGTATTAAAAAAAGACTTTCTTGTAATTTGGGAGAAATTGTATACTGGTGTGTTTAATACAAGTTAAGTTTTAGTAAATTCTATGTGTTTCTACGCCTTCTGATTATTGTCTATAGTGTGTACATGCTTTATGTTGGATTTCGCACATCATAATTGTATCTTATTGTTGATTTGATCTGTGTAGTTGAGAGTAGGTGAACTTACATAAACGTTGTAAGTGATCTATCGATAAACATTTCCCACACCATGTTTTCTGACACCAATGACTTACCGAGGTTTCCCGCTATCTTTGATAGATTCTTGACGAAGACGTTCTTTAAATTCCCACTACTTTGTAATGATTTACTTAGAGTTTTCGAGTATAACTGTTTTCTATATTATGAGGTTGGTATACGTTAATAATTTATATCATAATCATATTATTACAAAACTAAGTCACCAAAAATAAAAATTAATATAAAGTCCTCCTTCCTGTTATTTTATGTCCCATTTGTTAAAAGAATTTAAGATTTCAATTCTATTGATTTTCTTTTGAAGGACCCTATCAATTAATTATTTTTCTTAAGTGAGTAGCTACATAGAGTTTCTTGTTGTAATAAATATAAACACATTTTGTATTTTAATTACTACGTATTTTTTCTAATAGGAAATTTGAAATTTGTACTACTTTTTTATTTGGCATGTGTTATTTACATCAACAGGAATTTGAGAATGTTTATTTACCAACGAAAAAAGCTTTGTAGGTGATCTCGTAAAAATTTCGTTGGTATTATGTGAACTATACTGTTTGTATAAACATTGTTAGTAATCCGTCGGTGATTTCTCTACCCACAATATGTTTTTCGACAAAGTATCACCAGCAAATTCCTATTGGTAGCCACTTTCATGGATAAATTACAGACAAAAGCATTTGTCGTCAAACCCTAACCACTAGGTAGTTATTTACTTTGACATACTATGACGTTGATATATGTTAACTAACTTGGTAATGATTTACTTTGAGATACTATGATGTTCAAATATGTTAACTATTAGACAATCCGTGCATTACATTATGGTGAACATGACTATGTTTTGAATAAAACTATGTTTTAAGAAAAAAAAAGTAAACAAAACTACGCATTATTTTCTATATAATAAACACAAGCTATATGACAAAAAAAATTAAATGATAAATAAGTAGATTAGAGGTGTATATTGTTTAATTATAAGTGGAGAGAATGAAACTTAACACGTATATATAAATTTCGTCCATTACAGTTCTATAAACGAAATTAGGTTTGTAAAGCTAGAAATCGTATGAATCAAACCAACCGGCTAACCTCGACGGTACCGATCGTTGGAAACGGGACAACCAAAAACTAAGAGAAGGTCGCAGAGAGAAAGAGAGAGGGGGCACCAATAAGGAGAAAAGAGGGCTTAAATAAAATAGCCCAAGAGAAAGATGAGCCATCGAGGACACATGGGTGTTCAATACTTCAGACGCATAAAGGACTTGTACATTGTGGATTAGCATGCTTTAGGTAGTTGTACGAACTACTACAGTAAAAGCACCTCACATAGCAAATCTACAAAATAATAGGTATTGAAATGTAATGTAATTGTGTAGGTATTTAGTTTGTAATTAACGTTGTAAGTGATCTGTTGATAAACATTTTTCTCATGCCATGTTTTCTGGCACAAATGGATTAGTGAGAATACCCGCTTTAATTGATAGATTCTTGACGAAGACGTTCTTTAAAATCCCACTACTGTGTAATGATTTACTTAGAGATTTCGTGTATAACTCGTTGTTTTTAATATTGTGATGTTGGTATACGTTAATATTTTTCTTATCATAATCATACTATCACAAAACTAAGGCATGAAAAATAAAAATTAATGAAAAGTCCTTCATTCTAATATTCACGCTTCGTACTAGATTTTGCGAATAACACAGCTCAACGTGCGTGTGTGATTCAACGTTTTTACGTCGTCTATTTTTTTATCGTTTGACAGGTTCGTTACCACGTTCAGAGCCTTAAATCGACTTAAGTATTATTTTCTCTGTTTTGCGTTACAGTCTAATTTTTTCGTATTAAAACCTTAACATTAGTATTGGTTGTCGCTGGCGGTGATGTGCATTGGTGCTATTCGGCATGCTTTTACGCAACTGCCACATTGCAGCTGGTGATAAATCTAGTTTTATTTATGTTATATAGTCTTACAAAACTACAAAAAAAAATTAAAATAAAAATATTGAGACTCAAATAACATATTTTTGAAGTAAGACAACATCAATTTTTTGGTTCAAAATTACTACTCAATTATGTGTACACAATTCACGTAAAATATTCATATTTCAGGAAAAAAGAACCTTGCCTTACACCCCCTTATTCTCCGGGTTCAGGACCGCTCTGAACTCCCGTTTCATGCTTGGTATTTGGATGATGGGACGATTATCGGCAATGCCTCTGAGGTTGCTAAGGCCTTAGACATCATCAACGAGGAGGGGTCATCTCTAGGGCTTTATCTCAACTTAAGAAAACAGAGGTTTTTTGGCCGACATGCGACGGGCAAAAAGTTCCGGATGGTCTTTTCCCGAGATGGATCGGTAGACCAGAGAAGGGGGTTAAGCTCCTTGGTGGAGCTGTTAGTCGGGATCCTAGCTTTATTGAGGAGTTGGCAGGGCGGTGGGTCTCAGGGGCGGTTGACCTCATGAAACTCTTACCCTGCTTGAGGGATCCCCAGTGTGAACTCTTTCTGCTAAGGTCGTGCATGGGGGTTGCTAAGTTACTCTTTGGGTTGCGGACTTGTCAACCCCACTTGATGGAGGATGCGGTATCTCGGTTCGATGATGGCCTTAGAGAGACTATAGAAGACATAGTAGTGGGTGGCGGCCCCTTCTTTGGTGACCTCGGCGTCTGGCATCTTTGCCAATGCGTCTAGGTGGTTTGGGCCTCTTCTCCGCTCGAGATGTTGGGGCTTATGCCTTTGTGGTGTCTAGAGCTCAGTCTTGGGAACTGCAAGAACATATCATTCGAAACGGTGAGGTCGTCGGGGTTGACCCAGACTATCAGCAGGCGCTCGAACGCTTACATGTAGCTCTCCCAGACTTGGATATTGGCGGTTTCTCTAATAAGGACACCGCCCCCTCGAAGCCACAAAAAACTTTGGCGAATGCTCTGTTAAGCAAAATCGCTCAAAGGCCTGGGAGAAGTTTTTGATTTGTCATCCAGCCAAAGGCGGTGTTTGAGTGCTGAAGGGTCCCCATGCTCAGGAATTTTTGAACGTTATCCCGATTGAGGGGTTGGGACAATGCATGTCTGCAGTAGAATACAGAGCCATTCTCAAATATCGGTTGATGATCCCCATGTACCCGGAAGATGAAACCTGCCCGATATGTCGTAAAGCTTGCATGGATAAATATGGGAGCACACAGTTCATTGTAAAGAGCTCTCTGGGTTCAAATATCGGCACGAATGGGTCGGGATGTTTTGTGGGACATCTTAAGAAGAGCTGGGATTTCTGCTAAAAACGAGGCCCCTGTGAATTTTCTCACGGACCCTATGGAAGGGAGATCTACTCTGCGACCAGCGGATCTGCTCGTCTTTAGCTGGGCTAGGGGGAAACATGCTTGTGTAGACCTCACGGGGGTTTCCCCTTTGGTTAGTTTATGGGAAAACGGGTTTGTAACTGGACAAGCAGCAAGAAAGGCAGAATCAAAGAAAGTGGATAAGCAAGCTAAAGCTTGCGTAGAGAACCAACATGTCTTTGTCCCTTTTGCTTTATACTTTTGGCTCTCTAACGCTAGAAGCTATCCACTTCTTGACGAGGTTCAACGGGTCGTCCACAACAATTGTTCAAACCCTAAGGGGGCTGGGGCTTGTGTTTGGAAGGTTAGGGTTCGCAATTCAGAAAGGGTTGGCAGCGCAGCTTGTTGCCCGTCTACCTTCTGTTTTGATGTAACTTGCATGTTAGTTGATTGTGTTTATGGTAAAGTTGCTTTATGAAAATAAGTTGACAGTTGGATACAAAATGGTTTAGAAAAAAACAAAATATTCATATTTCAGAAAAAAAAAGTTTACAAACCACCTTCTTAATTTCGGTTTAAGACGGAAATTTATGGATGTGAGCTTGTCTGCCATGGAGTCACGCTCACTCCATATGGCGATGTGGCCAGCGTGAAACAACGTTGGAGGCAAAGCGTGGGCTAAGCACGGCGTGAAGGAATGTTTGATGGTGGGGTCCACAACAGTTTGTTTATTTATTTATTGTGCATTGAGCTTTAATTTTTTTTGTGTTTGTTTAGGTATGTTGCAGAATGGTGGAAGGTGAAGAATATAAGGTTAGTTACATCAATTTTAACATATTTTTACTTTAAATTAGAATAAACATTAATTTTTTTCTCATTATTTCAATTAAATAATCTTTTTTTATAATTTTTTCTTCTCTACCCATGATCACTTTCAAAATATATTAAAAAATTGTAGAGGGTGAACAATGCCCTCTAAATATACATATTACAATAACATTTTCTCTCTACTTCACTCACAACCACTTTTTATACTCTTTATATTATAAAAACTCCACTCACAGAATTTGATGGAAGGATGTGAATGCTCGTATAAGGCACCTATAGTTTATAAAAAATAAAAATAAACAAATGTTCTCTATTATTTCAAAATGCCCTCTTTTCCATTGTTTCTTATATTTTAGTGTTAATGTTAATTTAATTATCTATGAAAATTATGATATATAATGTACATTTCATTTAATTTAATTTTAGTTGTTTATTAAGTTTTTGTATTTTTATTTCTATGTTTATTTAATTATTAAGTAAATTAGTTTATATAAAAAAGTAAGATTTAAATAAGTGTGGTAACGAATATAAAACGATTGGGGTGTGATGAAAACCAGTAAAATCATAGTAGATGTTAGTGAAAAAAAGTGAATGAAAGTAATGATGATCTATTATTTAAATGACACTTATTTTATGATGTTATACTGATGTGGAGTAAAAATTTGTGAAGCAGGTCTAGTTTGAAAAGAAAAGAATTGAAGGCAGGTGACAAAACTAAAGTAAGCATATATGATTGAATTTTAGAGTAAAATGTTATTATTGTAACTAAGGTTTTAGGCTACTTTTGTAATTTTCTTCCAATCATGTTTTTTTTTTGCATCTAGATCCAAAAGTTTGAAATCTTTTTATTGTCATTATACTCGTTAAGTCCATCCATTTTTATCATTAAGTCACTGATATTTTTATCTTTTTAACATTTTTATGATGATTAAAGCGTTTGGGTGGGGAAAAAGTCAACGAGAGTGGATCTTTAATTTTGTAGTGTTTTTTTATTTCAATGAACATTGTCTAAAAACGGAAAATGTCTCTCATTAACAGAAAAAAATGGATGAAGTTAATGGGTTATGAAAATGGCAAATTTCAAACCTCTTAGATCTAAATGAGAAAAACAAACCTTTAGACGAAAGTCTAAAAATAACCAAAACTCATGCATAAAGATGACATTTTACTCTGAATAGAAGAGAACATGTTTTATTTAAATAGTTGTTAATCCAAAAAGAAAAGGTACACAATAATAATTTCCCATACTTCTTTTCCTCTTCGGTGGATAACAATGCCCACTCAAACCCTTTTTTTTCTCATGTTCATTGGTTTGTGCTAAGTACTATATTATATCGTCATTTTTAATCCATTTTACGCATAGTCAAGTTTTAAATTTATAAAGCACGATATTCTACTAACACTAAACAAACACTTGGCAAGTGCACCCATCGTGAGCGTAGTATAGCGTTGGTAAGATACCGAGATCGTCCAAGGAAACAAGAGCTTTTAATACCGGTTTATCGTCAACGTCTAATCAATCTAAATTTTTGATAAAAGTTTTAAAACATAAAGATAAGTAAAAAGATAAATAAAATAAAATGAAATACTAATAGACAAGATAGAATCACTTGGATCCAACTTCTCTTTTATGTATCCTTTGATAGTTTTCACAGTTTCGGACTTTTTAAGAGATTATCTTAGTTATAGTAGTAGGCCCCTCTTTTTAACGTGACGTTACCCTCAACCCGTGGTTTGAGTCAGCAGGGATACAATCCCAAAAGGTCGGAGTATTGGAAGACAATTAAGTAAGTTATTAATGTGAAAAGTGGTAGGCCTCTTTTGAAGTTGACGTTACCCTCGGCTAAGTGGTTTGAGTCAGCATGGATACAATCCCAAGTAGCCGGTTTAAAGTGTTAATAGTAGTTTACGTATGAGGGGTTCAAGCCATTCGGCCCCTGCCATCCAATACCCATTGAGCATTGAAGGAGGCCCTAATAGGCTTGAACCAAGTTCTCGCAGGATCTATACACCGAACGAGACAAGAACTTTACCAAACCACCCTTCTAACCCCCTTCCAAGTAGTTAACGCGCTTTATATAGACCGTAAAGACACGAATGAGCAAATCAATGACATCATGAAGAAATGGTTAAGAAAATTCACTTTCAACATAAGAAACTAGTTATTAAAGTCATCAAAAAAAACCAAATAAAAAGTGCCGAAAGATTAAAAACTAAAAGTAATACATAAAAGATTAGTTTTCACCAAGTGATGTAAGGAATTTAGTCAAGCATGGCCTTTGTTTGACAAGAACCCTTACAATCTATCTTGGATCCCGAGACTACTACACACTTTAAAGATGGAAGATGGATGATGGTGGTGGGTGTTGGTGTTGTAGTGGTGGTGGAGTGGTGGCAAAGTGAGAGAGAAGTGGTTTGCCAAGGGATGCCTTTGTGGGTAACCAAGCACCTCTATTTATAGTCTGAACAGAAGCCCGACCACGGCCCCGTGTCCAGCGGACACGGCCCGTGGCCAACATTTTTCTTTTTCTTCATTAATTGCATTTGTAAGCAGAGGGCCCCACGCGACCACATGGCCTCTGGGCACAGCCCCGTGGTCAACTGTTCGTTATACTATCCAGATTCTGCAAATCTTATAGTTGACCACGGTTCGTGTTACTCTGGACACGGCCCCGTGGTGGGCGTGGAAGCTTCTGAATGTTTTGTCTTGTAGTGCAGGGTTTGACCACGCTCCATGCTTGGTGGACACGGCCCGTGCTCATCTTCTGTGATCTGGGTTTTTTTGTCTTTTGGGGTGTTGCTGAGGGGTCGGGCATGGCTTGTTATCCCTTCTTTCTGTATTTATGTTGGTTTTAGCTTCTTATTTGCTTCTTTTGTTCGTTTAAGCTCTTTTTATCCTGAAAATACAAAAGGAACAAAGAAACATGCTTTTTCCAACTTTAGTACTAAAAAAGGGTTAGTTTTATGCCTCATTTGATGTAATTTATATGTTGCATTTTGTGTACATCAAATATCCCCACACTTGAATCTTTTCTAGTTCTCAAGCAAAACTCTTTGAATGTGGCTTACAGACCCAAATGGAATAGGTAGAGAAGAAGTTTTGTGATTGTCTTCGGGTGTCGTGAATCCAAGATTCTTATTCAAATTATGTTTTTATTTTAATTACAGTTCCTATTCGTCATGATTTATTAAGAACATTCTAAGAAAAAATATTTATTTAGGCATAGCATGCCTCTTTAAAATTCTATTTATTTAGATACAAGTTCACGTACCTCACAAGGGATCACTCAACACTCGGCCGAAGATGTACTTTTGTGATATCACTCGATTCCGGTTTGGAACTTACTTCTACCATATGCTTGCCAAGTGATCAAACCTCCTCCTTTTTAATTATAAACCTTTGCGAGTATCAAGAGGACTTTGAAGGGTTTAGGTTTGGGCTAGAGGTAGGTGAATTTTTTGGTTAGTGGTTAGTAGTGTGGCAAAAGACGTAAATAGTGTCGGATATCGTAAAACTTTTCGTATTTATTTTATCCAAGCGTTTTTCAAACAAGATATTTTTGAAGGAACTTGTTTGGTTATTCGAAGAGCTATATATACATTTATTTTCACAAGATATCCGAGCTTTTTACTAAAAGAAATGGGGTTGAAAGGAAAATGGTTTTGTGGGTAATAGGTGTTTGTCTTTATGGGTTTTTGAAACGAAAAGGTTTTAGGCTCATAAGGGTTGACTATGGGGATTTTTGGTGATGGGTGAAAAGAATAAAAATAATGGTTTTGAAAAAAAATGGTTTAGTCCTAATGCCTCCACCATTTACTTACTTGGATTTTAAGTTGGTAAGGACCGGGAATGCATCGTTTTGGCAAGTTCTAGAGTTGTAAGGACCAAGCGGCTATTCACACAAGAAACGAAAATGAGCATTTAGTTTAAAGATGTATGAATGTGTGCTCGATAAAGGCTCAAAACTCACTTAATGTGGGAATGGGTTTATAATGTGAACAAGTATATATAATCAAATTTTAAAAAGATTTGTTATGTCCCTTTTTTATAATTTTCTTATTGGGTTCTTTTTATCATGACGCTATCGGTTGTAAATTTGCAAAAACATAACTTATTAGAACTTGTTATTCCCAAATTCAATCAAGACAAGTGAAAACAAAAAGAAAAATTTTGAAAATGATTTGGGGGTATTAGCGGTTCCAATACAGTTTTGTGTAAGGCTTGTTACTTTGCTAAATTCAAAGTGTTAGTTACCCCACCCCCCCTCACACTTAAATTACACATTGTCCTTAATGTGTCCAAAAATAATTTTTTCGATTGATTCGAATGCGTAAAAGTGCGTTTAAAAACAATTTTTTGTGTTACTGGGCATCTGGGCACGACCCGTGTGGTCCGGGCACGGCCCCGTGTCCAGAGTGCCAGTAACAACTTTAACAGAAGCTTGACCACGGGGCGTGGCCAGTCAACACGGCCCGTGGTCGGGTACTGTTTTTGGACTTTTTCTTGTAGAAGCTGAGCACGGGGCGTGTTAGGCTGAACACGGCCCGTGTTGCACATGCTGGAAGGTTGAAAATTTTGTCGGAAGGCACTGTTTTTATGCATGGGGTGTGGTTTTGACGTCCCTTTGGTAGCTTCCATCTTTTCTTGTGTGTTTTTTTCTGAAAAGTAAGACTAGACTAGAAAACATTAAACTAAGTTAATACTAAGGATAGTTCCGCGGAATGCCTCCGGGGTACGCCACGTTTATAAGGGTCTTTGGCTAGACCCAATACCTGTCATATATCACTCAAGTGGGAAGTCTTACACCCCATGTTGCATCGCTGGAGCGCGTCATTTAAGCTTGAGTCTATAAGTTTCATGTAGTTGACTGGGTCGTCTTCAATTCTCTTCCCTACCCCAAACTTCATTTCCTTGTCTCTTACCCTTAATGTTAGTTTTCCGTCGCTCATGTCCACCATAGCACGAGCGGTGGCGAGGAATGGTCTTCCCAATATGAGCGGCGTCTTCCTCCACGTCGAGTATGACAAAGTCGGCAGGAAAAACGAATTCTCTGACTTTGACCAAAGATTCTCGGAATTCCTTGAGGGCGTTTGATTGATCTATCTGCGAGTTGAATACTCATTTTTGTGGGGGTTGGTTCTCCGAGCCCGAGTCGTTTGAACATTGATGTGGGCATAAGATTGATACTAGCCCCCTAGGTCGGCTAGTGCATTTCGAATAGGTGATCCCCCAATTGAGCAAGGAATGGTGAAGCTTCCGGGGTCATCTTTTTTTTGTGGGAGTTTGTCGAGGAGTACATCAGAGCATTCTTCACTTAAGTTAACAAATTGCAATGTTCCAACCTTTCGTTTGTGAGTGAGGAAGTCTTTCATAAATTTTGAATATTTTGGCATTTGAGTGAGGACTTCTACAAAAGGGAGGTTGATGTGCAATTGTTTTAGGAGGTTTATGAATTTTGTGAATTACTCACGGTCTTTTGGCGAAGTAAACGACCGGGGTAGGGATTGATGGGTTTTTTGTTGGTTCAGGATGTTGTGTGGTAGTGGTTTCTTGATGTTTAGGAGGTGTGAGTGTGTTTTGTTCGGGTGGAATGTTGTTGGTGGATTGTGGCGGTGTTTCCTCAGGACCTACTTTTCGGTTCCTTAAGGTTATGAAGTGTACTTGTGCGTTTGGATTGGTTTCGGTATTACTAGGTAGTGCGCCTTGCGGTCGTTCGGACAAATTTTGGGCGAGCTGGCTAAGATGTTTTTCAAGTTTTGAATACTCGCCCTTTGGTTCCTAATATCGGACTCTGTTTGTGAGGACCGTTCCGAGTGTCTTTTTTCGGTTTCGGAAATAAGGCGGGTGATGAGGTCTTCAAGCCTCTCTCAGCCTCCTTTTTGTTGAGTGAAATTTTGTGCTTCGTTTCTTTGTTGTTGTTGAAAGTTAGGTCTTTAATTTTGTTGGTTACTACTATTCCCTGGTTCCCTCCAACCAAAGTTAGGATGGTTTCGCCATCCTTGGTTATAGGTACCTGTAGGGGGGCCCGATGGTCTAGGTCAATTATCTATGTAGTTTACCATTTCTGTGTGGTTTTCCATGTCTTTCATACAACTCCAATTTTCATGTGGCCCACCACACCCTTCACAAGCCATAATCGAAGCTGTTTTTGTCATTTCTAATTTTTTTATTTTCGAGGATAACGCTTCGATTTGGGCTTGTAATGAGGTGTTTTCGTCAATCTTATGGGCGCCCGGGGCAATAGACTTTGAACCCCAGGGGTGTGCCATTGAAAATTGTGTTGAGCAATTTCCTCAATTTGATTGTAAATTTCGTGGGGTCCTCTATTACCTAGGAGTCCCCCGGAGCTTGAGTCTAGTGTTTGTCTCGTGTGTAGCAACAGTCCATTATAGAAAGTGGATACTTGTTGCCATACTGCGAGGCCGTGGTGCGGGCATTTTCTCAAGAGTTCCTTGAACCTTTCCCAAGTTTCATACAAAGATTCCCCGTCCTCTTGTGAATAAGTGTTGATTTCTGTATTAGTTTAGCGTCTTAGAGGGCGGGAAATATTTGTATAGGAGCTTTTGGGCAAGTTCATCCCAAGTGTTTACCGAACTAGTTGGGAGGGT
This sequence comes from Scalesia atractyloides, assembly GCA_947069175.1. Lineage (NCBI taxonomy): Eukaryota > Viridiplantae > Streptophyta > Magnoliopsida > Asterales > Asteraceae > Scalesia > Scalesia atractyloides. The sequence goes on along the minus strand of CAMTDV010000024.1, from coordinate 20,590,308 downwards.
GTTTAGCCAAGCTTTGGCTCGGTCTTTTAACGAAAATGGGAACATGCGGAGGCGAATGGCATCGTTTGATGCTCCATTGATTCGGAATGTGTCGCATATTTCCAAAAAATTGGTAATATGTAAATGGGGATCTTCATCAGGAAGGCCGTGAAACGTGGCGGAATTTTGGAGCATTTGAATCAAATGTGGCCTTCGTTCGAAGTTGTTAGGTCAACGTTTGGTGCATTGATTGCGGCCCCTAGATTACGACCGTGGGCCGTAGGTAATCCATTAGGGTACGTTCGATCCGTCATTGTGATTTGATCCTTCGAAGCTTTCTCCTTATTTTTGGCCTTTAACCTTTTTCTTAGAAAGCGTTCGGGCTCGTCTATAGTTCTTTTATGTCTTTATCAGAACTAAAGCTCATGCACCGCGTAGAGATTTCACTTCTACACTTGAGTTCGAAGTCCTGTGATTAGATCAAAAAGATATGGGTCAGATTATATTACCACGGGCCACGTGTTCAATGACCACGGCTCGTGGTCGAGATGCAGTAGTTCTATTTTCTGGATCCCAATTATAGAGGAGCTGGGCACGACCCCATGGTACACCGCCACGGCCCCGTGTTCACTCTTATGTGACAGAAAACTTCTTACTGCCAGTGATGATATTGGGCATCGGGCCCGTGTTCACCCAGCACGGCCCGTGCTGCACATCTGCAGAAAATACAGATTTCCTAAAAATTCAAAAATTTCCTAAAAAGAAAAAAATTTGTTAAAAATAATTAGGCCGTTGATTTTAAACTTTCTCAAAATCCTTGGTCCTCGGCAACGGTGCCAAAAACTTGGTGTGTGCTAAGCGTACTATATTTTTATTGTCATTTTTAGTCCATTTTACGCATAGTCAAGTTTTAAATTTATAAAACACGATATTCTACTAACACTAAACACACACTTGGGCAAGTGACCCATCGTGAGCGTAGTATAGCGTTGGTAAGATACCGAGGTCGTCCAAGGACACAAGAGCTTTTAATACCGGTTTATCGACAACGTCTAATCAATCTAAATTTTTGATAAAAGTTTTAAAACATAAAGATAAGTAAAAAGATAAATAAAATAAAATGAAATACAAATAGACAAGATATAATCACTTGGATCCAACTTCTCTTTTATGTATCCTTTGATAGTTTTCGCACTTTCGGACTTTTTAAGAGATTATCTTAGTTATAGTAGTAGGCCCCACTTTTTAAGGTGATGTTACCCTTAACACAGTGATTTAAGCAGCAGGGATACAATCCAAAAGGTCGGAATATTGGAAGACAATTAAGCAAGTTATTAATGCGAAAAGTTGTAGGCCCCTCTTTTGAAGGTGGCGTTACCCTCGGCTAAGTGGTTTGAGTCAGCAGGGATACAATCCCAAGTAGTAGGTTTAAAGTATTAATAGTAGTTTACATATGAGGGGTTCAAGCCATTCCCGCCCCCGCCATCCAATACCCGTTGAGCATTGAAGGAGGCCCTAATAGGCTTGAACCAAGTCCTTGCAGGATCTATACACTGAACTAGACAAGAACTTTATCAAACCACCCTTCTAACCCCCCTTCCAAGTAGTTAACGCGCTTTATATTAGACAGTAAAGACACGAAGGAGCAAACCAATGACAACATGAAGAAATGGTTAAGAAAATTCACTTTCAACATAAGAAACTAGTTATTAAAGTCATTAATAGAAATCCAAATAAAAAGTGCCGAAAGATTAAAAACTAAAAGTAATACATAAAATATTAGTCTTCACCAAGTGATGTAAGGAATTTAGCCAAGCATGGCCTTTGTTTGACAAGAACCCTTACAATCTATCTTGGATCCGGAGACTACTACACACTCTAAAGATGGAAGATGGATGATGGTGGTGGTTGTTGGTGTTGTAGTGGTGGTGGAGTGGTGGTAAAGTGAGAGAGAAGTGGTTTGCCAAGGGATGCCTTTGTGGGTAACCAAGAACCTCTATTTATAGTCTGAACAGAAGCCCAAACATGGCCCCCTGTATAGCGGACACGGCCCGTGGCCAACATCCTTCTCTTTCTTCATTAATTGCATTTGTCAGCAGAGGGCCCCACACGACCGTGGCCTTGGGTATGGCCCCGTGGTCAATTCTTCGCTGTACTATCCAGATTCTGCAAATCTTATAGTTAACCAAGGCTCGTGTTACTCTGGACACGGCCCCTGATGGGCGTGGAAGCTTCTGAATGTTTTGTCTTGTAGTGCAGGGCTTGACCATGCTCCGTGCTTGGTTGACACGGCCCGTGCTCATCTTCTGTGATCTGGTTTTTTTGTCTTTTGGGGTGTTTCTAAGAGGTCGTGCATGGCTTGTTATCCATTCTTTTTGTATTTATGTTGGTTTTAGCTTCTTATTTGCTTCTTTTGTTCGTTTAAGCTCTTTTTATCCTGAAAATACAAAAGGAACAAAGAAACGTGCTTTTTCCAACTTTAGTACTAAAAAAGGGTTAGTTTTATGCCTCCTTTGATGTAATTTATAGGTTGCATTTTGTGTACATCATTCATTTTCTATGCTTTTATTAATTCACAACCACCACCACCTAAAACCTGCCAAGATAATTTCGCCGCCACCCTCCGTTACCATTAAGGCAAGCTGCCCTCCACCAATGCAAATAAACACTCTCCCTATCCCCCTTCTCTCTCTCTCACTCTCTCTCTTCTCAGCTTTCTTCAATGTTGTCAGAACCTCTATCACCGATACGAGCATCTTACTGATGATCGTCTCCAAACACATCACAACAAAACCACCACCGCCACCACAACATAACTACATCGTCGCCACCACAACAGCCACACCACTTACTAGCAAGACGCTAAAGGGGCTAATAACTATAAAGAACCACAACTGAAAACCATTACAAAAAAGTCAAAACGATTTCAAGACGCCTCATCTAGACCTTCGATACTCACCTTGATTTTTAGCAAAAGAAAACTGATAGCTTTAAACCATTTTGGTAATACTTATAGTAATATTTTAGTTCATACTAGTTTAAGTTCTCGTGTGTTACACGGGTGACCTTAAATAAAATATATTACTAACAATGTTGACATAATTTTTTTGAATAAAAGAAATGTTCAATTACTAACGTAAATACTAAATTATACTGCAGTGAAAGAAATGACTTCATCTCTGATTTTTACTCTTGATAAGGCGATTTACAGACCATGAGTGAAAACGAGTTGTTTCAAGTACAAACCAACCCTAGATAGTGGTTATCCTTAGCTTTTGTTGATTGTCATCACAAAAAACATAGCTAACGGAAATTGCCTCATTTGAAATGCGAAAGGAATCCTTTTAACCGAGGGTATCAAATTAATTCTAGGTATAAGTAATTACATGCTAACCAACATACTGACTTCATAGACGATTTCAGAACAAATTGTTTGTGTGAATAATTTTGCTTAAATGATGTTTTCTTTATATCTTGCGAAGCCATGTGGATAATAACCAATTTATTTATTAAACATATACTAAAAAAGGTATTCAAATAAACAAAATACCAAACTCTTAAGGAGCACCATATTTATTTTAAAAGCAGTACACTTAGTTAGCCACAAATGAACAATCAATCACAGAAATGTCAATGTAAATTTTAGTCAAACCTAATTGTTCAATGGCATGTTAATTATAAAGTTGTATCATATAGTCTTTTAGAAAGTTGTAGTATACAGGCTATCGGAAAGTTACAGTATACAGTCTATCAGAAAGTTGCATGTATGAACAAACATCATTTTATTTTTTAGGAAGCAATATATAGCATTCAAATCCACAAAGTGGTTTAGAATGAATTGTCAGGTCCAACATTTCCAGATTGTGCTAAAGCAATATATAGCGATTGATCAATTAAAGCAACCAATAATACAATTAAATTCGATCCCAGGCGGAGCAGATGTTCGGTATTGATATGCGCCAAATGCAACATATAAATTCTATCAGATAAGGTATAAAATCAACCCTTTTTAGTACTAATGTTGGAAAAAGTGTGTTTCTTTGTATAGGTTTGATTTCCAGGATTAAAAGAGCTTAAATGTACAAAAGGAAAAAATTAATGCAAAAACCACCATGAATACAAAAGAAGGAAAGCCGATACATTATACCAACCCTTCAGCTTCACTCCAACACCAAAAACAACGAATCCGAAAGATAAGCACGGGTCGTGCCTGCTAGGCATGGGGTCGTGCCTCACTCAAGATTCTAGGAAGAAGAAGACAAACAGAAGCAGACAAGAGACACGGGGTCGTGTTCCATAGACACGGGCCGTGGTCAACTTCAAGATATGCAAATCTTGGATAGTACAATAAGTACAATGGCCAGGGGGCGTGCCGTTGATACACGGGGTCGTGCAAGCATCTGGACTGACAACTCATTAAATGTAGACAGAGAAGAAGGAAGACATGGGGTCGTGCCTACCTAGCACGGGGCCATGTAAAGCCTCTATTTCCAACTACAAATAGGGGTGCTTGGGTCCATTTCAAGCCATCCCTTGGCAAACCATTTCTCTCACACTTGCCATCACTCAATCACAATCACCCACCACAATCATTCGAGTTTAAAGTGTGTAATAGCCTCGGGATCCAAGATTGGTCGTAAGAGCCTTTGTCAAACTATGGCCATGCTTGGCTAATCTCTTACATCACTTGTGAAGACAAAATCTTTTATGTATTACTTTTGATTTCCAATCTTTGGTTAGCTTTTTAATTGGGTTTGTATTAATGACTTTAATAACTAGTTTTTTATATTGAAACTGATTTGTATCCTACTATTTCTTCATGTTTTTTTAATTCACTCATTCGTGTCCTTACACTCTATATAAAGCACGTTAACTGCCTGGAAGGGGGGTAGTAGGGTGGTTTAGATAAAGTTCTTGCCTTGTTTAGTGTATAGATCCTGCGAGGACTTGATTCAAGCTTATTAGGACTTCCTTTGAGGCCAATAGCATCAAATTGGGGGAAGTAAGAACGGCTTGAATCCCTTATAAACAAACTACTATTAAAACTTTAATCCAAACTTGCGGGACTGTATCCCTGCTAACTCAGACTAATATGGCCGAGGGTAGCATTGTCTCTAAAAGATGGACATGCCATATTTTCATTAACAACTTACTTAATTATTTTTCAATATTCCAGCCTTGCGAGACTATATCCCTGCTGACTCAGACCAATATGGCCGAGGGTAGCGTTGCCTCAAAAGAGGTACATGCCACTATAACCAAGATAATCTCTTAAAAAACCCAAGGTGCAAAATCATCAAAGGATACATGAAAGATGAGTCGGAACCAAGTGATTCTATCTTGTTTATTGTTTCTTTTATTTACTTCATTTTCATTCTTTATTTCACTTATAAAAAACTTTTTCTCAAAGTTTGTGTCGATTACACGTTGACGATATTTTGGTATTAAAAGCTCTTCTGTCATTGGACGATCTCGGTATCTTACCATCACTATACTACGCCAACGATGGGTGCACTTGCCCTAACGTGTTGTAGAGAGTGATAGTGTTATATCGTGTTTTATAAATTTAAAGCTTGATAAAAAGAGTAAAAAGCTACTAAAAATCATAGTAAAGTTATACTCACCCGCTCACTTCAAGTTTTTTTGGCATTGTCAGGGACACAAGGATTTTAAGAAAGCTTAAAATCAACGACCTAGTCATTTTCTTTAGTTTTTCTGACCACATTTTTGTTTGTTTTTCTAAAAATGCAGTTACGGTAGCTTAACACGAGGTCGTGTTGTACTGACATGTGGTCGTGTCTAATTTGCAGTAACTGAAACCCAAACAAAACTTTTTCATAAAAGGCTCACACGGGGCCGATGTAAAAACGCCCAATACCGAATAAAATACAGTCCTAAGCATGGGGCCATGGTCATACAGCTAGGGGCTGTGTAAATCTTTGTATTTACAAAAAAAAAATTAATTCCCGAGAGCCGTAATCTTCTGGGTAATATCCAAACAATGGATTATTACATGGGAGATTATGACTACTACTTTGATGATTACGAGGAATCATATTCTACCACACGTGGTAAATCCCATTCGGTACAAAATTGTTACCTTTTTCAACCATCAACCTCATACACAACATATGAGGAACCAAGGTTTGAGATTCCAAAATCAAGCTTTGATTGGGACACTCTAGCGTTTGAAATTACGAGATACCACCTATAATCGTGCCTGAAGCCGAAAGCCTCAAACAAAGTCTCAAGAACTTAGAATTCTTGATCAAGCAATCTCGTGCAAAAGAAGAGACCATTTGTACGAAGGAGGTGATCAGATAAGAGGTAAAACCTAAAGAACCGATCAAGGAGGAACCACTTAAAGAAAACCCAATGTATGACGAACCCGAACCAAGCCATTCAGAAGGTAAGTCCTCAAAAGTAAATTTCAAAAAGGAACACCGATAAATACACATCCTGCGACCTTCTCTTGAAAATCATAGTTTGCTTCCAACTCATGCTAAGTTTTTAAAAGAGTTAACCACTAATCCTAACGTCAAAGAAATAGCAAGTGTTCACTTAATTAAAGATCAAACTTCACTAATACAAGATAAACAAATTGAATTAAACATAAATCCGATAACATGTTTTATTCAAAACATCTACATTAGTAACAACTCAATTGAAAAAGATCTTTGCATTAATATAATGCCTAGCTAAATATTCAGAAGATTAGGCATTGGTGATTTTCTTCCAATCAAAATTCCTGTCCTCTTGGCTAATCAAAAAATCAACCATGCTATTAGAGTGATTAAAGACGTTCTCATTCAAACAAACCAAACAATTGTACCAAACGACTTCGTCATCTTAGATGATGCTCCACTCGTGTTGGGACAACCTTTCATTAAAACCCATCAAGCTTTGCTAAAAAAACCATCACGATCTTCCCACTACTTGGGGCCGACAAACGAAATTTTAATATAAATAAATCAGTGAATTAGCCAATCGGCAATGACAACCCCTGGTTGAAAGATGAAGTTGAGCCCCCCCCCCCCCCCCGATACGGAGGAACAAAATAACCAATTCATTGAAGAGGAAGTCGCTACCAACCAAATAGTTTCCCCATCGAGAACGATGACGAACCAAAAACTAAGGCATTTATAGAAGACCCACCTTTTTTAGAACTCAAAGAACTTCCAAAAGGCTTAGAATACGCATTCTTAGATAACCAAGATAAACTTCCCGTCATCATTTCCTCGTATCTCACCTCTCAAGAAAAAGAAAAATTACTAATTTGCTTAAAAACATAAAACGGAAAATTGCATGGAAACTAAAGGACATAAAAGGAATAAGTTCTTCCATGTGTACACATAAAACTTTAATGGAGGACGACTACAAAGCGGTAATCCAACCACAAAGAAGGGTTAATCCGAACGTCCAAGAAGTAGTCAAAAAGGATGTCATCAAACTCTTAGACCGCCGACTTATCGATCCCATTTCCGATAGTCCATGGGTAAGTCCCGTCCAATTCGTACCAAAAAGGGTGGAATGACGGTTGTGACCAATGAAATGAACGAGCTCATACCAACAAGAACCGTCACCGGATGGAGAGTTTGCATCAACTCTAAGAGACTCAATGAAGCTACAAGAAAAGACCTTTTTCCCTTACCCTTCATTGATCAAATGTTAGAACGATTATTCGGTCACAAATTTTATTGTTTTCTAGATGGATTCTCAGGGTACTTCCAAATTCCCATTGCCCCAGGACCAAGAGAAAACCACTTTCACTTTTCCCTATTAAAACTTTCATATCAACGCATGCCATTTGGTCTGTGCAATGCACCTGCAACATTCCAACGATGCATGGTAGCAATTTTTCATGATATGATAGAAAAAACCATGGAAGTTTTCATGGACAATTTCTCTATCTTTGGTGATTCATTCGACTAATGCCTCGATAACCTTGCACAGAAGCTATCTCGATGTGAAAAGACTAACCTCGCCAATAATTGGGAAAATGTCATTTTATGGTCACAGAAGGAATATTACTAGGTCACAAAATGTCACACCATGATTTCACGTGTAACCCAGTGGGTCCCGGTTGGGGAATATTGTGACGTAAGTTGATATCATCATAACCAAACAAACACACAGCACAGCGGAAGTCTTGGAGTTTAAATTACTATTACAAACCAAATGTCCAAATGTATGAAAATAATAATTACAGGCTTGTAATAACGAATCCACAGGCGGATCGAATAAATATTTACAAAGGAAATTGTTCTACAGACTTTGGTAGCTTATGGACTTGCAAGATACTTATTTAGCTACTACGCAGCTCCCAATCAATTCCGCATTGCCACCTGTAACTTGGTCTTTTGAAAATACGTCAGTTTTCACTGGTAAAAACTAGTAACCGACTCATTTTGTAAACATTTATTAAAATGATTTTTGGTGCACTTGGCACATTTTATAAATAACTTGGGGTAGTTCAAAATGACCTTGTTTACAGTTTTACATATTTGTCAATACATATGGGGTCCGGTGCAGAAACTGAATAACCTGATTAAACGACACGCCACTTAAATAATCCACCAGCGGGATTTAATATTTTTATTAGCATTAGCGTCTGTCAGGTGTATGCCTACACCCCGCGCTTAAGGTCATGACCATTAGTAACTTAAAATGAGCCAAGGATATCCCAGACATGGTCGAATTAACCCCCAATGTTTAAGTTATCAAACAATACAGAATAAAACGGGTTATAAGGATTTAGTAAATCACAATCCGATAACATGATCCCATACCCGACCAAGCGGTATTATTATACCGTGTCCCAAGCCCGTATAGGGAAAATAAGTTAAAAGTATTTACCTGAGCAGTTCCTCAAATAAGATAATTAACTCAGCCGAATATTCAAAAGTAAGCTTAGATGGCAATCTCCCGGGAGGCTATTAGTCTGGAAAAGATGATATTTATAACCAATTAGAATGCTAACGGGTCCTATCTACTTTGTAGACTCGAACCGGGTAGCTTAAGGATAATAACGGTAGTAGACGCTAGATTAAGCGTGACCGGAATAGAATGTAGTTTAAACCCGACAAGCATGGAGGCTTGTTTAATATGGGTAAACATATTACATTCTGGATTTTGATAATAAAATGATAAGGTTAAACCCGTTTCGGTTAAATTACGTAAACTAGTTACTAGGCCGAACCGTACGCATATAAGCGAAACCGGGTAACCGGGTGAGTCCTATACAAGTTCCATATGCCATTATACGTTAAACATGCTGTAACATCAGTAAGATAGCAACATGTATGCCCGTTATGGTTTTAAAATCAAGTTACGCCTCAAAAGGGCGTTTTGGTCATTTTATGACTTGTAAAAGAAATTATGAGCAAACTGATGTAATAATCATAATCTTACTGTAAAAATAGTTTATTTATGATGTTATATCAGTAGGATATCGAGTAGGTGTGTGGTTTAGAGTTTAAGACCAAACTATGCCCCGTAAGGGCATTTTGGTCATTTCACACATAGCTTGATAAGTTACTTGGGAATCTAAGTTTAGTTGATGTACTTACTATAATTATATGTAAGTTTTGAAATCAATAGGTATCAAGTCTTGGTGCTTTAATATGGTTTTAAACCATACTATGCGCTTAAATGGCGATAAAGTCGCTAAATGACGATATTCAAGATGATTAAGGAAAACTGATGTTATGATCAGGTTTATATAACCAAAATAAGTTATTTAATATATTATAACAGTAGTTAAATGGTTTTGTTATAAAAGTATCTTTAAAACCACTTTATGCACTGTAAGGGCAACATCGTCATTTATCGGCATTATACAAGGACTTGTGTGTAAATTCAGTTTACATCGGATTCGATATCCCAAGTAATCCTATTTATGATATTACATCAGTAGGTAATGAGTTGTGTTGAAGAATTATGTTAAAAACCATTTTAGATGCCAGAGGGCATTTTGGTCCTTTAAAAGCATGATTTGCGATAATTTAACAAAACATGGGTTATGACCAGATTATTGGCATCAAAATAAGTTAGTCATGTTTATACATCAGTACATAATTCATTTGTATGCTCATTTGTAATTAAAACCTTGTTTTTAAGTAAAGGGCATTTTAGCAAAGTTTGACATAATTAACGGAAACTTGCATAAAAGCTCGGATTACTATGTAACCATGTGATATAACTCCAGAGGGTTATACTACAACTAAAAATGGTCACAATACAACTTAATTTCAGTAGTTAGAGTTGCTAAATCGGGTCAGAACTGAAAGTCAAAGTAGAAGTCAAACTTCACGACTTTCAGTTGTGAACCGACCTTAAACCTGGAATTGACGAGCCGAACATGTTTACACATGTTCTAATAATTATTACCGAGTTGTTTAAGTGTTAAAACATATTTTATAACACCTACATTATCAGTTATGAATTTATTTTCAAATCTGACCCAGTTTGACTTTTTATTAATAACTTTGACCCGTCAATTGACCAAGCAAACGTGGTAATTAGGAGGTGCCCTTTTTAGGATTAACACCTACCTAATTATGATCACGTAGCCATGTTCGTACCGAACTATGGCTGTACTGTATTGGTCTTAGCCGAAAGTCAAAGCGTTTTTACGTCAACGCTTTGACTTTGGCTTAAAGCCTAATAAAACTTAACAAGAGGAGTTAAGGACACTTACTTAAGGACACTTTGTCATCAAAGCTCATGACATTTATTAAACGTTTCATATTCATTAATACAAATTAAATGGAAATTTACAATGATTGCTACAACATGATTTAACTACAAACTAAACTTCTTTGTTCTCTTCTAAGGCATATCCTATGTTTTCCTTGCTTCAACCTGTTCACCTGTATCATGTGTAAAAAGGTTTTTGGATCAACATAATGTTGGCGAGTGAATCCTATGGAAAACATTTGAACAATTTATTTAGATTGATTATGAAATATGTGCACAACCAAACATGAGTAAAATTAGATATAACTTGATCAACAATCATAAGATGTTAAATGAAACACACATGAATAATAATGGAACAATTAAAGGCACGCGATGCTCAACTCGTCTCTCACGAGGAACTGAGGGGCCTGATGAATGAATTTCATAATCATGATAATATGAATAACACAACTACAAACAATATAACTCAATGAAAACACACATGAACAATAATGAATTTGAATTGAAGCACGTGATGTTCTACTCGTTTCCCACGAGGAACTGATGGGCTTAATGTATGAGTTTCATGTAATTTGACAAACGGAATATAAGTAAATCACAACAATAAATCAATCTAAGTTTAAGTCATGATGTGGTATGGCACAAGTTTAAATAAATAAATTAATTATTTCATAACACATGACACACCCCAAAACGTGTAATTTAAAAGGGGGAATTGTAAGATTCACTCACAGTGGGTGCGTTCGGTTGATGACGTTGAATGCACGCGAAGTGGTTTTAATCACGAGTGAGATTTAACCTAGATAAATCGCATTATGGTTTGGTAAGTAAACGAATTTTATTAAACTATTTTAGTAGGATTGTTGGGTGTATTTTTGTGAGTTTGAGGCTATTTTCTAATCTTAAAAAATGTTATTTTTAAGTATTTATAATTGATTTTTAATTAAAATAATAAAATAAAAATGATAAAAAAATATTTTATTTTTGCTACAGTTGATTTTGACCAGTTGACTTTGACCTGACCGTTGACCGGTTCAATGGTAGATTATTGTGCGCTGAGTGAGGCTCGAACCCGAGACCTTCCGTACGTGTGCACGCAGCTCTACCAACTGAGCTACGTGTCTAACCCGTTATATATCCGATTTTAATTATATATATACATTAATTAGAATTAACAGAAAATCATTTTTATTTTAAAAACAGCTTAAGCGGTTCGGCGGTGCGCTCCACAGGTCTCGAACCCGGGACCTGTGGGTTAATCTAACACACAGTCCACCGCTGGACTGTGTGTTTAACATGTTATATACTTTGATTTTTATTACACTTAAATACAATTTAGTTATTTCATTTTTCTGCCTTATTTAAAAAGAATAGATAATCGTCCGAGTCGGTGCTGAAGACCGGACTCGAACTCGTGACCAGCGATATAAACAAACACACAGTCCACCGCTGGACTGTGTGTTTAACTTGGTTATTATTCCGGTTATTAATATACTTAACATATAACTAAGGCGACTCCGGTTCAGTAACAAAAAAAAATAGATTTTATTAAGGCAGCGTGTGTGAGACGGGAATCGAACTCGAGACCTTTGCATGATTAACGTCTTATGTGCACACAGTCCACCGCTGGACTGTGTGTCTAACCCGAGTAAAATCCTGATTTATAATATACTTATATGATATAGAAAAACATCGTCTTCTTCGCCAATGTTGAACCAGAAATCGGGTCTGACTGGTTCGAGTTTTTATTCAAATTTCATTAGTGTTTTAGGTTAATTACTGGTAAGATAGAAGTAAAAAGAAAGGAAAATAAGCGGGAGGTATACCGACTCGCTTTCCTCTGTTTTCCGGCAGAACTCCGGCGACAGAAAACAACTCCGGCGTCTGGTGCCTTGCAGCAGCAAGTCTCCGGAAAGCTTGGAAAGAGTAAGGGTAACTTCGGTAAAGGTTTAGGGGATTCAGTGAAGCTCAGGGATTAAAACTCGGTTTTCCGGCGAAAAACAGGAAAGTTCCGGCGAGTGGAATTACGCCGAGAAAAGGTGTGATTTTTGAGCGAAAGTGTTTGTCGTCGGTTGTGGGTCAATTTATAGGACAAATCGTCAATGCACTTGGTCTGAATTCCGACTGTGTTCGTTATTTAAATTTTCCGGCGGTTATGAATTTGGTCGCGGACTTTAAACATCGGTTATAACCGATGTCTGATTAAAGGTTTACGTTATAACGTAAATCGTAGTTAAGATTCGCGGAAATTCCGGGATTCCGACGACTGAATTGTTTGGGCGCCGGTTTTGAATTCGCAACGTCATTATAACAATTAAATGATTTCATTATACAACAAACAAAGCAGTTGGCGCAGTGGTTTGTGTGTGAGTTGATAAATCGTTGACTGACTCGGTACAGACCCGGGTTCGAAACCCGGCAGATGTATTTCATTTTTATTTTGCGATTTTTGACAGTTTTTCAAAAACTAAATATATATTCGCGTATAATAATTGATTACGGATCGTTTAAAAATGTTTTGGACATTTAATTCGCAACGAAAATTTTGACTGACTGTTCGGTTGCTAAACGGAGCGGGTTTGGTAAATCCGTTTTTAACGGATGTTACAGTATCCCCTGCTTTTTAGAAATTTCGTCCCGAAATTTAAATAATGATATATTTTGACTAAAAGGGTGATGATGTTTTGTTTGACAGTTGTATGCTTAGCAAAATAAAGGCTTAAGTTTTTGTTCGAGGCGGTAACGTTCCTTGTAAGGGTGATGTACCCTATTCAGGAATCGCTTTTTGTTGCCTACTGTATAAGTATTGCTAAGCAAAAAAATGATTTGCTAAAAATGATATCATGCATAAGAGTTTAGATATGTTTGGGAAAATATGGTTACATCCTAAGGTAAAACTTCTAACACTACAATCTACATGGAACATAAATAAAAACACAACAGCTGATATTTAGACATGAATGAACACATCAGCAAATATTTGAACATGAATGAACACATCAGCAAATATTTGAACATGAATAAACACAACAGCAAATATTCGAACATGAATAGACACATCAGTGAATATTTGAACATGAATAAACACAACAGCAAATATTCGAACATGAATAGACACATCAGCGAATATTTGAACATGAATAGACACATCAGCGAATATTTGAACATGAATGAACACAACAGCAAATATTTGAATCCACATTCTGATAACATATATGTTTGAATGATGGAAGTTCCTCTCTCGTTTGTTATGATGGAGAGGTTAATTTATGTAGAAATGGAACACAATCCAATCTCTTTAAATAACATGATGATATAAATGTATCACAAATTCCAACCAATCCTACATGGAACTTCTCATAACCGCCTGATAATGCCTCTGATCCTTTGGCAAGAATACTTATATATAGGAAGTACCAGCGGCGTATCCACCATATTCTTGCCAAATTTTCATTAGTTTTATCCACAAGTTATGATTGGTTACCAAGAAACTAATAAATCCTACATAGAACTTCTCATAACCATCCGTTAATGCCTCTGATCCTTTGACAAGAATACTTATATATAGGAAGTACCAGCGGCGTATCCACCATATTCTTGTCAAATTTTCATTGGTTTTAACAGTGAATTATGATTAGTCCTATAACTCTACAATCAATACAACAAACATAAATTACTGAAATGAAATATATCTGTGCGATCAAGGCTCAATCGAACGGAGCCGATCGTTTTGCATGTACTGAAAATGAAATTGTGTGCTCAAGGCTCAATCAAACGGAGCCGAACATATTGAATGTACTGAAATTGAAATTGTGTGCTCAAGGCTCAATCAAACGGAGCCGAGCGTATTGCATGTACTGAATATGAATAACTTAACCACACAAACAGCCTATGCATGGAACCTCTCATAACCGCCTGATAATGCCTCCGATTATTTGACAAGAATACTTATATATAGGAAGTACCATCGGCGTATCCACCATATCCTTGTCAAATTTTCATTGACTTTATCCGCAAGTTATGGTAAGTTCGATGCGACTCTACTACAAACACCACAACCACTTGATACTGATAATGAAATTGTCTGTGCGCTCAAGGCTCAATCAAACGGAGCCGAACGTATTGAATGAAATTGTATGTGCGCTCAAGGCTCAATCAAACGGAGCCGAACGTATTGAATGTACTGAAATTGAACAACTTAATTTAAACAACCATCACACAATCAGCCTATGCATGGAACCTCTCATAACCGCCTAATAATGCCTCCGATCATTTGACAAGAATACTTATATATAGGAAGTACCATCGGCGTATCCACCATACCCTTGTCAAATTTTCGTTGACTTTATCCGAAAGTTATGGTTAGTTCGATGCGACTCTACTACAAACACCACAACCACAAGATACTGATAATGAAATTGTATGTGCGCTCAAGGCTCAATCAAACGGAGCCGAACGTATTGCATGAAATGTAAATTGAAATGTGCGCTCAAGGCTCAATCAAACGGAGCCGAACGTATTGCATGTATTGAAATGTAAAATTACGTAACCGATCAAGGCTCAAACAAACGGAGCCGATCGTGCGGGCACGCCAAGATCAACCACATAATAAAATGGGGATCCAACTCAACCTCGATGGATGGGGAGCCACGGCCTCGGCAAAAGCATATACCGAAAACAATATATAATATATAACATCCAATAATTTCTCTAACAGTCTACACATGTGATAAAAACATAAAACTAAACGATAGGAGTTGAATCTGGATCTTCAACGAAGAGGACTAGCTGAGTATCTTCATCAGGGCCGTCATTATCTTCGACAGGGTTGGCGTTGATATTGAAGACTCTTCCTCTTGCTGGTGGCATAGTGGTTGGGTTTTCTTGGTTAACTGGGTTTGATTGGGCTTGAGTGTTGATAACGTTAACCAATTGAGGGCATGTGTTTCTAAGGTGGGTAGGGTCGCCACAATTGAAGCAAGCTCGAGCATATGGGAACATGGGGTGTTGGGGTTGGTGATAAGTTTGGGCCATGTTTTGAGTAGGGGAAAAGGTTTGGTCTTGAAAGGTGCGACAAACATTGCTCAAATGACCATAACGTCCACAAGTTGTACATAGCCGGCAAGGTAAAGTAAGGGGATGGTGATAAAAACAGTTGTTGCATCGAGGGTAAGGTCCGAGATATGGTTTCTTATTTGGGTAAGCTGAGTTGGGTGCCACTTGGGTGATTGGGACAGCTCGGATGGGTATAGCGTGAAAAACGGGTTGATTTCGTTGAGTAGCAGCGAAAAGTCGCCCGACTCTTCTTCTCTTAGGATTGGGTTGAGAAGGGGATTCGGTTTGAGTGGAGTCGGAGGTTTCAGTCGATTCTTTATCCTTCTTCTTCTCCTCCTTGAAGTCTTTGTTTCGAATTCGGTTCTCGGTGAGCTCTGTTGCTAGCTCCATTGCTGCTTCCAAAGTTGCAGGCTTGGTACTTATCACAGGATCTTGAATCTTTGACGGAAGACCACGAATGTAGTGCTCGATCAAACGGTAGAGAGGAGTAAACATGTTGGGAACCATTTGATGTAATTCGAGGAATCTTTTGTTGTAGGTGGTGTGGTCTCCTTCCATTTGCTTCAATGAGTAAAATTCATCTTCCAACTTCTTGATTTCACTCCTTGGGCAAAATCGTCTGGTCATGATTTCCTTCAATTCGTTCCAAGTTAAGGACATAGCGTCTTCCACACCTCGTTTGGCCTTCTCTGTGTTCCACCAAGTAAGTGCTATCCCATATAGTCGACCGGTAGCATAACGCACTTTGCGATCATCAGGGCAATCGCAATTTAGAAAAGTATTCTCCATTTCTTCAAACCAATGGAGGAGTGCGGTGACACCTTCAGTCCCTTTATATTTCGGAGGGTCGCATGATTTGAAATGCTTGTAGGTGCATTTAGTGGTATTTGGGGAAGAGTTGAAAATGTTTTGGTTTGCTTGATTGACAGGATTATCGGTAAGTGCTTGTTGAACTTGGATTACAATGTTGGGTATTACGGCAGCCATTTGTTGAGCGATTAAGGCAGCCATGCGCTCGCGGGTTTTTCTTGCTCTCGTCTTCCTACGGGCGAGGTTAGAAGACATCTACAAGGAATACATGACAAGAGTATGAGTTGGATGCTTTTGGGATCATGGGTCGCATTCAAGAATGATCATTTATAAAATAATTATACAAAAATACTACATCCATAGGGTGTCTTGGGCTTTGCTCGCTGTTAGGCCCGTCATGCCGCCATACTTTACCTTGTGTAATCATGTGGGCCCCCATGAATACCGGTTTTTCATATGGTTCGCACGGTTTCTGCCTGGTTGCGTACACAAAAACCCGGGAAAATCGAGAAATATGTATACAACGTGTGATGTTCGGAATGTGTCCAGGTGTAGACACGGTGACACCTCAAAGTAGGGTTAGTTCGAACGACGTTTGGTGTGGCATGCTTTGGCCTAATAGGTCCTTCGTACTCTCATCGTTGGTCCCCAGGTAGGCAAACTGGTCCGTTATATTGGATTTATACGAATGCCAGCCTAGACAGGACGTTCCGACTACCGGTACTTGTACCCTTCCAGTTACTACATGCCCGTCGCAGAACTTACTTTGATGAGATTTGAAAATTGCATAAAAATCTTTGGATAACGAGAGTATGAAAATAAATTGAACACATGAACATCGATATATGTATAATGAATATGTATATATGTATAATGAATATGTATATGAGCATGTATGTTTGACTGAAATGTAAACAAATATGAAACAAATAAATATCACAAGTTGTATGTAACCACCTAATCAATTTAAAATTTAGGCAGACTATAGTATAGGCTCTAAAGGTCTAATAACCTATCCTATATCCCTATAGTCATGGCTCTGATACCAATCTGTCACACCCGACCCGCAGCGGATAAGGTGATCGGGGCATGATTGGGTTATCATCAAAGCTCATGACATTTATTAAACGTTTCATATTCATTAATACAAATTAAATGGAAATTTACAATGATTGCTACAACATGATTTAACTACAAACTAAACTTCTTTGTTCTCTTCTAAGGCATATCCTATGTTTTCCTTGCTTCAACCTGTTCACCTGTATCATGTGTAAAAAGGTTTTTGGATCAACATAATGTTGGCGAGTGAATCCTATGGAAAACATTTGAACAATTTATTTAGATTGATTATGAAATATGTGCACAACCAAACATGAGTAAAATTAGATATAACTTGATCAACAATCATAAGATGTTAAATGAAACACACATGAATAATAATGGAACAATTAAAGGCACGCGATGCTCAACTCGTCTCTCACGAGGAACTGAAGGCCTGATGAATGAATTTCATAATCATGATAATATGAATAACACAACTACAAACAATATAACTCAATGAAAACACACATGAACAATAATGAATTTGAATTGAAGCACGTGATGTTCTACTCGTTTCCCACGAGGAACTGATGGGCTTAATGTATGAGTTTCATGTAATTTGACAAACGGAATATAAGTAAATCACAACAATAAATCAATCTAAGTTTAAGTCATGATGTGGTATGGCACAAGTTTAAATAAATAAATTAATTATTTCATAACACATGACACACCCCAAAACGTGTAATTTAAAAGGGGAATTGTAAGATTCACTCACAGTGGGTGCGTTCGGTTGATGACGTTGAATGCACGCGAAGTGGTTTTAATCACGAGTGAGATTTAACCTAGATAAATCGCATTATGGTTTGGTAAGTAAACGAATTTTATTAAACTATTTTAGTAGGAT
Organism: Scalesia atractyloides; assembly: GCA_947069175.1. Taxonomy (NCBI): domain Eukaryota; kingdom Viridiplantae; phylum Streptophyta; class Magnoliopsida; order Asterales; family Asteraceae; genus Scalesia; species Scalesia atractyloides. The sequence continues at coordinate 20,571,815 of CAMTDV010000024.1, read as the reverse complement.
TGTTGGGTGTATTTTTGTGAGTTTGAGGCTATTTTCTAATCTTAAAAAATGTTATTTTTAAGTATTTATAATTGATTTTTAATTAAAATAATAAAATAAAAATGATAAAAAAATATTTTATTTTTGCTACAGTTGATTTTGACCAGTTGACTTTGACCTGACCGTTGACCGGTTCAATGGTAGATTATTGTGCGCTGAGTGAGGCTCGAACCCGAGACCTTCCGTACGCGTGCACGCAGCTCTACCAACTGAGCTACGTGTCTAACCCGTTATATATCCGATTTTAATTATATATATACATTAATTAGAATTAACAGAAAATCATTTTTATTTTAAAAACAGCTTAAGCGGTTCGGCGGTGCGCTCCACAGGTCTCGAACCCGGGACCTGTGGGTTAATCTAACACACAGTCCACCGCTGGACTGTGTGTTTAACATGTTATATACTTTGATTTTTATTACACTTAAATACAATTTAGTTATTTCATTTTTCTGCCTTATTTAAAAAGAATAGATAATCGTCCGAGTCGGTGCTGAAGACCGGACTCGAACTCGTGTACCAGCGATATAAACAAACACACAGTCCACCGCTGGACTGTGTGTTTAACTTGGTTATTATTCCGGTTATTAATATACTTAACATATAACTAAGGCGACTCCGGTTCAGTAACAAAAAAAATAGATTTTATTAAGGCAGCGTGTGTGAGACGGGAATCGAACTCGAGACCTTTGCATGATTAACGTCTTATGTGCACACAGTCCACCGCTGGACTGTGTGTCTAACCCGAGTAAAATCCTGATTTATAATATACTTATATGATATAGAAAAACATCGTCTTCTTCGCCAATGTTGAACCAGAAATCGAGTCTGACTGGTTCGAGTTTTTATTCAAATTTCATTAGTGTTTTAGGTTAATTACTGGTAAGATAGAAGTAAAAGAAAGGAAAATAAGCGTGAGGTATACCGACTCGCTTTCCTCTGTTTTCCGGCAGAACTCCGGCGACAGAAAACAACTCCGGCGTCTGGTGCCTTGCAGCAGCAAGTCTCCGGAAAGCTTGGAAAGAGTAAGGGTAACTTCGGTAAAGGTTTAGGGGATTCAGTGAAGCTCAGGGATTAAAACTCGGTTTTCCGGCGAAAAACAGGAAAGTTCCGGCGAGTGGAATTACGCCGAGAAAAGGTGTGATTTTTGAGCGAAAGTGTTTGTCGTCGGTTGTGGGTCAATTTATAGGACAAATCGTCAATGCACTTGGTCTGAATTCCGACTGTGTTCGTTATTTAAATTTTCCGGCGGTTATGAATTTGGTCGCGGACTTTAAACATCGGTTATAACCGATGTCTGATTAAAGGTTTACGTTATAACGTAAATCGTAGTTAAGATTCGCGGAAATTCCGGGATTCCGACGACTAAATTGTTTGGGCGCCGGTTTTGAATTCGTAACGTCATTATAACAATTAAATGATTTCATTATACAACAAACAAAGCAGTTGGCGCAGTGGTTTGTGTGTGAGTTGATAAATCGTTGACTGACTCGGTACAGACCCGGTTCGAAACCCGGCAGATGTATTTCATTTTTATTTTGCGATTTTTGACAGTTTTTCAAAAACTAAATATATATTCGCGTATAATAATTGATTACGGATCGTTTAAAAATGTTTTGGACATTTAATTCGCAACGAAAATTTTGACTGACTGTTATTTACAATTATAACATACAATAACACTTGATAGCATACATGAACATACCAATATCATACGATAACTAACATAAATGAACTGTGCGATCAAGGCTCAATCAAACGGATCCGATCGTATTGCATGAACTGGAAATGTAAATTGAACTGTGCGATCAAGGCTCAATCAAACGGAGCCGATCGTATTGCATGAACTGGAAATGTAAATTGAAATGACCGATCAAGGCTCAATCAAACGGAGCCGATCGTGCGGGCACGCCACAGTTCAACCGCATAATAAAATGGGGAACAAGCTCAACCTCATGGATGGGGAGCTGCGGCCTCGGCAAATGCATGTACTGTAATAATAATTTGCATCCAATAATAACTACCTAACAGCAACAAACTAATACACATGTCATGATATGATGTATGCACAATAGTTTCGTTATAATATGTAAATAAACAAAGACACATGATACACCCCAAAAACGTGATTAAAACGGGGAATTTGAAAGGTTCACTCACATTGGGTGCGTTGAATTGGAGATGGTGAGATGCGCACGATTTAGATGAGCGAGTCGACGAAGAGTACTAACCTAAATAATAATGGAAAAATATATTAAATGGATGGATGTTATTAAGGATTTTAATGAAATTTTTAGATATATTTTTTATGAGTTTATGGCTATTTTCTATCTTTAAAAATGTTATTTTTAAGTATTTTTTATTGATTTTTAAATTAAACTAAATAAATAAATATATAAAAAAAATATTATTTTTTTACTGTTGACCGTTGACGTTTCGGTCAGCGGATATTTCTCGCGCCGGGCGGGATTCGAACCGGCGACCTTCCGTTCACGTGCACGTAGCTCTACCAACTGAGCTACGTGACTAACCCGTTATAAACTCGGTTTTAATTATATTTATATACTTATTTGAATAAACCGAAAATTCCTTTATTTGCAAAAATGTTTTAATTCCATTGGACCGGTGCTTGTGACAGGATTCGAACGCGCGACGTGAAGTTTATGTTGCACACAGTCCACCGCTGGACTGTGTGTCTAACCCGGTTATATTCTTGGTTTTTATTATACTTAACAACTACCTGTTTTAACCCGTTTAGTTCATGATTAAAAAGGCATGTTATTACACAAGGCGTGCGCATAGCAAGGATCGAACTCGGGACGTGTATGTGAAATTTGCACACAGTCCACCGCTGGACTGTGTGTCTAACCCATTTAAAATACCGTTTTTAATTATACTTATGTTCTGATAGAACTTCATCTTCTTCACCGATTACACAGGCAACATAACTCGACTGATTACGATTGATTTGTGATTTACAAAGTTTTTAGACATTAACAGTAAATCAAGAGTAAGGAATGGAGAGAGTTTAAGGAACATAATTTACCGATTGATGATATTCACAGAAATCCGGCGGAGGTTCGTCGGTACTGGAAATAAACTCCGGCTGTTGAACCAATTAACATCGTTGATCGATTATTCATAAAGTTGAATCAACTAAACAAGGTTTAAAAGAAGTGTAGGATATCTTACCAGTTCACAGTGGGATTCCGGCAGTCTCAGAAACTTTCCGGCGAAGGTAAGATTTCTGATAAACGTTGGCTAGAATCGATTCTGGTGATAGAGTTGTGTTAGAGACTGATTAATCACATGTTTTAAACTGAAAGAGTCAGAGGAATTACCGTGAGAATGTGAGTCCCGGTTTTCCGGTGACTTGCAGAAAAATTCCGGCGAACAGATTTAGAAGATCTTATGGTTCAGGAATGTGACGAAAATGAAATTGGATATTGTTGTGATAGTTCTGAATCGTGTAAATGATCTGGAGCTCGAAATAAATCAGAACATGATGAAATTTTCGGTTTCAAAAGCCGAAATGATAAAGCTTAATGTTCAATCAATTCTGACTTAATTAGAAACCGTCGCATATCGGCTATAACTGAAATTGTGAGGTAAACAATCGATTGGACGATTGGTTTACCGATTACCGGTTTTCAGATGGTAATATTGATTAAACTGAGTTTGTGTATAAGTTTCTTTTGTTTTCATATAGTTAACAGAAAATACATTGTGGCGGAGCGGTTTGGGGAATGGATGTTAAGTCTTGGCGACTCAGCTGACCCGGGTTCGAGTCCCGGCAGCTTCACTTATTTTTTATTTGTTTTATTTTAACTTTTTATCAAATATGATTTTTATAGTTTAGTTAATTTATTAATTATGTAACGTTTTAACTCAAAATAACCATAAATAATTAATGCACGTTCATAACTTGGTACTTGATTACAAAATGGAGCGGGTTTTGGAGACCCGAGTTTTACAAATGTTACAGTATAACTGAACACTATTATGCTCATTGTTCGTTAAAAGGTCACTCAGAGGCATAGTTTAAGCATGGTGACACGTTTAACCCCTCAACTTTAATTATTCACCACTCAGAGGTTATAAAATAACATGTTGGCGATTTTAGTCCTTCTCGCCTGGCACACGGCATACGAGGATCAGCGGGACACGTGTCAAAATTTTACGGGACAGGTTTTTACGAGGTGTTACATCCTCACCCCTTTAAAAGAAATCTCGACCTCGAGATTTATTCAAATAGATAGGGATACTTTTGTCGCATAATGGACTCAACTTCCCATGTATACTCGGGACCTCGTTGAGCATCCCACTTGACCTTTACAATAGGCACGTGCTTTCTACGAAGCTTCTTAACCTGACGATCTTCAATCGCTATCGGTTTCTCAATGAAATGCAGGTTTTCGTCAATTTGCACATCTTCGTGCAGCATTGCTAGCGACTCATTCGCTAGACGTTTCTTTAAGTTTGAAATGTGGAACACATCATGACTCCACTTAGCTTTTCAGGGAACTTGAGCTTGTAAGCTACGGACCCGAGTCGTTCGATAATCTCGAACGGTCCTTATATCTTGGGCTCAACTTGCACTTTTTATCAAATCGCATGACGCCTTCCCAAGGTGACACCTTTAGTAACACTTTGTCCCCAATTTGGAACTGAAGAGGTTTGCGCCTCTTATCCACGTAGCTCTTCTGCCTATCTCGGGCAGCTTTGAGAGGGTCGCGAATTTGCAAGATTTTATCCGCCGTTTCTAGGCCTATCTCAGGTCCTGTTAGTTGGGCTTCCCCAACTTCTGCCCAACAAACGGGCGTTCGACATTTTCTCCCATACAAGGCCTCAAAAGGTGCATCCTTGATGCTTGTATGATAAGTGTTGTTATAGGAGAATTCAATCAAGGGTAGGTGGTCGTCCCAACTACCAGCTAAGTCGATCACACATGCACGTAGCATGTCTTCCAAAGTTTGAATGGTACGCTCACTCTGTCCGTCAGTCTACGGGTGATAAGCGGTACTGAAGTTCAATCGAGTGCAGGATTGTTGGAACTTTTCCAAAAATGAGAGGTGTATCTTGTATCTCTATCGGATACAATAGATATTGGCACTCCATGTAGGGACACGATCTCGTCCACATACTTCTTGGCCAACTTGTCCGAACTAAACGTTTCTTTGATTGGAAAGAAATATGAAGTTTTTACTAAAACATTGATACTGGCACTTTTGACACGGGGCCGTGTCTCTCAAACACACCCTCGTGTCTAGTATCTGATTTTTGAAAAATTTGTTGTTTTTAACCCATTTTTACAAATTTAATCAAATTTAACCAATTGTGGACACATTGAGGACAATGTGTAATTTAAGCGTGGGGGGGGGGGGCTTGAGTTTGTTTGACTTAAATCAACCCTTACACAAAACTCTACTCCGCAAATCTTTTTCAAAAATATTTTTTAGTTTTTTTTGTCTTGTTTTTAGTTTAAGCTAGAAACCAAGTTCTAAAAATTCATGTTTTATACAAATTAACAACCGATAGCGTCGTGATAAAAAGAACCATATAGGAAAATTTTATAATAAAAAGCCATTACATTCTTTTTAAAATTTGATTGTGCATATAATTTCACACTTTACCCTTTTTTCCCACAAACTGTGAGTTTTGAGCCTTTACTGAGCATTCAATATCATAACTTTACTAAATGCTCACTTTTTCATTTCTTGTGTGAATAGCCCGTACGGTTCTTAAAAATCTAGAACTTGACAAGACATACATTCTCAATCCTTACCAACTTATCCAAGTGATTGAGGCATTAGGACCATAATCTCCTTTTATTTTTTTTTCAACCTTATTTTCTTTTTAAACTCCCCACTAAATTTTCCCTTAGTCAACCCTTTTGAGCCTAAACCTTTCATTTCAAAACCCGCAAATACCATTTTTGCATAAATCACCCATCACCTAGAAACCATTTTTTTTAGTTAAAATTCGGTTCTTTAAAATAAACAAAAAGACGTGACTTAGTTATCTTGTGAATATTATTAAAAAAAATTCTTTCTAGTTGCTTGAAATAAAATAAGCAAATTTATTGCTTATAAGACTTTAGTTTATACCTAAGTCACAAACAAATAAATTATCAAAAGAAAACCGACATTTTACGCTTTTAGCCACTTTTCAAATAAAACTACCCTACTCTTAAACCAATAAACCTACCCTTGAAAAGTCCTCTTGATATTCACAAGGATTTTGTTAAAAACGGGGAGGTTTGATTACTTGTCAAGTATATGGTAGGAGTAAGTTTCATACTGGGACCGGGCGTTTCACTTATACATCTTCGGCCGAGTGTGAGTGATCACTTGTGAGGTGTGTGAATTTATATATAGCAAAATGAAATTTTAAAAGGCATGTTATGCCCAAAGATAATTATTTTTCTTAAAATGAGTTCTAAATAAATCATGTCGAATAGCATTGTAAATAAAATAAAAACAAGAATAAAAAGAACTTGGATTCCCGACACTCTAGAAACAAGACCTGAAAACTTCTTCTCTACCAATTTCATTTAGGTGTGTAAGCAATATTAAAAGAGTTTTGCTTGAGGACAAGCAAAGATTCAAGTATGGGGGTTATTTGATGCGCCAAATGTAACATATAAATTATATATCAACCATTTTTAGTACTAATATTGGAAAAAGTTTGTTTCTTTGTTATAATTTTGATTTCCAGGATTAAAAGAGCTTAAATGTACAAAAGAAACAAATTAATGGCAAAAACCAACATGAATACAAAAAAGGGAAGCAAATACATTATACCAACCCTTCGAGCTTCACCCCAAGACCAAACACAACAAATCAGAAGATAAGCATGGGCCGTGCCTGCTAGGCATGGGGTCGTGCCACACTCAAGATTCCATAAGAAGAAGATAAACAGAATCCGACAAGAGACACGGGTCGTGTTCCATAGACACGGACCATGGTCAACTTCAAGATATGCAAATCATGGATAGTACATCAAGTACATAGCCCTTGGCAAACCATTTCTCTCACACTTGCCATCACCATCACCACACCACACAATCATTCGAGTTTAGAGTCTGTAGTAGTCTCGGGATCCAAGATTGATCGTAAGAGGCTTTGTCAAACTATGGTCATGCTTGGCTAATCTCTTACGTCACTTGGTGAAGCCCAAATCTTTTATGTATTACATTTGATTTCAATCTTTGGTTGGTTTTTAATTGGGTTTGTATTAATGACTTTAATAACTAGTTTTTTAGATTGAAAGTAAATTTTATCCTATCATTTCTTCATGTTTTGTTGATTCACTCATTCGTATCTTTACGGTCTATATAAAGTATGTTAACTGCTTGGAAGGGGGTTAGAAGGGTGGTTTGAGTAAAGTTCTTGCCTCGTGTTGTAGAGAGTGATAGTGTTATATCGTGTTTTATAAATTTAAAGCTTATAAAAAGAGTAAAAATGTATAAAAATTATAGTAAAATTATACTCACTCTCGCTCACGTCAGGTATGCTTCAAATGATGGCTAGACCCTTTCCTACAATGACCGGAACCACTCATTTTCGATCAACGAACAGCTTTTGTTCGTCGTTGCACCTCAATAACTACGGTGATCATTGTTTTGGTTCCATTATTAGTGAAACTACATTATCATTCACCAAAACTCCATTTTGTTGCTAAAACAAAAATTATCTAGAACTGCCAATATTTGGATCAAGATCTTTGATTAGTTTTTTCATTCATTTATATGACTTTTTCCAAAATAGAACTTAGTGTGTTTCGGACTTAGGAGCGGCATTTGTAAAATAATACAAAACACATTTTTCACTCGAGTTACAGGAGAATGGCGGGCAGATCTCCTTCTTCAAGAGTCGGGTTTATCAAAATTTATAGAATCTGTAGAACATCTATTGAAATTTGCAGCCTCCAATTTTCTACCATCAGGTACTAACGGTATTTGCTTATGTGACGATTAGTATTTTTAGTTTTATGATAATTGACATATTAAAAAAGAATATGTATACGTGATTAAATTTTCTTTGTTACTTTGGAAGTCATCTTACTACAATACTAAAACAACAATCACTGCAATAATCAATAAAAGCCTATATGCCAAAATCACGATTCGAAAATAATATACTTGTTTAATTAAACTCTAGAGTAGAATATTAACAAAAATCATCTTTACAAACTCATCTTTACATAAGGGGAATAATTAATAATTATATTCAACTCTAATTATAGTTTTTCCATCAATTTCATATCTCACATACATCTTTTAAATATTATATTAGTCTAAAGACACAACAAATAAGGAAAGTTATTAAGATAAAGAAGGAAATTAAAGAAAAATGTTTTCTCCTAAACCAAAGAGAGATGGAGTAAGAGATTGCCACATGGCAATATAGACTTAAGTTTATGTCATGTGGCATAAAATTGTTTTATTTTGGTATAATTAATAGACTCATATTATTACAAAACTAATTTACGAGAAATAAAAATTTATATAAAGTCCTTCGTCGTATTATGTTATATCACAATTGCTTATAAGAATGGTGAGAATAAGTTATAGGGGTGTGGGAATATAATGACCCTATAAGAGTATTTTGTAAACGACCCTATCAATTAACTATTTGTCTTAATCGAATATTTTTATATAGTTTCTTATTACAGTAATTATTAAATATTTTATTACGTAATCCTTGTTTTTATTGAGAAATTTAAAATTTACGGTTCTTTTGTTTTATTATTTAGAACGTGTAATTTACATCAAAGGGAATCTGAAAAACTTTATATTGATACTTTAAAAAAGACAAATATAAGGAAAAAGACTCCGTTGGTGATCCATCGTTACTTTTGTTGCTATTTAAACTATTGGTAACTATGTTTGTATAATGTTGGTAGAAAGCACTCTTAGTGATCCGTTGGTAAATTCTTTACCCACATCTTTTACCTAACACAGTATCATCGGTAGATAACCAAGGGTACCCACTTTCATCGAAAAATTATTGACGAATTCGTTTTATGATGAAAGCCAAGTTTTTTGTAGTGATTTACTTTTAGTGTTTTGCAGAACTAATTATACTATACATTAATTTTATGTGTCTGGTGGCTATCACATCAGCTTCCGACCACCAGCATTTAATTCATTTTCAAAAAAAATTTCCCGAATACGTTTCTATAAACTTTTGATCATATTATGACTTTTACTTTGTAGTTTTCTCTTCTGGTTCTTACAACAATTGTTAGTACCGTACATGTTCCATAACAAACCAACTGACACTGACCAGGTGTTGCCCCATCACCCGCCACAACAAGCACAAAATGATACTAGTTTTTTTGGGAGGTATTTTTAATAAAAGATTGAGTGTTCATTTAGAATTTACATTTGAGATAGATGGTAAACGGGCAACAAGCTGTGCCGCTACCCTTTTTTAATAGCAAAACTAAGTTTTTTAAAAACTACGTCCATAGATCTCGGGGTCATAATATTACTAGTTTTATTTAATATTGTGATGTTGATATGCGTTTATTACAATACGAATTCACGAGAAACAAAAACTAATATAAAGTCACCTTCCCATAATATTATCACATGTGCTTTTCATTTTGTTTTATTTTCTTTTATACGATCGACCCTATCATTTATTTATTTGTCTTGATTGACTAAGCTAAATAACACCAGTTTTTTGGAAGTGAGGGGTTGTGATTATGACGGTGGTGAGGAAGCCATGATTGGAGAGGCTAGTATATAAGTGACGGTGCCAGGTCTTCGATGTGTAGAATGACACGGGTTAGACTTGAAGACTTTAAAGGAGCTTTAAGATGAAAAAGTGTTGCCATATATTATCACGTAACACCATATAAGCTTGATAGAAATGATTCAAAAGGTGTTATGAGGCTTTATGTGAGAAGAAAAAGTTATTGGCTGATGTGAGGAGTTGTTGATATTTTTTTATAAAAAAAAGGATTTTTATTTACCAACTATAAAATCTTATCTTTTGACTTTGGAGATCCATGGTGAGGAGTTATTGATTTTTTTATATATATAAAAAAGGATTTTTGTTTACCAACTATAAAATCTTATCTTTAGACTTTTGAGATCCATGATTTAATAATGTAAAGAGTAAATTGTCATTTTCGTCCTAAGGTTTGGGTATGTTTGTCATTTTCGTCCAAAAATGACACTTTTGTACCATTTTGTCACTTACGTTTTCAACTTTTTGCCTCTTTCATCCAAATACCTAACAAAGTCATTTTGTAACGTTAGATGGGGTATTCTTGAAATTTTCAAATGATAAGTGGCTAACGTGTAATTTTTTTGGATAAGTAACCCACTCCCAAGCCACCCAAATGTATTTCATTAGACACACTAGAACCAGCCGAATGAATTTGGGATGATTGGTTTGGAATTAAATAAGCAATCCCAAACAAGCTCTAATTGTGAGGGGAAACCACTTCGGTCTAGGTGGCGCCTATGTGATTGTGCGACACGTGTCATCCCCAGTCAGCAATGGGGCATATGGAGCGTTTTTCTAATATGGATGTAGTGGGGATGTGGGCATTGTGGGGCATTATGTTCAAAGGGGTGTAAAAAATTAAATAAAAAAACTAATGATATTGAGTTGGAATGATAGATTGGCAACAAAACAAATTGCACGGCGTGTTATAAAGGACGCCTCTCGCTTTTTTTTTTGTCAAAAACGCCCAGGTGGTGTTCCGGGGCGTTGTGGGCGTTTTCGAAGGCAAAAATGCCTGAAACTGCCCACTACGCATGGTCTTACATAGATGATTTTTTATATTTTAAAATCTAAAAAAGTTAATATTTAAGGGAAACATATTCGCAACTGGCTAGCAGGAAAGAAATTTAAAAAAAATATTAGTTATATTTTACCATTAAATATTTTGATATGCTCATAAGCATCCTTTTTGTTTCTTTACGTCGAGGTTTGGGGTAATTCAATATACCTAAATGTATTTTCCCTTAAAGTATAAGATCCAAAATTATCTAGTTGTGGTTAACAATCATAAGTATTGATGGCTAGTACTCTATATATGTTTCATTATTGTCACACCATAAATAAGTTGCACTGAACAATATTATTGAAGATAGGGCTTGTTTCTGAATCCATCAAACACGTAGATTTTGTAGGGCATTCTTCAAGGACTACAAACAATAATTCATGTGACATTTAATAGATAGCAACCTTTATTTATATATTTATTCCACTGAAAAAGACTAGTGGTAAGAATCATAACTATTCTCCATCAAGAAGATCCAACATGACCACATCGTCTATGGAAAAATCAAACAAGCTGTTTTGGTCATCGACTTGCTCGACAACATCTAAACCGTCCCCCTCCGCTGAAAGTCCACCAAAAGACCACCCAACTTCATGACCGATTTCCTTCACCGGTCTTCCAATAACCCGTCCAAATACTCATTAATATTGTAATAGATAACTTGGGTGACGAGACTATGTCTTGGGAGATATTAAAGCCATTGTCGACACTCTCAATATTTGATGATGTTATCAAGTTATGGGTGTCATGTGATGTAATATGTGGCTGCAAATTTAAAGCTTTGGAAATGGTACGTGGTTGAGGCTTAATAATTGTGACCATGGTAGGCGGTGATTGTTCATCATCTTTAAGTTGCTCTTTTTGTTGTTTGCAGCGGGATTTAAGATGTGTGTTCCAGTAGTTTTTCACATCATTTGCAGTTCTTCCTGGTATTCTCCCGGCAATCATGACCATCTAAAATTAAAATCCAGATTAACACGTTCAACGTATGATCTTTTTGTTTTATGGTATCTATTCATGAAAATAAGTAATATATAAAGTGCAGTATGTCTTTTATAGGATTATATTATTTATTTACCTGTTTCCTAGAAGCTTGTGAAGTCTAAGCATGAGGTCAACTTCATCTTCAGCAAAATCTCCTCTTTTTATATTTGGTCTTAGATAATTTAACCATCGTAGCCTACAACTCTTTCTGCATCGGTTTAAGCCTGCAATCATAAAAAATTATGTTCACATACGTTATGTTATGTACAACTCAATTGTCAATTTTTGATAAATTTTGTATACAAACATATTTAAAAACAAAACTATGTGTTCCAAACATATCTTCAAACTTTTCTCTTTCTAAAAAATTGAAAAATAAGGAAAACATTTGAAACACGGGCATGTTTAACCTGCTCTGAGAGGTACAAGGTGCCATTTTCCTTCGCCAAATTTCTCGATACAATTCTTGAGAAGCATATCTTCTTCGGCTGTCCATGCGCCTTTCCTCACCACTGAATTCGTATCACAACTCGTCTCGTTCTTTTGTTCTCCATGTGATGTTATATATGTAATATGAAGCACGTTTCCTCAACACCAGTTGGAATGTTTCTTATATAGACACATATTGAAGACTTGTAGTATATGTGTCACCTATCGTACCACATATGTACTACTTACGTGCATGCTCATGTTTCCACACAAAATAGACTTTCCAGTTTACACAGTAACAAATTTAAAATACTATAAATTAAAACGACTACCAAAAGAATTCGTAACTTTCTAAAGCTGAAATCTCAAATCGAAGCACTAAAATATGGTGTAGGAACCGTTCGTGCAAATTAAAAATAAAACAATTTTTATTATGATTAGAATAGGAAATAAACGAAAACAGTAATTACAAGTACTGATTACAACTGAAATAAATAACAAAATACAAGAACTTGATGAAGAAAAATAAACGCCGGAGAACGCCGGTGGCCATCGTGTTTAACACGGGTCCCTTAAAACAAATTCCGAGCCTCCCGAGAGAACTCGTTTTGTTTCCCAGGGTACAACAGCAGAAGCAGTATGTACTGCCGGAGAAGGCTCGAGGATCCGAAGAATACCTTGAAACAAGAAGAACGAAGATCCGAGAGGAAGAACAATTTGCATGAAGTTGCTATATGTTCTGGTGTGTCTTCTTCAGCATCCCAAGTCCTCTATTTATAGTGGAGCGTGAGTTGAAACAGCAAAACTGAGTTAAATGAGAGAATTAAACTGCATTAAATGTCTTTAATGCACTTTAATTCGTCATGTAACTCTCAGTAAAAGCTCTTAATGCGTCTGTTTCAGCTGCAGATATGAAACTGCTGAAGTCTGGAAGCTGCTGTGAAGCCATGCGCGCGCACGCGCAGGCATTGGCGCTCCAGTTGCTGAAGTCTGGAAGCTGCTGCAAAGCCATGCGCGCGCGCGTAGGCGCTGGTGCTCCAGTTGCTGAAGTCTGGAAGCCATGCGCACGCGCGCAGGAACTGGTGCTCCAGTTGCTGAAGTCTGGAAGCTACTGCGAAGCCATGCGTGCGCGCGCAAGCACTGGTGTACCAGTTGCTGGCTTCCTTGGTTGCGTGGTGCGTGCACCAATAACGAGACACGCGCGCGGGGCCATCTGTGAGCCTATACCTGCGCGCCACACAGTCGCGCAACATTAGCTCACTTCAGTGCCCTAGGCGCGCATCACTTAGGTGCACACCAGGAGTCCGCGCATCCTGGACTTGTACCCTTGCGCCCCCGCGCATGCCTCATCAACCATTGGTCCTTGCAACCTCTGTCTCTAGCCACGCGCGCGCGTACAAAAATACAAAGGCGGCTCTCAAACGGCTCGCGGCGATACGAGTGTGCGAAGTGTAAAGTGCGCCATCAACGCCACATTGCGCCTCAACGCCCACGCCACGCGCGCGCGCGCGTGTGCAAGTGCGTAGTTAGGGTGCTCTGCACCCTTCGCGAAGGACACTAGTGTGTGCTTCCATGAAACAATAAGGAAGGAGTGTCTCCACTTAAATACCCATTTAAGTTTCATCACCCGTTGAGAGTAGTTGTCGTACCGTGTTAAATCTACATCGAATGCGCCTTGACCTTCCATTGTACATTGAGCTTTGAGCTCTACCAATCGCTGATTGGCTGTCACAATGTATGCAAATCGCTGGCAATGGTTTTGGCCATCTTGGAATGTTTTACACAAATTGACGTAGCCATTCCTCCTCCTCTCCTGACTTATCCAAGGCGATAAATTCAGATTCCATGGTGGATCTTGCTATAAAAGTTTGCTTCGAAGACTTCCAAGCTATAGCTGCTCCCCCAAGTGTAAACACGTAACCACTTGTTGATTTGGAATCTTTACTATCCGATATCCAGTTCGCATCAGTGTATCATTCGATCACTGCTGGTTGTCGGTTATAGTGCAGTCCATAGTCTCTTGTGTATCTTATGTATCTTAGCACCCTTGTTATACTTTTCCAATGGTCATGACTTAGATTACTAGTATATCTACTTAGCCTACTTACCGCGTATGCTAAGTCGGGTCTAGTACATGTCATTAGATACATTAGACTGCCAATAATTCTTGAATACTCTAACTGAGCAACCACCTCTCCTCTATTTTTACTTAGATGTAGGGAAGTATCAACCGGAGTTCGAGCTACACTCATATCTCCTGAATTGAACTTTTCAAGAATTTTATCCACATAATGAGATTGACTTAACACAAGACCATTTTGGGTTTAATGATTTTTACTCCAAGAATCACATCCGCCAAACCCATGTCTTTCATGTCAAATCTCGCTTTCAACATGTGTTTTTAGCTTTGATCATTTTATCATTACTCCCAATGATAATCATATCATCTACATAAAGACATAAGATCACATAACCTTCATTTGTGTCTTTGAAATAAACACATTTATCACACTCATTTATTTTGAAACCGTTGTTAATCATTACATGATCAAACTTTTGGTGCCATTGTTTTGGAGCTTGCTTCAAGCCATACAAAGACTTGATGAGTTTACATACTTTACCCTCTTGAACTGGGGCGGAGAAACCTTCCGGTTGCTCCATGTAAATCTCTTCTTCTAAATCGCCATTTAGAAATGCGGCTTTAACATCCATTTGGTGAATTTCCAAATTTCTTAAAGCCGCTATAGCAATCACCAATCTGATGGAAGTTATATGTGTCACAGGCGAGTATGTGTCAAAGTAATCTAGACCTTCTTTTTGTCTAAATCCTTTTATCACCAACCTAGCCTTGTATTTATCAATACTTCCATCAATTTTCATCTTCCTTTTAAATATCCAACGGTATCCAAGTGCTTTGCAACCCGGTGGAAGATCTACTAGCTCCCAAGTGTGATTTTGCAATATTGAGTCTATTTCATTCTTTATTGCTTCTTTCCATTGAGGTCCTTCCGAGGAAGAAACTGCTTCGCGATAGGTATTGGGCTCGCCCTCAACCATGTAACTCACGAATTCCGGACCAAATGATTTATCAACCCTTGGCCTTTTGCTTCGTCTAAGGTTACCCTCGTCAACCTCGGGTCGTACATGTGTGTCATCATTGATCACATCATCAACTTGTGTAGATGAGCTTTCACCTGCTTCGAAATTTGGTGTTGATGAAGTTGCATGTGTTTGTCCTAGAATAGGAAAACATTTTTAAAGTATGACACAATGTTTGGATTTGGCCTCCATGAAAGTGTTGTTTTGCACATTTGGGTTCTTGGAGTCATACACAAGAAATCTATGCGTGGTACTTTGGTGCGCATACCCAATAAATATACAATCCACCGTTTTGGGTTTTATCCTAAGAGCCTTAGGAGGTGGCACCATCACCTTTGCTAGGCACCCCCACACTTCAAGTATTTGTATGAAGGCTCCTTTCCTTTCCATAACTCATATGGAGTTACGTCCCTCTTCTTGAGTGGTATATTGTTTAAAAGATAATTAGCCGAGAGAATGGCATCCCCCCACATTTCGTGGCTCACTCCCGAGCTAATCAACATGGCGTTCATCATTTCTTTTAATGTACGGTTCTTACGTTCCGCCACGCCATTTGATTGTGGAGAGTAAGGAGGTGTACACTCATGTACAATGCCACTTTTTGCGCATAAACCCGCAAAAGGTGCAGCATATTCACCTCCTCGATCACTTCGTACGGCTTTTATCTTTGTTTTAAGTTGATTCTCAACTTCATTTTTATACAAGATAAACTTACTTATTGCTTCGTCTTTACTTTTAAGTAAATACACATAGCAATATTTAGTACAATCATCAATGAATGTGATAAAGTACTTGTTTCCTCCAAGTGGGGAACTACTTTTAAATCACACACGTCGGTATGAATTAAATCAAGGGGTTTGGTTATTCGTTCAACCGATTTAGATGATGATCTTGTAAGTTTGGATTATACACAAGTTTCGCATTTTGATGTGTGTCGATATGGAATGTTGGTATGCTATTTAAATTAATTAAACGACGAATTGAATTAAAATTTACGTGACCTAATCTACCATGCCATTTCTTAGAATCGGAAAACTCAAGTATATAAGTAGAAGTAATAGTAATCTTATTCATGTCTTTCTTGATAACCATTACATTTAGTTTGAACATGCCATTTTGGGCATAGCCCTTACCAACATACATACCCTTTTAGTGAGGACAAACTTGTCACTTTCAAACACTAAACAAAGACCAAACTTATTAAGCAACCATCCCGAAACTAGGCTCTTGCGCAAGTCCGGAGCATACAACACGTTGCTTAGCGTGAGCTCCTTCCCCGAAGTCCACTTCAAGATCACCATTTCCTTCACCCTTGATGTCTGCGGTAGCCACATTTCCCACGTAGAGCTTCTCGTCACCCGCAAGGTCTTTGAAGGTACTGAACATGGTCTTATCCGGGCAAACATGACGGGTCGCGCCCGTATCAACCCACCATTCTTTTGGAGTGTTAGTCACAATGTTGACTTCTTCCATCATGGCGGTTAGGTTGGAAATCATTGCCACCAAAGGCATTCCATCTTCATCAACCATGTGCGCGTGCTCGCGCTTTGGCTCTTGCATTGGTTTGCACGATTACCCGGTTCGTCACAGTTGTAACAATTTCCTTGGAACGATGATTGAGGCTCTTTTTCACAACCCCTTTTTTCGGTCCAAGCTTGTTCACCTTTGCTTTCTCTTTCCCTTTGTCCTTACCCTTGCCTTTGGCCTTAGAGGATTGCCCATGTTCAACTATGTTTGTGCTAGCCGAGGCCTTTGCAATAGTTCCCTTTTGAGCAATTATATTGTCCTCTTCAATACGAAGACGAACAATAAGGTCCTCTATAGTCATCTCCTTTCGTTTGTGTCTAAGATAATTCTTAAACACAACCAACTAGGAGGTAACTTTTCAATCAACGCTGCCACTTGAAATGTCTCGCTAAGTGTCACGCCTTCCGCAAAGATGTCGTGCAGTATAATTTGTAATTCTTGGACTTGATTCATGACGGTTTTCCCTCTTCCATTTTATAATCCAAGAAACAGGCTGCAACAAATTTCTTTGTTCCAGCATCCTGCGTTTTGTACTTTTTGTCTAAGGCGTCCCACAAATCTTTGGTCGTCTTGACATTATAGTACACATTATACAACGCATCCGAAAAGGCAATTCAACACGTAGCCTCGACAAATGAAATCCGAATGCTTCCACGCATCTACCGCGCACTGTGCTTGTGCGTCGGTCTCCCCTTCCGCAGGTTGGGGAGCGGTTTCACTTAGGAACCTCGCAAGGTTCATGGTGGTCAAGTAAAAGAACATCTTTTGTTGCCACCTTTTAAAGTGTAAACCCGAGAACTTCTCGGGTTTTTCGGCGTGATTGGCCACGGTGGACGCTCCCTGTAACGCCTCGAATTTCCGCACTCCAATACTTTTAAGAAATAGTGTCGTACCACTAAATTATTTATTTGTCCATTTTTATTATCATTATAATTATTTATTTATTTATTCTTTTTATAAATAATAATAATAATAATATAATAATAATAATAAACAAAATAAATTCGATAGTTTTATGAAACTTGTATTTAAAAACGGATCTCGTAAATGCGATCGGGCCACTCAAAAACCTAGTAACAAGCTAACGGGCTTTGAGCCCAACACCTAAACCTATCTAAACCCTAACCTAAATAAAACCTAATTATACTTAACTATACACACACACATCCTACAGACACACACACGCCGCATACTCACAACCCTCTGCCCCTCTCGTAGCGCTATAGGAAGTGACGCCCGCCCGTATTCTTGAGGTCATGTTAAGTAAACTATTATACACCCTCTTCGTTTTAATGATGATGGGTAGTCTACATTGCGGTACATGATGGTTTGACCTGTTTATTCACATTCCAGTAATCCGTTAATCTTGGTTAAACTAAAATATATCATTTGTATTGTACACGAATATGCGTATACGCACACTTACACTTATACTCATACTTATACACTATACCCTCTCATACTTGATTACAATTATACGTACATACTTGAGACTCTATATACGCTATCATTCTCACTCGTAATACGCTAATAAACCCTAAACATGACACGGAACGTAACATGGCATCGATTAGCGAAACGGACGTAATGTGGTATGAACATGGTGGATACGCCGCTGGTACTTCCTATATATAAGTGTTAATGCCATATTACCAAGGTTTCATAAAACGTGCCATGAGAAATTCGGTGTTTCACTGCTATGTTTGATTCGAACTTTAATCACTCACTACTCGTTTCTTGATTATACCCATACATACTTCGAAGGGCCACTCAAAAACTTAGTAACAAGCTAACGGGCTTTGAGCCCAACACCTAAACATATCTAAACACTAACCTAAATAAAACCTAATTATACTTAACTATACACACACACATCCTACAGACACACACACGCTGCATACTCACAACCCTCTGCCCTTCTCTCACCTTCGTCACGGGCACCGCAATTCCGGCCGGCGGCCGGCGACAGGTTCGTTTCTCCGGCCACCCACTCGTCTCCTCACCTCACAATCCTATCTCCCCTCAACTCTGCTCGACAACGGCGGCAACGCGAGAGAGAGAACAGAGAGAGCAGAGAGACAAGAGAGGGAGAGATTTAAGCGCAGACGAGAGAGAGAGACTGCGGGGCCATCTTTCCGACGACGGCGATAGTCGCGTACAGCGGCAGCGACGGCGCCGGTGATGTGCGACGATGGCGGCGGCGATGTGCAAACCACATCGGTGGGACGGTGTTGCTTAGATTGGTTAACAAGGTTTCGAGCTAGCTAACTCGGGTTTGGGTTTAACTTTGTTTCAGGTTTCTGGTTGACTCGGCTCAGACTCAGATGACCCGGTTCGGCTCATTTTCGTTTTCAGTCCCGTTTTAGCGGATCGTCCTGGTTCAGGTACAGGTTTAATTAATTAATTCAGTTTCAGTCTGATCTCGGTTTGGTCAGTTTCCTTGTGTCAGGTCTCGTGTCGGGTCAAAGTCAGTCAACACGACCAAACTAGTAACTTAGTTCAGTCATATTTCGGGTTTGGGTCAGGAAGTTAAACGTAAGACTCGGTAAATAAATGTCGCGATTATCGGTTATGTTAATATGAAAATGTGTATATATATGGTTTAAAATGTATAACCGAACCGAGTACTAAGTGAGGGATTATTTTATATAGGCATATAAATGTCGGAATTGATAAGACGAAATGTGGGTTTTGATTAGAATTTGTAAGTTATAAATTATTCGTTAAAAACTTTTGAGCTTGAAGTAAAATGATACGATTATTAATGATGATGCCCTCATGTTTGTGAAACGTTTTAATTGCGGGACCGAACATAACTCATATATATACTTATATACTGATGTTGCGTTGTGCATTGTTGCTTTTTGACAAATTTTATCGACAAATCACATTGTCGGGATTGTCCAATAAACAGAGGAAACTCTGCCCGATTTTCGTCAGAATCCGAAACAAAAATCATGTAAAATTATGAAATCAAACGTATCGAATACGAATATATTTTTTTTATATAAAAATAATAAATGTAAGGCATATTTATTTTTTTAACAACACTACTGTAACATTCGTCTTCCTATGCGAGGTACCCTCGGTATCTACCATTCAACCTTCACCACTTCACTGATTTGTCAGAAGAAGCTTCGCAAAATGTGAGCATACTCGACCCCTTTTTACACTTTAACGTATTTTGGGGTGCAACATGTAAAAATTAACAAATTTATATTATACGATATTAAATTTGTTCAAATTACCAAACGTATTACCAGTTATGCTTAAGTGAGTTATACGTGTTAGTTCAAATTCGTCTATTTCATGCTACTTGTTATGCTTGAGCTGTTTATGCTTATTTGTCTCAACTTGTATTCACATGTTATTATTATGCATAAGATGCCATGTATGCTAGATAAAGAATTCAGTTATATGCTATCGTTATGCGAAATATATGTGCAATTTGATTTGAACATACACTTGTCGTGATTAAAACAAAGTTTTATACTTATAATTATTTTCAAACTTGTATGCTCGCCAATACTTTTGTATTGATCCATGATTTTAATACATGTTGCAGGATTGCTGATGATGCAAGGAATCTAGTAGGATTGACTAGAAACGCATTAAAAATTCTAAATACTTTTGTATCGTATTTTATTTCAACATGTTGTATTTGTTTCGAAACCATGTATTAACTTTATTAATGAAATGAAATTGTATTCTTTTTTTGTAACATGATTAAATTTCGTATTATCTGATTTAAAGCGATGTAAAATGTAATTATTAAACACTCGACCCAAATAGCGTTATGAAGCTTCTAGCACTCTCGTTTTCATCTCATCCCGATGTTTCCGCCATCGGTTGGGGTGTGACAGACTGGTATCAGAGCCATAACTAGAGGGAATTTGGTAGAATTGCCATGTTCGACCTAGTCTATAGTTTAAGTACCATACTGTTGACCATTTGTGATACTTGTCTAAATTGTTATTCTTTCTATCATGCTTCTCCCCCTTTGGTTTTAAAACTTACAATGTCTTTCCTAAAACCCAAAACACTCCAACATTTTATCAAGCCTCTCTTTACGCTATCTTAAATTTTATGCCATAGAACTCTTAGTCCTTCATTTTATTTCGATGTCACATTATACTAGAATAGAATTTATGCACAACAAACTTCTCATTTATTCAAAATCTATTATACAACGATTCAATAAGTGCATCCTAAACACTATATTTGATTTGGATTACTGGAACATTCTTATGTGATAAACTCGTTATAAAACCACACCTTAACATGTATAGCGCTTGTGTAGCGCTATAGGAGTAGCGCCCGCCCGTATTCTTGAGGTCATGTTAAGTAAACTATTTTACACACTCTATGTTTCAACAATATTGACTAGTCAACATTTGCGTACACGATGGTTTGACTTGTTTATTCACATGTTTATGTGATGAACTCGTCATTAACTCTGATCAAGCCACACCTTAACATGTATAGCGCTTGTGTAGCGCTATAGGAAGTGACACCCGCCCGTATTCTTGAGGTCATGTTAAGTAAATTATTTTACCACCTCTTCGTTTTAATGATGATGGGTAGTCTACATTGCGGTACACAATGGTTTGAATTGTTTATTCACATGCCAGTAATCCGTTAATCTTGGTTAAACTAAAATATATCATTTGTATTGTACACGAATATGCATATACACACACTTACACTTATACGCATACTTATACACTATACCCTCTCATACTTGAATACAATTATACTTACATACTTGAGACTCTATATACGCTATCATTTTCACTCGTAATACGCTAATAAACCCTAAACATGACACGGAACGTAACATGGCATCGATTAGCGAAAACGGACGTAATGTGGTATGAACATGGTGGATACGCCGCTGGTATTTCCTTATATAAGTGTTAATGCCATATTACCAAGGTTTCGTAAAATGTGCCATGAGAAATTCGGTGTTTCACTGCTATGTTTGATACGAACTTTAATCACTCACCACTCGTTTCTTGATTACACCCATACATACTTCGAAGTGCCATCTTCCTCAGTCTTCCTCTTGTATAAATTTCGGGACGAAATTTCCTAAAGTAGGGGAGACGGTAACGCCTCGTATTTCCACACTCCACTACTTTTAAAAAATACGTGTCGTACCACTAAATTATTTATTTGTCCATTTTTATTATCATTATTATTATTTATTTATTTATTCATTTTATAAATAATAAATAATAATAATAATAATATAAAATAAACAAAATAAATTCGACAGTTTATGAAACTTGTATTTAAAAACGGATCTCGTAAATGCGATCGAGCCACTCAAAAACCTAGTAACAAGCTAACGGGCTTACCAAATAAAACAACCTATATTTTATACTTAATTATACACACACACATCCTACAGACACACACACGCCGCATACTGACAACCCTCTGCCCCTCTCTCACCTCCGTCACCTGCGCCGCAATTCCGGCCGGTGGCCGGCGACAGGTTCGTTTCTCCGACCACACCACTCGTCTCCACACCTCACAACCATATCTCCCCTCAACTCTGCTCGACAACTGCGGCAGCCGTGAGAGAGAGAACAGAGAGAGCAGAGAGACAAGAGAGAGAGATTTAAGCCGGACGAGAGAGAGAGACTGCGGGGCCATCTTTCCGACGAAGGCGATAGTCGCGTACAGCGGCAGCGACGGCGCCGGTGATGTGCGACGATGGCGGCGGCGATGTGCAAACGGCACTGGTGGGACGGTGTTGCTCAGATTGGTTAACAAGGTTTCGAGCTAGCTAACTCAGGTTTGGTTCAACTTTGTTTCATGGTTTCCGGTTGACTCGCTCAGACTCAGATGACCCGGATCGGCTCATTTTCGTTACAGTCCCGTTTTAGCGGATCGTCCTGGTTCAGGTACATGTTTAATTAATTCAATTCAGTTTCAGTCTGATCTCGGTTTGGTCAGTTTCCTTGTGTCGGGTCTGTGTCGGGTCAAAGTCAGTCAACACGACCAAACCAGTAACTCAGTTCAGTCATATGTCGGGTTTAGGTCAGCAAGTTAAACGTAAGACTCGGTAAATAAATGTCGCGATTATCGGTTATGTTTTTATGAAAATATGTTATATATGGTTTAAAATGTACAACCGAACCGAGTACTAAGCGAGGAATTATTTTATATAGGCATATAAATGTCGGAATTGATAAGACGAAATGTGGGTTTTGATTAGAATTTGTAAGTTATAAATTATCCGTTAAAAACTTTTGAGCTTGAAGTAAAATGATACGATTATTAATGATGATGCCCTCATGTTTGTGAAACGTTTTAATTGCGGGACCGAACATAACTCATATATATACTTATATACTGATGTTGCGTTATGCATTGTTGCTTTTTGACAAATTTTATCGACAAATCACATTGTCGGGATTGTCCAATAAACAGAGGAAACTCTACCCAATTTTCATCAGAATCCGAAACCAAAATCATGTAAAATTATGAAATCAAACGTATCGAATACGAATATATTTTTTTATATATAAAAAAATAAATGTAAGGCATATTTATTTTTTTAACAACACTACTGTAACATTCGTCTTCCTATGCGAGGTACCCTCGGTATCTACCATTCAACCTTCACCACTTTACTGATTTGTCAGAAGAAGCTCGCAAAATGTGAGCATACTCGACCCCTTTTTACACTTTAACTCATTTTGGGGTGCAACATGTACAAATTAACAAATTTATATTATACGATATTAAATTTGTTCAAATTACCAAACGTATTACCAGTTATGCTTAAGTGAGTTATACGTGTTAGTTCAAATTCGTCTATTTCATGCTATTTGTTATGCTGAGCTGTTTACGCTTATTTGTCTCAACTTGTATTCACATTGTTATTATTATGCATAAGATGCCATGTATGCTAGATAAAGAATTCAGTTATATGCTATCGTTATGCGAAAGTCGTCTACATATATGTGCAATTTGATTTGAACATACACTTGTCGTGATTAAAACAAAGTTTTATACTTATAATTATTTTCAAACTTGTATGCTCGCTAATACTTTTGTATTGATCCATGATTTTAATACATGTTGCA
Organism: Scalesia atractyloides; assembly: GCA_947069175.1. Taxonomy (NCBI): domain Eukaryota; kingdom Viridiplantae; phylum Streptophyta; class Magnoliopsida; order Asterales; family Asteraceae; genus Scalesia; species Scalesia atractyloides. Next base: position 20,547,831 of record CAMTDV010000024.1, on the reverse strand, counting down.
GGATTGCAGATGATGCAAGGAATCTAGTAGGATTGACTAGAAACGCATTAAAAATTCTAAATACTTTTGTATCATATTTTATTTCAACATGTTGTATTTGTTTCGAAACCATGTATTAACTGTTATTAATGAAATGAAATTGTATTCTTTTTTTTGTGACATGATTAAATTTTGTATTATCTGATTTAAAGCGATGTAAAATGTAATTATTAAACACTCGACACAAATAGCGTTATGAAGCTTCTAGCACTCTCGTTTTCATCTCATCCCGATGTTTCTGCCATCGGTTGGGGTGTGACAGACTGGTATCAGAGCCATAACTAGAGGGAATTTGGTAGAATTGCCATGTTCGACCTAGTCTATAGTTTAAGTACCATACTGTTGACCATTTGTGATACTTGTCTAAATTGTTATTCTTTCTATCATGCTTCTCCCCCTTTGGTTTTAAAACTTACAATGTCTTTCCTAAGACACGACACAATACGCATTCTTGAGAATATTCTTGTTCCACAATCGCAATAACTCATCAAAACAGGGGTGATTCTCGCCATTTGGTGACGAATTTCAATCCACTCTACATGTTATTTTGTGCGAAATTCGCCATCAAGTCAGGGGTGATATCCATATCTTGATGTGAGTTTCTATCTCATAATCTAGTGGATCTTTATTGACGATTCGAGGTTTTATCTTGATACGATCAATAAACCACAATTTGGGGACGAAATTGTCAAGCCATGGATTGACATCCACACCTTGATGACTGTTCCTGCTCTTCAATTTTCAATCTCGCCAAAGTTTCGTATTTTCGATCAAATTAGGGACATACACTAACTGGAAGGGTAAAATACCGTTAATCGCTTGGCGACGAGAGTATTATGCCTATTAGGCCAAATCATGTCTCCCCAATTCGAAAGGACTTACGAGTCACTTTGGAATAGTCGAAGTTTCTAAAACCAGAAACACTCCAACATTTTGTCAAGCCTCTCTTTTCGCTATCTTAAATTTTATGCCATAGAACTCTTATTACTTCATTTTATTTCAATGTCACATTATACTAGAATCGAATTTATGCACAACAAACTTCTCATTTATTCAAAATCTATTACACAACGATTCATAAGTGCATCCTAAATACTATATTTGATTTGGATTACCGAAACATTCTTATGTGATAAATCTTATAAAACCACACCTTAACATGTATAGCGCTATAGGAGTAGCGTCCGCCCGTATTCTTGAGGTCATGTTAAGTAAACTATTTTACACACTCTATGTTTCAACAATATTGACTAGTCAACATTTGAGTACACGATGGTTTGACTTGTTTATTCACATGTTTATGTGATGAACTAGTCATTAACCTGATCAAGCCACACCTTAACATGTATAGCGCTTGTGTAGCGCTATAGGAAGTGACGCCCGCCCGTATTCTTGAAGTCATGTTAAGTAAATTATGTTACCCCATCTTCGTTTTAATGATGATGGGTAGTCTACATTGCGGTACACGATGGTTTGACCTATTTATTCACATGCAAGTAATCCGTTAATTTTGGTTAAACTAAAATATATCATTTGTAGAATATGCGTATAGCACACTTACACTTATACTCATACTTATACACTATACCCTCTCATACTTGAATACAATTATACTTACATACTTGAGACTCTATATACGCTATCATTTTCACTCGTAATACGCTAATAAACCCTAAACATGACATGGAACGTAACATGGCATCGATTAGTGAAACGGACGTAATGTGGTATGAACATGGTGGATACGCTGCTGGTACTTCCTATATATAAGTGTTAATGCCATATTACCAAGGTTTCGTAAAATGTGCCATGAGAAATTCGGTGTTTCACTGCTATGTTTGATACAAACTTTAATCACTCACCACTCGTTTTTTGATTATACCCATACATACTTCGAAGTGCCATCTTCCTCAGTCTTCCTCTTGTATAAATTTCAGGACTAAATTTCCTAAAGTAGGGGAGACTGTAACGCCTCGTATTTCTGCACTCCACTACTTTTTATTAATACGTGTCGTACCACTAAATTATTTATTTGTCCATTTTTATTATCATTATTATTATTTATTTATTCTTTTTATAAATAATAATAATAATAATAATAATAATAAACAAAATAAATTTCGACAGTTTTATGAAACTTGTATTTAAAAACGGATCTCATAAATGCGATCGAGCCACTCAAAAACCTAGTAACAAGCTAACGGGCTTTGAGCCCAACACCTAAACCTATCTAAACCCTAACCTAAATAAAACCTAATTATACTTAAGTATACACACACACATCCTACAGACACACACACGCCACATACTCACAACCCTCTGCCCCTTCTCACCTCTGTCACCGGCGCCGCAATTCCGGCAGGCGGCCGGCGACAGGTTCGTTCTCCGGCCACACCCACTCGTCTCCTCACCTCACAACCCTATCTCCCCTCAACTCTGCTCGACAACGGCGGCAGCCGCGAGAGAGAGAACCGAGAGAGCAGAGAGACAAGAGAGAGAGGGATTTAAGCGCGGACGAGAGAGAGAGACTGCGGGGCCATCTTTCCGACGACGCGACAGTCGCGTACAGCGACAGCGACGGCGCCGGTGATGTGCGACGATGGCGGCGGCGATGTGCTAACGGCACTGGTGGGACGGTGTTGCTCAGATTGGTTAACAAGGTTTTGAGCTAGCTAACTCAGGTTTGGTTCAACTTTGTTTCAGGTTTCCGGTTGACTCGGCTCAGACTCAGATGACCCGGTTCGGCTCATTTTCGTTTCAGTCCCGTTTTTGCGGATCGTCCTGGTTCAGGTACAGTTTAATTAATTCAATTCAGTTTCAGTCTGATCTCGGTTTGGTCAGTTTCCTTGTGTCGGTCTTGTGTCGGGTCAAAGTCAGTCAACACGACCAAACCAGTAACTCAGTTCAGTCATATGTCAGGTTTAGGTCAGCAAGTTAAACGTAAGACTCGGTAAATAAATGTCGCGATTATCGGTTATGTTTTTATGAAAATATGTATATATATGGTTTAAAATGTATAACCGAACCAAGTACTAAGCGAGGTATTATTTTATATAGGCATATAAATGTCGGAATTGATAAGACGAAATGTGGGTTTTGATTAGAATTTGTAAGTTATAAATTATCCGTTAAAAACTTTTGAGCTTGAAGTAAAATGATACGATTATTAACGATGATGCCCTCATGTTTGTGAAACGTTTTAATTGCGGGACCGAACATAACTCATATATATACTTATATACTGATGTTGCGTTGTGCATTGTTGCTTTTTGACAAATTTTATCGACAAATCACATTGTCAGGATCGTCCAATAAACAAGAAACTCTGCCAATTTATCAGAATCGAAACAAAATCTTGTAATTAAATCAATTGAATACGAATATATTTTATATATAAAAAAATAAATGTAAATTTTTTAACAACACTACTGTAACATTCGTCTTCCTATGCGAGGTACCCTCGGTATCTACCATTCAACCTTCACCACTTTACTGATTTGTCAGAAGAAGCTTCGCAAAATGTGAGCATACTCGACCCCTTTTTACACTTTAACTCATTTTGGGGTGCAACATGTACAAATTAACAAATTTATATTATACGATATTAAATATGTTCAAATTACCAAACGTATTACCAGTTATGCTTAAGTGAGTTATACGTGTTAGTTCAAATTCGTCTATTTCATGCTATTTGTTATGCTTGAGCTGTTTACGCTTATTTGTCTCAACTTGTATTCACATGTTATTATTATGCATAAGATGCCATGTATGCTAGATAAAGAATTCAGTTATATGTTATCGTTATGCGGAAGTCATCTACATATATGTGCAATTTGATTTGAACATACACTTGTCGTGATTAAAACAAAGTTTTATACTTATAATTATTTTCAAACTTGTATGCTCGCCAATACTTTTGTATTGATCCATGATTTTAATACATGTTGCAGGATTGCTGATGATGCAAGGAATCTAGTAGGATTGGCTAGAAACGCATTAAAAATTCTAAATACTTTTGTATCGTATTTTATTTCAACATGTTGTCGAAACCATGTATTAACTGTTATAATGAAATGAAATTGTATTCTTTTTTTTGTGACATGATTAAATTTCGTATTATCTGATTTAAAACGATGTAAAATGTAATTATTAAACACTCGACACAAATAGCGTTATGAAGCTTCTAGCAATCTCGTTTTCATCTCATCCCGATGTTTCCGCCATCGGTTGGGGTGTGACACTCCCACCGTGTTGGCCATCAAGGGTGTTCTGTCACGACATTCGAGGTACATTTTCGGTCGACATTCTGAAATTAAAAACCGTCCAAGTTAATATTCAATATCAAGTTTACTGTTTACGCTCAAACAGAATATTAACTTATTTTATTTTAATGTCAAGTCATTTTTAGTCCGATTTTAAAACCAAAATGTTAGGCTTCTAAGTCCAACTTTGAAGACCAAACAGAAGGTTGTAAAAATTAGGACCGAAACAAACTCGCTATTAGGCTTCTAAGTTCAACTTTGAAGACCAAACAGAAAGTTCTAACGATCTTTAGGACAGAAATTAGATTTAACCCCCCAATCTATTTTCAACCAAAGTCGCTCCTTTGAAGAAGAAAATAGAAAAGAAAAAAAACTGTTTTTAAAACACAAACCGAGTGATAACAAAACTTGTTTGAGATCACTAAAACGGAATAGTTTTGAATATTACACGAACGTGTTTTAAAATTTGTTTTAAGATTGTAGGAACCCTTCATGCAAATTAAAAATAAAACAATTTTTATTACGATTACAATAGGAAATAAACGAAAGCAGTAAATTACAAGTACTGATTACAACTGAAATAAATAACAAAATACAAGAACTTGGTAAAGAAAAATAAACGCCGGAGAACGCCGGTGGCTGAGAATCGTGTTTAACACAGGTCGCTTAAAACAAATTCCGAGCCTCCCGAGAGAACTCGTTTTGTTTCCCAGGGTATAACAGCCGGAGCAGTATGTACTGCCGGAGAAGGCTCGAGGACCTGAAGAATACCTTGAAACAAGAAGAACGAAGATCAGAGAGGTAAGAACAATTTGCATGAAGTTGCTATGTGTTCTGGTGTGTCTTCTTCAGCATCCCAAGTCCTCTATTTATAGTGGAGCTTGGCTGAAACAGCAAAACTGAGTTAAATGAGAGAATTAAACTGCATTAAACGTCTTTAATTCACTTTAATTCGTCATGTAACTCCCAGTCAAAGCTCTTAATGCGTCTGTTTCAGATGCAGATATGAAACTGCTGAAGTCTGGAAGCTGCTGCAAAGCCATGCGCACGCGTGCAGGCACTGGTGCTCCAGTTGCTGAAGTCTGGAAGCCATGCGCGCGCGCGCAGGCACTTGGTTTCTGGTTTCCTTGGTTGCGCGGTGCGCGCACCCATAGCGGGACCATCTGTGAGCCTATACCTGCACGCCACACAGTCGCGCAGCATTAGCTCACTTCAGTGCCCTGCGCGCATCACTCAGATGTACACCAGGAGTCCGCGCATCCTGGAATTGTACCCTTGCGCCCCCGCGCATGCCTCATCAACCATTGGTCCTTGCAACCTCTGTCCCTAGCCACGTGCGCGCGGACAAAAATACAAAGTGCGCCATAAAAGCGCCACATTGTGCCTCAATGCCCACGCCACGCGCGCGGGCGCAAGATCGGGTGCATAGCACCCTTCGCGAGGACACTAGTGTGTGCTTCCATGAAAAAATAAGAAAGGAGTGTCTCCACTTAAATACCCATTTAAGTTTCATCACTTCTCCTATGTGGGACAAGGTGCTACTTTCCCATTCCACTTCATCATTTCAGCATTCAATGCTTCAAACATCTAACTTTGAGCTTCGATATCTCATTTATCTTAGCTCCATTTTGGACGCGGTTTGGCTCGTTGCGAAGGCCTTCCAACATAGATTACAAACCCACAAATTAATATATAAAATAACCTCAGTTTCTATTATATATTTATCGTCCAAAATCTAGAAAAATGTATTTCCTATAATTATGAAAATTACCATTTTCATAAATTTTCCTAACATATGGTTATGTGCTTGAAATACACAGATGTTAAACAACATGTCATGACAACTTAATTCCTTTATATACTAATGTTTCGCCAAAATGGTGCTTTACACGAAAGAATTTAAATAAAGGTGGGTTCGTTTTTTTTTTGAGATGGGGAATTCTAGACGTTGAAAATGGAAAATACTTTAGAATTGGTGAAACAATAAATTCATATTTTAAAATTGTATTTTTATTTTTTAATATGTTTATTCAACGTGTAATTTAGTTTTTCCACTGAAATTTATAATATTAATATTTTAAAGTATCTAAATGTACATTTTCCTATGGTATAAAGTGTTTTTTTATATTTTATACCTTATTTACAAATGTCAGTGGAGGAGTCGGAAGTAGCTGGGTTGGCGAATACCTTAAGGTGTAGAATTGGATCGTGTCCGTTTAAATACATAGGGTTGTATGTGGGTGCAAACATGAACCTAGTGCGGAATTGGAAGCCTATTGTTGAGCTATTCAAGAATAGGCTCTCTATTTGGAAGGCGAAAACATTGTCTTATGGTGGGAGAATTACTCTGATAAAATCGATATTGTCTTCATTACCGACTTATTTTTTCTCTCTTTATAGAGCCCCGACACAAGTTTTGAACCAACTTGAAAGACTACGTAGGACGTTCTTTTGGGGTGGGTCGGAGGAGGTCTCGAAAATGTCTTGGATGGCGTGGGAAAATGTTGTAGCTCCAATAGAATATGGGGGTTTGGGTTTTGGCTCGTTAAGAGACAAATTTAGCGATGCTTGCGAAGTGGTGGCGGCGGTTCAAGAAGGAAAAATACGGGTTATGGAGGAAGTTAGTTTGGGCCATTCATTACAATTCTAGATCATGGAATCCGATCCCGGTGAAAGTCTCCATTGCAGGCCCGTGGAAGCAAATATACAATACTTCATCGATATTATCCGAACTGGGGATGACATTTCTAGTGCTATCAAAAGGACACTTAGAGGTGGGGCTGAGATTGCCTTTTGGGCAGATATTTGGGCAGCCCCAGAACCATTACAAGCCTTATTTCCACTATTGTTTCAGTTGGAAAAAGATAAGTGGTGCTCGGTGGCTGACAGGGTTCGAACATGGCCACTCGGTTCGTCATGGGCTGGGTCTGGAAGCGACAGCTGGCGAGCATGGAAGAAATAAGAAAATTTCAGCAGCTAAACGACTTGTTGCAAAGTCTCTCGGTTACATCTGCTCCGGATAAATGGACTTGGAAGTTGGATGCAGCAGGTCAGTTTAATGTGAGTAGTTTCAGGAAGTCGTTGGTCGAGTTCAACCAGGTAAGGCCTGATTACACGGTCAAGTGGAATAGCTGGATTCCTAAGAAGTTGGAGTGGTTGCTTGGTGAGCTCAAAATGAACGATTGCCGACCAGAGAAGCGTTACACAGGAGAGGTATTATGGTTCAAAATTTGAAATGCATTGTGTGCCGCGATTACAATGAAACTAGCGACCATCTGTTAGTTTCATGCGGCTTTGCTCAAACCGTTTGGCAAGTGGTGTTCCAATGGTGTAAAACGCAGCCAGTAATAGCCTTCAGTTTAATAGACATTCTTGATGCCCACAAGAGTTTTGGTGGTTCGGTTAAGAAGAGGAAGGCTTTTCATGCGGTATGCCTAGTTACTCTTTGGAGGATTTGGAATCTCAAAAACAAGCTAATGTTTTCCGAGAAGGTAAAGTCAGGCACAACCGTTGTAGAGGAGATAAAGGCTAAGAGCTTTGTATGGGTAAAACACTGTTCCAAGGAGTCGACAATGACATGGGAACAATGGCGAGGATTCGATTTTCTAATGTCGAGTCTGTTGGTTTTGGTTTAGAATTGGATGTAATGTATTTCTGGTGCATGTAATGTTTTGATGCTGGCCACTAGCAAGGATAATAATAAAATGTTTTAGTTGGCTGTTCAAAAAAAATTTACAAAGTGTTGGGTTATCTGAATTACTTATGTAACTTTTGTTTTTTGTTTCTTGGTGTCATGTAATTCTACTAAGTGTTGGGTTATCTTATGTGTTCCGTATTTCTAATTGTGTAACTCGGAACTCTGTAGTTCCGAGATAATGATGTTAGTTAGTAACATAGTTAATCCATATGATAGATGGATATTACGTAACTTATGTTTGTTTCGTAGTATCTATGTGTAACTATATATACGGAACATGTTAATGTAATCAGCAGACTTTTGTGCATTTGTAATTTGCATTTTGAGAGAATAATCTGTGTATTCTTTGTTTGTCAAATACAAATAGCCATTTTGATGGTGAATCATTTGGTTTCTACAACTTCTTAGTAATTACTTATGAGCGTGCATGTATGTGCATATACGATGGATTCGCACATCGTATGTGATTAGGTGTTTGTGTTAGATCCTATTATCGAGAGGTTAGGTGACCTTATAAGTCGTACCAGAGCAGGCTTTGTATAGAGAGTCCTCATACTACTGTAGGTTTTCATTTGGAGGTTTCTAAGTTCAAGATAAGTTTTTTTGCGTTTTTGGTGATTTTTAGCGATTTTTCTGTGATTGCATCAATTTTCATCCGATTTCAGCCGTTTGGAGATGGATTTTTATTAGGTTTTAGTCCTAATTTGGTTTGGATCTAAAATTTGTAGAAAAGCAAGTTTAATTTGGTTAAGATCTTAGGAAGATGGTCTTATTTGCTGGGTTTTAGAGAGTTCTGAGGTACTGAATAGATAACCATTTTGTCCAAGTTTCCAAAGTTTGTTACAGTTCCGAGTTTATTACTTCCGAGTTATTGGTATTGGTTATGCTTCCATAGTATTTGTGACCTTTATGTGAAGTCACGTATTGGTTACTTCGGAAGAGAGTTTCTGTAATTCAGAACTGAGTTTTGTCCGAATTTCTAAATTTCTTCGAGGTTTGGTCCGTATTTCTTTATTCCAAGTTTTACATATGTTCTGCAGTTCCGTTTAGAGGTTTTGGTATTGTTTCGAGTTAATTGGTTTGGTATGTATTAATTTCAATAGTCAGAGTTAGTTTGAAAGTTTTATTTTTGGTTAATTGATCCGGGATATTGTCTCTAATATTCTTCCGAAATTCCGAGTTCGGGTTATAGTGTTGTTAAGAAGTATTTGATTGTTCCAATTTCTGAGTATTGTTCCATTGTCTTCAATGTATTCCGAATTTCTATGATTTGGAATATTTTCTAAGTGTTAAACATAAAAACATACCGATCAAACTTTTGGTGATAACATTCCAAGTGTTTAAAATGGCAATAATTTGACAACAGTGGTTCAAAATATCAAGCATAATACCGAAGTGGGTAGTAGCGACAAACCACTGGTTCTTCAACATGAGATGGATTATCTTGAGTGGAAGGATATATATGAACGGTTTATTATATCAAATGATGCGAAGATGTGGTTGTGTATTACCAAAGGATATGGTGGTGTAGCAAGTCATGAACTTACCATTGTATAGTACTTAGCCTTAACAGAGGATACACGAATTTTTTATGAATTTGAAAAAGGGCTATGTCAATGATTACCATGGCATTACCACAGTCAATCCTACATACTTTTAGGAAGAAAGAAATGTCAAAGGATCTATGGGAGTGTATGATTGAAAGATACGGGGGAAATGAGTTGTACAAGAAAAGAAGACTAGATCGTTTAAAGACACAATTTGTAGTCTTCAAGGCCATGAAGAATGAAGCATTTGATGACTGAGTGAATAGATACTATTATTTACCTTGTGAACTTGATTGAAGTCAAATGGGAATCTATTCAGAATTTGAAAAGGTTGAAAATTTTTGAATAGATTACCCAAGGGATGGAACATGTATACAACCTTGATAAAGGAAAATCCATTGTATTTAGAGCTCACATTAGAACAAGCGATACAAAAGTTGAAGGGATATTCTTGGAGTATGAAAGATCAAGTCGAGGCATTTGATAAAATTCAGGATCCAACTTTGTACAAGGCAAAGAGAATGAGATAAATAGTGGTGCTTGGAGTTGCTTTGTTATCAGGAAACAGTGAACTTGGAGAATTTTCGAGTCCAAGTGCTAATCTTAGTTCGGTGGAATACGTCATCTTATTCATCAAATGTTAATCAAGGGAGTACATCTATCATGTGAATCAAAGAACTTCTACACAGAGTTTGAATGTGCCAAGTCTAGCTCCTCATTGTTTAAAATTCATTGAAGATAACATGGTGTTATTAGCATCATTTATGACAACATATGAAAATCTAGCCTTAGGGAAGTTGGTTGAGAGCTCGAGTCTAGATGAAGATTTTGATCAAACCGATCAAGATGAAATGGAGGAATTAGATCTCCAACTTAATATGGCTTTGTTGGTTAGAAGGGCGTAAATGTTTTGCAAAAGAGTGGTAACAGATTTATTGGTGGTCAACCAAGGCGAGAGGGGTATAGACCTGATGAAAGTTAAATGCTACAATTGTTGGTATCTGTAGACATGTTGCGAGGGACTTTAAAAGACCAAAAATGGAGTGTCCTAATAGAGAAAGTGGTACATCACATGGAAATACAACAAGATCAAACCAAGGGAATTAAAACACTGTAACGCCTTGTTTTTTCATACTTTCCATGTTTAGCAAGCTAGTCGTTGTATTCTATTTTCGGAAACCATTGAATCTCGTATTCGTACTTTCGTTGTAATCTTTGTAATCGAGACTTGAATCATAATGGAACATACTTTTTATCTCAATACTTGTTATACACAATCATACATACATATACTTAATGCTCATATTCGAAACGTGACATACCTGCAAATATACGACGTTTATACTTTACATGTACAATACACATGACGTTTGTACTCGATCTCGTTCAATTTATACATGCATATACATTATAACATGTTGCATATACTTATAATACCTTACTTGTCCATAAAATACCAATATACAACACTAAAATCCGTCACCATGCAATAAAACAACAAAATATAAAAATGTGTCTCGGACCCGGTCCGTAAGGGTGTCTGGGCAGGCCAGTTTGAATTCAGCCGCGACTTGGCACGATCCACACCAATTCTCACCCTCCAATCAATCACCTTTAACCTCCATTAATCACCTCTAAACTAACCCTAATCATCCTTCTATAAAAACCAAGTGTTCTCCACACATTTCTCACTTTGAACACTCCCAAATCTCTCTCATTTCACTCAAAGTCTCTTGCAAAACACAAATTCGGGCAGATTCATACCATCTTACAAAAGTGAGCATAACTTGCTCAAATCTTGCTTGTTTTACTTGATTCTTCTTCCTATGAACTTGGATAAACCTTAGGTTTGTTTCCAAGGATTCTCCATGGAGAATCCAGACATGGATATTCACCTATAAGGCTCCAAAGTTTCTGTTTTACACAAATCTTTTCAAAACTTATGTTTCCTTCAAACCAAACTTGTGTTATTGTGCTTCTAGTCAAGCTTATGATTAGTAAAGCCTAACCTAGCTTGTTAACATGAACTAAGGGCTGTTCTAACACCCTAAACTTTCTATATTCAAAGAGCTTTTAGCTCACAAGTGTTGCCAAGTCTTGAACTTGATGTTAGTGAGACTACAAGGTTAGCTTGGGCTATCCTACATAAAAGTTCACACAACACTTGATGATTTCCTATACCACTAAGGCCTATTCTACCTTCATAAAGTAACAAGGCTACGCCACGTCAACGACGAAGGATGTACGGGATGCACGACCCTAGTTTGCTTACTCGGTTGATATGAAGCTTTAGTGAAGAATTCTTTATTTTATGTAATTTATGTAATTCTATGTTCATGACCCTCCTTGTGTCTATGACACTTGTGTAGTGGTGAATCTAATCGAGGTTCCAAAGTGGATGGTTAATCTCCCACCTCCTACTTGACTTACATGACACCAAGAGGTTCTAAAGTGGATGGTTCATCCTCCCACCTCCTACATGACTATATAACTATATAAAAATATATGGACTATATAATATATCAAATCGAAACCTTGATAATGAATACATAATCACCTATCAAGTTAATAAGTTTTATCACTAAAGTGTGTAGTTCCTTGTCACGATTCTAATAGGTCTCGAACCTATGAAATCACATCAAACCCATTCGGGTTATCATAGTGTCAAGAACAAGTGATATACCTTAGTGATTATTTTCATACCATAATACTTTATCTTATTTCCGTAATCATGCTCGCTAATCCAAATCTCACGTTAAAACTCATACTCATACCTATGTTCTTCTTGTATAAGGACAAGGTGCCAAACCCTAATCAAAACAAGCTCGCGGATTTCTCTAAGTGGAACACTTTAGCAAAACCGTGAGTACACTCGACCCATTTACCGCTTTCTCACTTTTGGGTTGTAACATGTTTACTTATCAAAATGCACGTATCACAAATTCATGCTTTTACATACTCGATCCTTAATACATGATGCTTGTTATGCTTAGATACATGCTAGAATTATACATGCTCGATCATTACCTTAGCTAGCCCACCTTGACATATATAGCGCTATAGGAGTAGCACACCGCCTGTCGGGGTTATGTTAAGATTATCATACTCATATTAGTCTCATCACTTTTTGCGACGAGGGAAGCTCGATCTCGTAAACTTTTGTGGAAACTTTTTTTTTGATCTATGTATTGCATGATTAGTATATTCTTTGCTTACAATTACCATGTGGATTTGAGTTATACATTTTATACCTATGCTATGTATTCACCAAACTTGTGTACTCGCCTTTGCTTTGCATTGAACCCGTATTTTTAACATGTTACAGGTTGAAGAGGATATCCATGATGAAAGCTAGTAGGAATACTTTAGAAACTCATCCTAAACTTACTAGATTAGCTTACATTGTATTTTGCTTCGTTGTTGTAACGTTTAATTGTTGTATTTGCTTCGAATGATGTACTTGACAATTATCTTATGAAATGAAATTATGTTTAATCAAATATTGTCACAATTAGTATTTATGAGCAATGAGCAATCTCTTCCGTCCCGCCTTGATGTTTCTGCCATCGGTTGGGGTGTGCAGATTGGTATCAGAGCCATAACTATAGGGAATTAGGTAGAATTGTCATGTTCGACCTAGTCTATAGTTTATGTGTCCATTTTTAACCGCTCCTATGCTATGCTTAACTTTATTCTTCCTTCATTGCTTCTTCTTTTCCTTGAAGACTTACATAACGTCTTTCCTAAGACATTTACACAATACACTTGAAGACTTGAAGACACTCATGATGCAAACGAGGCGATTTGCACCAAGATAGGTCCAATGACTTACAATTTTTGGTGAAATCCCTCATTCCGCGTATTCGATTTTCACGAAGTTATACCATCAAGCTAGAGTGATATCCACATCTTGATGGAAAACTTCCATTTCATACTCTAGTAGGTCTTACAAACGAGTCGGAATATGCTCCTCGTTTAGTAAGAAGCAACCACACTTAGGGTACGAAATCGTCATATTAGGGGTGAAACCCGCACCTTGTCGATTAAGTTTCCTCGATTTTCAATCTCGCAAAGTCTCGAATTTTGATCGACTAGGGACATGTAGTAACTGGAAGGGTAAAATGTCGTTAATCGCTTCTCGACGAGGGCGTTTTACCTATTAGGCCAAATCATGTTCCCTAACTCGAAAGATCTTACGAATCACTTTGGAATAGTCGACGTGTGCAATCCAATGTTTTATTGAGCCAATCTTTTATGTGATCTCAATTTTTATGTGATTTTATACTTGTTACCCTATTCGTTTCGAACCGTTACACAATTCGCACGTCTCTCGCAATCAAAAAAATAATAATCCTCGTGAACAAACTAAATTTATACTCTTTATACGCATTCATATGTGATTATACTTATTGAATACTAGTTAAATACTCGCTAAATACATGCAACATACGTGAATTATCCATGCTTATACATGCAAAAGCTTATTTTTACATTATGATCAAGTCTCATCCCTTTTCCCTTCTATTTTCAACCCTAGTTGTCTTCTCCAAGTTCTTCAAAGAAATCCAAGGGTTCCAAGAGGGTTCAAACAACCAAGGAGACTCCATCACCAAGCAAGAATTAGCAGGGTAAGTCGCGGAACAGATGGCCGAGCAGATGGCTAAGATCAACCCGAACATAGTAACCCAAATCCAAACCATCCATGAAACCCCCAAGTCCTCTGTTGACTCAAAGGTGGACCCTCCCAAAGCAACGTTCCTGTTCAAACAGTTCATGGCTTGTAAGCCCATGGAATTCACTGGTAATAATGGCGCTACCACCATGATGAACTGGTTCGACACGATCGAACTCACCTTTTTGCAAAGCGGATGCCCTGATGAGCTCCGAACCTTGAACGTCACCAGGGTCTTTCGTGAGAGAGCCCTCGAGTGGTGGACTACTGAAAGAAACAAGCGTGGCAATGAAGCAGCCCACACGCTACCTTGCGCAGAGCTAAAGAAGCTCATGAAGGACCAATTTTGTCCTCCTCACGAGACCCAGAAACTCGAAAACGAATTCTGGAATCTCACCCAATAGGGGAGCGCGCGCTTTAAACAATTGAGTATCCTTTGCCCTGGGCAAGTGGGTACCGTTCCCAAGGAAATCTCCAAGCTCATTCGTTGCCTCTCACCAGTATTAACAAACCATGTCGTCGCCGCTAGCCCCAAAACCCTCGAAGATGCTTATAGCATCACAATTGAAATGAACCACAATTGCATTCGTCATGGAGACTACGACAAGGTCTCCATGAAGCATGCATACCAAGCCACTGCTGATACCACCACCTCTACTGAGTCACCTCCCTCCCAAGCCAAGAAACAAAACAACCGGAACAAGAAGCGGAAGGCTTCCGTTCAGAATTGCGCGGGCGTCACTCCGCCCAACGCCGCACCACTAAACGCCGTCTCCACTACCCAAAACACCGAGCCACCCAAGCAAAACTACACCGGTACATGGCCTAAATGTGAACAGTGCACCTACCCCCATCTCCCATCCACCCCGTGTCGGAAATGCATCGACTGTAACAGGATGGGGCATTTCGCTAGCCATTGTCGCTAACCCTAAAACAATCAAGCCATCATGCCTAATCCTAACCCAAACCAACCTCAACTGCAACGTCAGAATGCTCATGTACGAGCGTGCTACAAATGTGGCGATCTCAATCATCTTGCCGATGTTTGTCCTATACTCAACCAGTCGCCACAGCAACAACAACAACAACAGCAACCTCAGCCTACTAAAGGACGAGCTTTTATGCTCACCTCTGCTCAGGCTTAAAACTCCAATGATGCCATCACTAGCAAGTTCCTTGTCAACCATATTTATGTTTCATGTCTGTTTGATACTGGTGCCGACAAAAGTTTTGTGTCTGTCGAATTTGAACCTTTACTTAAGTGCGAACGCTCCAAATTGCCTAATCCCTTCGTTGTCGAAGTCGCTAACGGGAAATCCATCACCGTTGATTCCGTTCTTTCTAATTTCTCCTTGAATCTTAATGATCATACATTTTCGATTGACCTCATTCCCATGCAATTGGGAAGCTTTGATGTCATTGTAGGCATGAACTGGCTTAGGCGAATTCGTGCTGAAGTTGTTTGCTCCGAGAGGTTCATTCGCCTTCCTCTTCCTAACAACAATTTGCTGCACGTCTATGTCGAGAAACCTTCTAAAGGTCTCACGCATATGTCGTGTATTCAAGCAAACAAGTACTTACACAGGAGTACTTTGCCTTTCTTGCCCACGTTGTGGAGAAGAAAGATAAAGGTCCAAGCATAAGTGATGTTCCTATCGTTTGTCAGTTTCCCGATGTCTTCCTAGAGGATCTTCATGGTCCTCCGCGTCCTCGATCTGTTGATTTTCATATTGATCTTATCCCTGGCGCAATTCATGTTGCGAAGGCTCCCTATCGTTTAGAACCCTCGAAAATGCAAGAGCTATCAAGCCAACTTCTAGAGCTTCTTGATAAAGGTTTTATATTGTAACATTTGTCGAAAACGGGTTTTACCAAACCCGCTCCGTTTGTAATCGAATATTCAGTTATAAATGTTCGTTGCCTATTATGCTTATTTTAATTTTTAATGATACATAATTAATAAACAAACTAAACCATAAAAGTTATAATTGATAAAAAGTATAAATAAAGTGATTAAAAATAAATTGGGGCTGCAAGGACTCGAACCCGGGTCAGCCGGGTTGTAACTTCAAAGACTTAACACTCACACGCATAACCACTCCACCACTTGTTTGTTTTCTGTCAACTCTAGGAAACAAATGAGTCTTATATACAAACCTAGATGAACCGGTTGCGCCAACTGAAAACCGAAATCGGCTATTCAACCGTCTAAAACGTTTGAATAATCGCGAATTCAGGTTTATAACCGATGCACCGACAATTCTAATCAATTCAGACTTGAATTGACTTGAGTTCTGATGATGATGAGTTTTATAACCGAAGCTACTCAATAATCCGAATTACTGTAATCAAAGATCTTCTTCACGACTCAGAAACATTCCACAAACCTCCAATTACATTTCCGCACACTTTACAGTCCACCGGAGAAGTTTATTTTACTCGCCGGAAAATTCTGCAAGTTCGCCGGAAAACCGTATTCTTCCTCAAAACGGTAAGTCCTTCAATACCGTCGTAGTCTAACAATTTTTAAGCTATTTCTAACTCAAACCTTTCACTTGAAATCGAATTCAGACGCTACTATCGGATAATACCAGTTCGCCGGAAAAGTTCTGGAAATCTCTATTTTCATCTGTGAATCGGTAAGGACATTCAAACACTCTGTTAACGTTTGTTTATCACTTCAATTCCACGATTAGCTAATCAAAACGGTTAATTGTCTTGTTCAGTTGAAGTGCACAAAAACAGAGACCGACACCTTGCAGGAATTCTGAAATAAACCGTTCATCGGTATGTTTACTTCTAATTATCGTTTCTGCCATTTCATATTAGTTTGTACAATGTTTATCTATCGAACTAAACAAGATATAACGGTGTAATCTACTGTCTGTAAAATCTAACGAAGAAGATGAACTGCGATAACATTATAAGAATAATTAAAACTGGTATTTTGAACTGGTTAGACACACAGTCCAGCGGTGGACTGTGTGCGAACAAAAACACGCATACGTCCCGAGTTCGATTCTTGACACACGCACCTTCGCAGTAATAAAATGCCTTTTTTGTTTAAGACTAAACCGGGTTAACTCCGTTAGTTGCTAAGTATAATAAAATTTGTATATTAACCAAGTTAGACACACAGTCCAGCGGTGGACTGTGTGTAACGTTAAAGCACAGGTCCCGGGATCGAGACCTGTTAGTGGCACCGGTTCAATGAGTTAAAATGTTTTTGAAATTAAAAGAATTTTGGATAAATTGAATTAGTATATAAGTATAATTAAAAACAGAATTATTTCGGGTTAGACACGTAGCTCGTGGTAGAGCTGCGTGCACGTGTACGGGAGGTCTCGGGTTCGAGCCTCACCCAGCGCATTACAATTACACAATAAACCGGTCAAACAGTCAAAGTCAAAAAGTCAACGGTCAACCCAAAAAAGTCAACATATTTTTATATTTTTAATTATTTAATTTATTTAAAAATCAATTAAAAATACTTAAAAATAATGTTTTTAAAGATAGGAAATAGCCTTAAACTCGTAAAAATACATCTAAAAATTCTATTAAAATCCTTAATAAAATCCACTCATTTACTATATTTTCCGTTATTATTTAGGTTAGTTAATTCTCGTTGTCCCACTCTTCCAACTCGTGCGCATCTCACCATCTCCAATCAAACGCACCCAATGTGAGTGAATCTTTACAAATTCCCCGTTTTAATCACGTTTTGGGGTGTATCATGTGTCTTGCTATATATTATATTTAAATCATTGTGCATACAACAAATCATGAACAAATGTGTATTCAGCTTGTTTCAACTGTTTATGTGGTTATTGTTAGATTCAATTTATTATTTTCAGTACATGCAATTTCATAGGCCGCCGCTCCCCATTACATTATGAGCGTTGAGCATGTTCCCCATTACATTATGAGCGTGAACCTGGCGTGCCCACATACGATCGGCTCCGTTTGATTGAGCCTTGATCGCACAGACATGTATCATTTTCAGTACATGCAATACGATCGGCTCCGTTTGATTGAGCCTTGATCGCACAGTTTCATTCATGTTATTTATTGTATGATGTTGGTATGTTAATGTATGCTATCATATGTTACTGTATGTTATAGTTGTGATTGCAATTGCTACTGCTTGATTATTTACATTTGCTCATTCATGATTATGCACAATTTTTCATTGATAAACTAACAAGAAAATCAATAATAAATGTTTATCTAACAAGGTTCACTCGCCAACTTATGTTGACCCAAAAACCCCCATTTTTACACATGATACAGGTGAACCAGCTGCAGCAAGAAACACATAGGATTGGACTAGAAGAATAAAATGATTTAGAGTTTGGAATTGTTTTGTTTTGTTTATTTTCTTTGTATTGTATGGACATGTTTGGATATTTGAGAATGTAATTTTGACTTTAATAAATATGAAACATATTAGGAAATATCATGAGCTTTGGTGATAACCCAATTATGCCCCGACTCTTATTCCGCTGCGGGTCGGGGTGTGATATATATGCCCTAGTACTTCTCCGTGGGGCGCTCCCGTTTTGTTTGTCAAGAAGAAAGATGGATCCTTTCAGATGTGTATTGACTATCTCGAACTCAACAAACTTACAGTCAAGAACCGATATCCTCTTCCTCATATTGACGACCTCTTCGATCAACTTCAACGTGCGACTTGTTTCTCGAAAATCGATCTCCGTTCTGGCTATCATCAACTTCGAGTTTTCGAGGAAGATGTACCCAAAACTGCTTTCCGCACACGCTATGGACATTACGAGTTCGTGGTCATGCCTTTTGGTTTGACCAATGTGCCTGCAGTGTTTATGGACCTAATGAACCACGTGTGTAAACCTTTTCTCGATCACTTCATAATCGTATTCATCGACAATATTCTCATCTACTCAAAGACAAAGAAGAACATGGACGACATTTGCAACTTATCCTTCAGCTTTTGTGAACCAAACGTCTTTATGCCAAATTCTCCAAGTGTGAATTTTGGCTAAAAGAGGTTCAATTCCTTGGTCACACCGTCAATGAACTCGGTATTCAAGTTGACCCCGCAATGATAGAAGTTGTGAAGAATTGGATTGCACCTAAATCGCCTTCTGAAGTTCTTTCGTTCCTTGGCCTAGCTGGGTATTATCGCCACTTCATCTCGAACTTTTCTAGAATCTTCGTTCCTTTAACGTCTTTGACCCAAAAAGATAAACCTTTTGTTTGGGGGCCCGAACAAGAGGAGTCTTTTCAAACCCTCAAGAACATGCTTTGTAATGCTCCTATCCTTACACTTCCGATGGAAACGACGATTTCGTCGTGTATTGCGATGCTTCAAACCAAGGTCTTGGTTGCGTCCTTATGCAACAGGACAAGGTCATCGCCTACGCATCAAGACAACTCAAGATACATAAGAAAAACTATACTACGCACGACCTTGAACTTGGTGCAAGCTGTTTTTGCATTAAGATTTGGCGACACTACCTTTATGGTACAAAGTGTACGGTCTTCACCGACCACAAAAGCCTCCAACACATCTTTGATCAAAAGGAACTCAACATGCGTCAACGTCGTTGGGTAGAATTGTTAAACGACTATGACTGTGATATTCGCTACCACCCTGGTATGGCGAATGTCGTGGCCGATGCACTAATTCGTAAAACTCATGTAAAGAGTGTTCGTTGCTACTAAATCGTAGGAAAACTCAACGAGTTAATTCGCCAAGCACAATTTGTCGTTATCAACAAGGGTAACCTCGCTAACGAGTTGAATTGGGGAGTAGAAAACCACTCGAAGCTAAACCCGATGGCATTCTTTACTACCATGGTCCCATTTGGATTCCCGATCGTCTTAACCTTCGAAACACCTTGATGGACGAAGCCCACAGATCCCGATACTCCATTCATCCTGGCGCCGACAAGATGTACCATGATCTCCGAGCATCTTATTGGTGGCCGGATATGAAGAAAGATATCGCCCTTTATGTCTCAAAGTGTCTTACATGTTCCAAAGTCAAGGCCGAACATCAACGTCCCTCTGGTTTGCTCGAACAACCTGAAGTCCCTGTCTGGAAATGGGAGAGCATTGCCATGGATTTTATCACCAAATTACCTCGTACTTTGTCTGGTCATGACAGTATCTGGGTAATCATTGACCGATTGACCAAATTCGCTCATTTCCTCTCCATTCATGAAGATTACAAAGTCGAGAAATTGGCTCGTATCTACACGGATGAAGTCATCAGTCGTCATGGTATTCCTCTCGATATTATCTCTGATCGCGACGCTCGTTTCACCTCTCGCCTTTGCCAAACATTTCAATCCGCCCTTGGCACTCATCTTAACCTTAGCATCGCCTTTCACCCTCAGTCTGATGGCCAAACCGAGCGTACAATCCAAAATTTGGAGGATATGCTTCGTTCTTGCATAATCGATTTTGGCAGCAATTGGGATTCGCACTTACCTTTGGTAGAATTCTCGTACAATAATAGTTATCAAGCCAGTATTCAAATGGCACCTTTTGAAGCATTGTATGGTCGTAAGTGTCGTTCGCCTATTTGTTGGCACGAGATTGGAGATGTTCAGATCACCGGTCCCGAATTAATACAAGAGACGACGGAAAAAATCCTACAAATCCGTGATAACCTCCTCGAAGCTCGAAGTCGCCAAAAGAGCTACGCGGACAAGAGACGCAAACCTTTGGAGTTTAATATTGGTGATCATGTACTTATCAAGGTATCCCCTTGGAAGGGCGTTGTTCGTTTTGGTATGAAAGACAAACTCGCTCCTCACTACGTAGGTCCTTTCAAGATTCTCGAAAAGATTAACAAGGAAGCATATCGACTGGACCTACCACACGCGCTCAACAATGTTCATCCTGTGTTTCATGCTTCGAATTTAAAGAAATGTTTAGCTGAAGAAGGACTTCAAGTTCCACTCGAAGATCTTCAAATCAACGAGACATTACACTTCGTGGAGAAACCGGTCGAAATCGTGGCCCAAGAATCAAGCAACAAAGGAGCAGTCGAATCCCTATCATCAAGGTTCGATGGGAAGGAAAACGTGGCGCTGAATTTACTTGGGAACTCGAAAGTGATATGAAGACTAAGTATCCGCATCTCTTCGTTGCATCTTCCTAAATTTCGGGACGAAATTTCCTAAAGGAGGGGAGATTGTAACGCCTCGCTTTTTCATACTTTCCATGTTTAGCAAGCTAGTAGGTGTATTCTATTTTCGGGAACCATTGAATCTCGTATTCGTACTTTCGTTGTAATCGAGACTTGAATCATAATGGAACATACTTTTTATCTCAATACTTGTTATAACAATCATGCATACATATACTTGATACTCATATTCAAAAACATGACATACCTGCAAATATACGACGTTTATACTTTACATGTACAATACACATGACGTTTATACTCGATCTCCTTCAATTTATACATGCATATACATTATAACATGTTGCATATACTTATAATACCTTACTTGTCCATAAAATACCAATATACAACACTAAAATCCATCACCATGCAATAAAACAACAAAATATGAAAATGTGTCCCAGACCCGGTCCTTGTGGACCACAAGGGGATATCCTTACGGTCCGTAAGGGTGTATGGGCGGGCCAGTTTGAATTCAGCCGCGACTTGGCACGGATCCACACCAATTCTCACCCTCCAATCACCTTTAAACATCCATTAATCACCTCTAAACTAATCCTAATCATCCTTCTATAAAACCCAAGTGTTCTCCACACATTTCTCACTTTGAACACTCCCAAATCTCTCTCATTTCACATCAAAGTCTCTTGCAAAACACAAATTCGGCCAGATTCATACCATCTTACAAAAGTGAGCATAACTTGCTCAAATCTTGCTTGTTTTACTTGATTCTTCTTCCTATGAACTTGGATAAACCTTAGGTTTGTTTCCAAGGATTCTCCATGGAGAATCTAGACATGGATATTCACCTATAAGGCTCCAAAGTTTCTTTTTTACACAAATCTTTTCAAAACTTATGTTTCCTTCAAACCAAACTTGTGTTATTGTGCTTCTAGTCAAGCTTATGATTAGTAAAGCCTAACCTAGCTTGTTAACATGAACTAAGGGCTGTTCTAACACCCTAAACTTTCTATTTTCAAAGAGCTTTTAGCTCACAAGTGTTGCCAAGTCTTGAACTTGATGTTAGTGAGACTACAAGGTTAGCTTGGGCTATCCTACATAAAAGTTCACACAACACTTGATGATTTCCTATACCACTAAGGCCTATTCTACTTTCATAAAGTAACAAGCCTACGCCACGTCACCGATGAAGGATGTACAGGATGCACGATCCTAGTTTGCTTACTCGGTTGATATGAAGCTTTAGTGAAGAATTCTTTATTTTATGTAATTTATGTAATTCTATGTTCATGACCCTCCTTGTGTCTATGACACTTGTGTAGTGGTGAATCTAATCGAGGTTCCAAAGTGGATGGTTAATCTCCCACCTCCTACTTGACTTACATGACACCAAGAGGTTCCAAAGTGGATGGTTCATCCTCCCACCTCCTACATGACTATATAACTATATATAAATCTATGGACTATATAATATACCAAATCGAAACCTTGATAATGAATACATAATCACCTATCAAGTTAATAAGTTTTGTCACTAAAGTGTGTAGTTCCTTGTCACGATTCTAATAGGTCTCGAACCTATGAAATCACATCAAACCCATTCGGGTTATCATAGTGTCAAGAACAAGTGATATACCTTAGTGATTATTTTCATACCATAATACTTTATTCTTATTTCCGTAATCATGCTCGCTAATCCAAATCTCACGTTAAAACTCATACTCATACCTATGTTCTTTTTGTATAAGGACAAGGTGCCAAACCTTAATCACAACAAGCTCGCGGGATTTCTCTAAGTGGAACACTTTAGCAAAACCGTGAGTACACTTGACCCATTTACCGCTTTCTCACTTTTGGGTTGTAACATGTTTACTTATCAAAATGCACTTATCACAAATTCATGCTTTTACATACTCAATCCTTAATACATGATGCTTGTTATGCTTTAGATATATGCTAGAATTATACATGCTCGATCATTAACTTAGCTAGCCTAACTTGACAAATATATCGCTATAGGAGTAACACACCACCCTGTTTTGTTAAGATTGATAGATATGCTCTCCACAACGGTTACTTGCTTACTGATTTGGAGAAATCTAGACAATCTTATTGGCTTTATCCCTTTCAAATAAAGAATATAGGGTTAAAGTGGTTGCTTTGAAGAAAGATGCTTTCAAATTTGAGTGGAAGTTGGCTCAGTCTATGGTTAAAAATCAAGAATTAAAAACTAAATTAGAAATTAATCAAAATAAAATTTCAGAAAAGAGTCAAATTATTCTTGAAAAAGATAACTTGATTTTAGAACTTCAAATTGAAAATTTTGAAAGTTCATCACAGGTGTTAGACAGTTGCATATATAACCAACATCTCGAGGATTCGTGTCACACCCCAACCGATGGCGGAATCATCGGGATGCGGCACTAGGTGAATCAAATTGCTCAAGAGAATCCATAACAACTATTAATATGACAATATTTAAAAAATTCTAATTTCCCATACAATTAACAAAATATTTCAAATAGTCAATACAGATTTCATATCTCTCAAACAGAACTAATCCGACAACCTAGATTTATTTAGTAAGTTTCTAGATGTCCTATCCGTTTGCAGCATAAGCTAATCCATCAACCTGTCACATACGTTAAAATAAAAGTCAATACAATAATTTAAATGTGAGTACACACGTTTAATAACATAATAATAGCGATAAAGAGTTTACGCATAACCAGCTTGTAACACGTAGAGAGGCGAATCTAAGTATACTAACAACAATGATACAAGCTAACCAACACGATTGCGAGGTGGAGTATGTGCGATACGTGTTCACAACAGTGAACACGCACGTAAGTTGATATGCGAGCCTTAACAACCCAGAACCAATCGGGCGCTGAATCCAAACTATAGTACTATCGTTGCTAAGGGTGGTCGAGAAGTGGAATTTGTTATTAAGATGCAGGTTTCACCCCTAACTTAACAACTTCGTTCCATGTTTGTGGTTTTACCGAACGCGTCGGGAGTTCCACGGATATAGAAGTGGAGATTTTTGTCAAGATATGGGTATCACTCCTAGCTTAACGAAAGAATCTCGTGCAGTAAATAGTACGCGGAGTGAGTGATCTTATCGAGAGTTCTTGGTTTTCACACCTAATCCCGACACAATCACTCGTTTGTGTTATACGAGCGTTTTCAAGCGTGTACATTGTGTTAGCCTTAGGAAAGGCATGTAAGCATTTAAGGCAAGTAGTTTAAGAATTTAAGTCAAAGAGCGGTCTAATTGGGTACTTAGACTATAGACTAGGTCGAACATGAAAATTCTACCTAATTCCCTATAGTTATGGCTCTGATACCAATTTGTCACACCCCAAGCGATGACGGAATCATCGGGCGCGATACTAAGTGGTTTATATAGTTCGAGAGAATCCAAAACGACTATTTTAAATGACAATATTTAAGCGTCAATTTCCCGTACAATCAACATATAATCATTCCATAATCATTACAAATTTAAATATTCTTAAACAATTCAAAAGTCGATAACTAATTTATTACAAGTTTCTAAAGCAAAACCCTAAGTCCGATTTGCAATGATAACATCCTCAACCTGTTACATACATTAAAATACAAGTCAATACAATTAAGTAAAGGTGAGCATATAGGTTTAATAACATAATAATAGAGATAAAGTGATTACGCATAACCAGCATGTAACACGTAGAGAAAGTGAATCTAAGTAAGCTAACAATAATGATACAAGCTAACCAACACGACTGCGAGGTGGAGTACGCGCGATACGTGTTCACAACAGCGAACACGCACGTAAAGTGATTATGCGAGCCTTAACAACCCCCGAACAAATCGGGTGCTGAGTCCAAAGCATAGTACTATCGTTGCTAAGGTTGGTCTGCAAGTCCTCATTATTCACATAGCAAACAAACATTCAGCGATTCACGTATAACATGCGAGAGCGGTTAACGTTAAAAGAGTTTAGCATTGTGTGTAGCGTGTTTTGATATAGAGAACGTATGTAACACCCAAAAGTGCTTTTTAAGCGAAAAAGGGGTCAAGTATACTCACAGTGAGTGCGTAAACAGCAGACACGAGCGAGATTGAGTGAGGAGTGTGTCGGGTTAGCCTGCGGGTAGAAACAGAAGTGCATCAGTCTTCCAGAGTGTTGAAACAGTCGAAACAGAGAGTCGTGCGGGAACAGTTTATTTCGCACGAAAATGGAATTTTCATGCGAAAATGCCTGTTTTTGTGTCCAAAATCGAGTGTTTTCCTGTCTGTCTTTGGGAAATCGAGTGTTCATCCCTCCAACATTAGGTTAGTGATCAACCTAGCA
This sequence comes from Scalesia atractyloides, assembly GCA_947069175.1. NCBI lineage: Eukaryota > Viridiplantae > Streptophyta > Magnoliopsida > Asterales > Asteraceae > Scalesia > Scalesia atractyloides. The sequence goes on along the minus strand of CAMTDV010000024.1, from coordinate 20,522,134 downwards.
TCAGAGAGGTCTTTTGAGCGAGTGAGTGTCTTGTATGAACTCGGACTGGACCGTGTGAACCAAGTACGGTTCACGCGAGCCAGTCCAGATCGCACAAGTGACTGTTCTTGCGTCTTGGTATGTTCGGGACTGAGACTTCGTCTGAAACAGACGTATTTTCGAGTCCATTTCGTGACGGTTTCGACAGTGCTTCGTTCCACTATTTAGTGAACGAAACCTTAGTCGGTTTTTGTCCGTTTTTGTGTAAAAATCGATTTATTGAACTTTTTTGTTAAGATAAACACTTTGTGAGCTCGAAACAACAAGGTTTCAGATCTGAGAAGCCAATGCTAACTCAAACATGCTCGGTTAAGTGTAGATCTCAGTTAAAACCAGAAAGTTTTCATGAAAAAGATGAAGGTTTTCGTAAACATAGAAGTTTAGAAGAAATCGGAGATAATCATGTGCAAAATCGTTGTAGAAATCGTCGTGATTCTCGTGAAAAACGTAGTCTTCTTACTTGAAACAGAGAAAACAAGCTAGAGAGCGTATTGGTGCGGAAAGACAGCAAGTTGAACTGAAAGCAGAGTGTTGTATTTATAGGCGGAGAGGAGTGGAGGTGGTTTGGTGAAATTTCCATGCGAAAATGTCCATTTTCGTGCAGAAATTACCATTTTCGCATGAAATATGCCATTTTCGCACCAAAAACTGCCATTTTCGTACGAATTTTTTTTAGGTTAAGTTCGTTAAATGTTGTAGTGAGATGTTAAGCATTGCGTAAATAAATAAATAAATAATTAAATTAAATAAAAACAGTACGATAGAGCGAGTGAGAGCGTTGCGAGTATTAAGCGATTAATTGCGTTTAAATAAGCGACATAAATAAATTTAAATTAGATTAACCATTATATTTCGAATCCCGGATTACAACGGTTCCAAAAGAGAGATAACGATCGTACGGAACAACCAGAAAAAGTCGGGTTGTTACAATTCAGATAATGAAATGTTTAGAGTTGGTTACAAGAAGGTAGCCCACCTTTCAACCATGATTATGCTCCTATGTCTACCGCTGATTCTGAAATTGTTGATTTTGTTCCGATGGTAGTTCATCCTAAAGAAGTTTCCGAGACTGAATCTGAAATCGGATTCAGTACATTCAAAGAGAAGCGATGCAAATTCAAAGAATGAGATTAAAATCAATGATCTTGAGAGATTGATATACGAGAACATTTTTGAAGTGCTTAAAAAGTTTCAAAACTGTGGATAATCAAACAAAATCAAAAGATAAATCAAAGAATATTTCTAAAAATGTATTAAAATTGATTTTGTGAAATTAGAAAATTTTAATCAAGAGGTTGATAAAATTGAAAAAGGTTCACATGTGAAATTTGTTAAACAAATTTTAAAAACTCCAATGAATACATCTGAAGCATCATCATCTCTGAGTGCACAAGATGAACAATCAATGAGTGAGTTGAAAATTGAGAAAGTGGACAAACAAAGGTGTTATAAATGTCGACAAAAACAAACGTTGTAAAAAAGAGGTTAAACAAGTATTCAAACTTAAAGTGCAAAATCAACAACGTGAGGTTCAAAAAGAAGAACCATTTGACATTTGTAATGGAAGTGGACCGGATAGTTCATTCGCGAAACATGATGCTCGTTAGTAAATGCCATTTCAGGACAAAATCATTTAAAATATCAGTCAAGTGAGAATGATAATCGATCTAGAGGTTCTTATAACAACAATGTGAGGCCTCATGTTCAGAATTGATATGTTGATAACCGAAATGCGTCAACCCCTAGACTTCAAAATTAAAGACCGCATTTTGGTATTCAACAAAGAAATTTCTCAAGACAAAACGACGTTTCAAGGTTTGATAGAAATTTTGGACTACATAGTGGTCAAATTTTGGATATCAAAACTTTGGAAGTCGTAGTTTTGGAAATTCTGGGAATAATAACCGATCATCTACAACATATAATCCACGATTTACGAGAAATCATTCAAACCATAAATGGAATGTTCGAAATGATGGTGGAGACATGTAACGCCCCAAAAATCGAATTTGGATATAATAGAATGTTTTCTTGTTTTATGGCATGAAATAAAAATAACTAAGTTATTTGACTTAGTTAAAACTACAAGTCTAATAGTAGAGAATGAGGTTTGTGGAAAAGGGGGATAAAATGGCAAACTAGGGGGACTAAAGTTGGAGATTTGGATTGAAGTTTATCACTAAATAGAAGTTCAGGGATTTTGTGTGTATTTTTGTGTGTGTCGACACACATATATTAGAAAGAGGGGGGGCTCTCAAACAAGGTTAAATCCAAGAAATTGATGGTAAAAATTTAAGACCAATCATGCGTGGATGAAGAATTAGCATCATCCAACCTTAACAAACTCATGGTAAGTTGTAGAATTTTATTTGGTGTTCTTGTACGAGTAGGTTTATGATTGATTCACGAAATTGTATGAAATTAAGCACGAATAGGTGTTAGAATAACCATATAGGACATGGATAATGCAAGACTTTAAGTAATTTGATGTTTTGTTATAAAACCCACTTGTAGTGGTAAGGATGGTGATATGAAAGAATTTTCCATGTTCAACTCTTGTTTAAGTTTGATGTATTATGTGTATGTGATGGATACTTGTTAGATAGATTGAGTATGGTACGGAATTAAATCGATTTAGTTGTAAAAGATGAATAAAAGTAAGGAGAAGGGAGATGAGTATCAGATACTTGCACAAAGTGCTTAGAAAGTAGTACACACACCAAGTGTTTGATAAAATGTCTAGGTGAAGTTAGAAGACGAATTTGTATGCGAGAGCTTGGTATTCAAGTATAGAATGTGATGATAATGTACTTGTTAGCAAATTTACATGAGAATGGTGTGATTGATTGAACCCATATGGGTAATCTTATTGATTTCATGATTATGTAGAATTGTGCATTAGTAGCTTGTAGTATATGCTTTGTAGGTGTGATGCACGCTATATGTGGGATTAGTTGCTTGATTATGATTAAGATTATGAAATGACTATGTACTATATATGAAGTGTATGGACCTACTAGCAATTAAGGATTGTAGAGTTATGTTTAATTGGCTAATTTTGAGGGTGGTTGTCAAATGTTAGATCATGAAAGCATTAATATGTGTATAATTGACTATGTGTATATATGTGTATGTAATTAGGTGAGTTCATAGTTGTATGTGTCTTACAACAAGGGTACAAATTGTATATGTGTCATTGGCATGATCTACTACATTAATATGGACATATGTTCTTAATTGGAAGTTTGTATGCTTGACCGTTGACTTATGAAAAGTCAACGAATATGCGAATGGCATGGTTTGACTTACGAATGAAATTTGTAAGATTTAGGAATTGTCGCATGACATGCGTTAGACCATTGATGCGTTATGTATGATGAGGAATTGAATTGCGTGAATGTGGAACAATGTGATTGTTAATTCAAGTCTTATGCATGATAATGAATGATTGACTAATAAGAGTCGGTGTAACTTAGAGTTGGAAATGAATGTTGATATGGATGAACATACATACTAACAATTTTATGGATATGATGGCATGAAAGGATAGGAACCACATTGGCATGGACTCAAGCACGATAGGCTAACGGGTCAAAAGGATGCGAGGAAGCAAACACGAACAAGGACGCTTAAGGTAAGTGATTTCCGGAATCACATCTTCTTTTAATAAATGAAGTTTGTTATGTTGAATATACGTAACCATGTAAGAAGTTATGTGTAAGGGTAAGAACCAAGGTAAGTAATGATGTAGTCAGTCGTAGGTAGTCGTCTATGTTTGAAATTACAAACGGGTCAAAATGTAGAAAGTGACATGGCCTGATGTGGTAGTTGGTTCTTGGATTAAGAATTAGAAGGATATGGGGCTTGAATAAGGTTAACATACGTCATGGAAACATGTAAAACGTGGAAGAAAGAAGTTCGGGGGCAGTGTGTACGTAAGTATGTGTGGGACGAAATGAGTCTGGAAGCATGAATGGTTATAGGTATGGATTTATCTACATGTTAGAAATGGAATACATAGGTAAGTGTGAGTAAAAATGAGCAAGTACATTGGTTGTACGTATGAGCTTATTTATATGGATGTTTGTGGCTAGGATTTGTTAGTGCAAATTGTATGGGATTGTAATTAGTAGGTAAGCGCTTGGTTATGGAGGTAAGCATGAATATTTGTATGTATATGTGTATGAATATAGATTTATGCATGTAGGTATGTATGCACGTAGTGGGATTTATTGTACACGAAAGAATAAGGCTTGTATATATACATACATGGCTTCAATACGTTTGAGTATTAAAGTTACTAATGAGAATGAAATGAAAGTGTAGGTATACTATTGTTGATCTTATGAAGTCACCATGATTTGGATGCAAGATTGTACTCGAAAGGATAATCGAAGGGATTAGCATGAGTAGAAACAATATGGAGTGATGATTTAAATGTGTATGTTTGAAGTTATGAATGACGTCACCAAATATTAACGATACAGATGTACATGGTGATTGCAGGTTGCACAGAATTATCATCACTAAGGAGTCTATGAGGTTGAAGGTCGAGTCAAAGAGCAAGGATTGTACGGGATGAGCGGTCACATAGCTTGTAATTATGTATTACATTTAACGCGTTAATCAAGAATGAATGTTGTAAATCCTTTTCAAGAAAGTGTTCGGTATTTTATAAATGAATTTTCAAGTAAGTCATATAGATAATAAAGAAAGAATTTTTGAATCGGTATTTCCGGTACGTCTTTATGGTTTAACTTCTCGAGGTGTTTCAAGATAGTTATTTCAAAGGATTTTCTTTTGTTGATGAAAATGTACGACCCAAGACCATCATAGCCGTCCCCAACTCTAAATGATTTCCTGGTTTTGGGGGTATGAATAGCTGAAGAGGACTATCTATATTTGGTATATCTATAGTAGCTATTCTAGGCACATGACGAGGAAGAAGGGGTTATTTCCAATATGAAGTTAATAAAAGGTGGATATGTGAACTTTGCTGCAGAAAGGGGAGGTTATATTACTGGAGAAGGATCAGTGTCAAATGGGAAAATTACGTTACACAAAGTGAATTATGTGGCTGAACTGAAGCACAATTTAACGTCAGTGTCTCAAGTGTGAGACAACAAGTATACAATGAACTTACTGATAAAGCTTGCTTTGTGTTGAGGCCGGGATTTTTTATTCCTAAAGACTGGGTTGTAATGAGGGCTCTGAGGGTGAACGATACCTATGTGATGGACATGCGTCTGTTAGTGAGTCTAACTGGAGCTACGACGTGTTTGCTTTCGAAGGCGATAGATGAAAACTATATTTTATATCATCCTAAAGTAGGGGAGAAGGTAATGTCCTATAATTTTCATTCATTTTCAATTTGATGTAATTCATATTTTAATTTCAATTCTTATAATTCCGATACTTGATCATAATGGAAACTATATTTATTCATTCTGTTTAATCACACCTGCACAATACATAAACATTCACAAATACACATTTTTAAAAACCAAGACATATACTTAAGAAGGCTTGTTTGGTGGCTAATAGATGTGTGACTGTGGATGATAAACTGGTGGATTTCAATTGGCATTGGAGGGGCGCAACTCCAAACGAAGGGGCAGAGACGTCCATCGATTCTTAAAAGACGGCTGCTTGCTCGTATAGGTTTAGAAGGGGTCTGCATACATGTAGATGGCTAGGCGATAAATATGGAAAATTTTCATTTGCTTCTATTAAAAAACTTCCGAATAAAACCGAGTAGGTTCGTAGCAATATGGTTCTGGATTGGAATTCTTAGCTTCCTTTAAAAATGAATACCTTTGGATGGAGAGCTATCCAAAGCCGACTCCCTACTTCAGATGTGTTCGTGAAATGAAACATTGTTTTTGGTCCAACGGTGTGTCGTTTGTGTTGGTTGGGAGCGGAAACTTTTGAAGTTTACGGGTTGTCTTATGGCGACTCTACTGTGGTGGCAGGAAGTTAGTAGATGGTGTAACATCCCTCATATATTTGCCTTTTCAATTAATGATCTTCTAAAGACCCATAACTACCTTCAGGTGAGTGAAACTAAGAGGAAGTTAGTATTTGAGTTAAATGCTTGGTTGGTCCATGTGGTTTGCAAAAATTGCAGACTTGATCCTAGTAGTTTACTAATTACACGCGTGGTACCAAAACTTGTCAAAAATGAACTCGTTTGGTCCCCAACCCTAACATCAGTTAAATATATCTGTTAAAACACCCCATGTGCTAGGCACATGAGGGTAATTTGGTCCTTTCCAGCCCATTATAAAAAGAGTTAAATATCTGGTTGGTCCCACCCTACCCCCTTCTTCTTCCCCAAACCACCACAACCATCTCATCTCCTCCACCTAATACACATCACCACTGAACTCCCACTCACCACCGCCATTTGCTGCCGGAAAACGAGCCCACCACCACACCGCCGCCTTCACTGGAGAAACTCATAACACGGCTTAAAGACGCAACCCACATCTTTATCTATCATAGGATAGGCACTTGTTAAAAACAAAAATCGATAAACCAATCATAAAACCGCCTTAAATACGGTTTTTCTCATCAGAGTATGACAACATTATGTAGCTAAACTGTATACGTGACAAATATATTTCAATGTATAACAATAAGATTGGGTATTTACAACTGCCTGCTAAAAAACAAAAGCACTTAACAACTAAACCTTTCCCCACACACCTGACTGAAGTTGCGCATCGTCCTTCGTAAATTGCAAACAAGGAACCAAATCACAATTATGTTCCAACTTCAAGTGTTTGGTAGAAACATCATACTCTTCTTCATAAAGTTGTCGTTTCTGCACCATAATTTACCTAGAAACGACATTCAAAGATGTCAATTTTAAAAATTATGGAACCCAAAACAGCCAAATTTTATTCCAGCTGAGAAAGTGAAGCAATTGTGTAATAAAATTATACTTAAAATCATAGCTTGACATAAAAGATTCCACTTATGACCACAACTAATAAAACATATGCTTAAATGTATGAACTGATTTTAAAAAGTAAGGACAAACTATCAGCACATTCTAGCATTTAATGTAAAAAAGAAATGTATATTCAACTGGGAAATGTTGTCAGGACTGAAAGAAGTGGGGCACATCAGTAATTTAACAAAGATTTTAGTTTTAATGTTCATTGGAAACCCAAAGAGTCCGCAATACCCATTTTCGTTTTTCTCCAGTGAGTTTCTCCGGTGAAGGCGGCAGTGTGGTAGTTGGCTCGTTTTTCCGACAGCAAATGGCGATGGTCAGTGGGAGTTCAGTGGTGGTGGTATTCGGTGAAGGAGATGAGATGGTGGTGGTGGTTTGGGGAAGAAGAAGGGGGTGGGGTGGACCAATCATGTATGTAACTCTTTTTATAATGGGCTGGAAATGACCAAATTACCCTCATGTGCCTAGCACTATGGGGTGTTTTAACAGTGATATTTAACTGATGTTAGAGCTGGGGACCAAGCGAGTTCATTTTTTATAAGTGTATGGTACCACAGTGTAATTAGTAAATCACTAGGACCAAATCTGAATTTTTGCAAACCCATGGACCAACCAAGCATTTAACTCTTAGTATTTTATAAAAAAATAATAATAATAAAAAGAGTTCATCTCGTACAAACGAATTACTACTCTGATTGTTGATCCTAGAACGCATTCTTTAAGTAGAGATACAGAAACCTTTTATGCATCAACCATTTCTATAAAGTGTTTCTATTTTTTTTCTACGATACATAATTTTAAAAGAGACTTTTTCTTTTTACAATTTGTAAGTTGCTCTATTGAAGTAAGAAAAAAACAAACAAATTTGCTTCCAAAGTAAGTACAAGTTTCAGTCGCTATCTACGTGACCACTTGCTTACATAATTTGTACCCTTTAAGTAACTCTTTTCATATCATATATTGCTAAATTTCAAAACGAATAGTGAAAGAAAATGTCAATGAGATCGTTTTCAATTCTGACTTCAAGCCCGTCAAACCAAATACACTTGGCTGCCACCGTTACCATAATAACGAATGGGGGAAGAAGCAAACAGTGGGGCCCACAAGTTTTAATCAATTACACTTTATTATTATTTTATATTTAGAGTTTTTTATTATCTTTAACAGGCTTTTAATGTTTAGACTTCTTATTATTTTAGCACCTAATGGTTCAGACTGTTTGTTTCGTGCGCAGATGTCTGAATGATTCTGACATTTGCCTTTGAATGGTTAAACATTATACTGAGTCTGAATGGTTATGACCTCTAATCTGAATTGGTCAGACATTTGTCTCTAGACGATTAAGCAGTATACTCCTCTTAATGGTTTAGACATCTTACTGGTTAGCACTTAATCGTTCCAGACCTCTTACTGGTTCAATACTTAACCATTCATAAGTTTCAAACGACCCCTTACTTTTTACTTAAGTCACTTCACAATTTAAGGTTTAGTTAGTTAAAGACTTATTATCTACGTACAACCACCCTCGCACTTTTTAATCATTCTAGTACACTTGATCTTGTAATTATAAACTAGTCCTTACTCAATATATAGTGAATAAAATATGAAAATATTTTGATTTTAAGTTTTCAATTGCGAAAATGAGAAAAAAATAGTAAGATAGATTACTATTACTTTACTATTATTATTACTGATATGTATAAAAATGTAAATAGTTATTACTTTGATATATTTTTATGCTAAATTAACTTCCTTTTATTAACCGATAATATATATAAAAATGTAAATAGTTATTACTTTGATATATTTTTATGTTAAATTAACTTCCTTTTATTAACCGATAAAGTAATTTAAAATAAAAGTTTGTGAGACGAATATTAGTGATAGAGATAAAGGGTAAAAATTCTGTACAAATAGATTTATCGTACAAAAGCATGAAAAGGTAAAAAGAAACAGGGTGGTATTTTCTAATTATTTTACTCGTAATTATTCTACATGATTAAAATTATCCTACAATATCAAAATTACCATTTCAAGATCATTTGTAGACTAACTATGATGCTCTACAAAATTATCCTACAATATAAAATTACCCTAAAGATCATTTGTAGAGTAATTATAATACTCTACAAAATTACCCTACAAAAACATTTGTACAATAATTTTGATAGTCACTCTAGGAGTAAATAATTATGAAAATGTCACCGCGTTTTTTTTTTTACCTTTTTCATGCTTTCGTACATTTTGTACGATAAAGCTATTTGTCATTTGATCTTTTGCCTAGAATAAAAGTCTCTGAGATAATATTAGTGATGGAGTTAGTGTTGGAAATCAAGCCTTGATCTAACACAAAAACACCGATGAACGAATTCGTTCGACTTTTTATTATATATCAATAAGAGCACACCATACAATAACCCTAACCCAATATTTATTCTAAAACTCATTCTAGTCCTAGCCCGACTCAAACTTATTTAAATAAATAAAATAATCAACTAGATAAACATATCTAATTAAATCTAACAATTATCCCTAAAATATTCACCAAGAATTATCTACAACCTTTTTTTATCTTTATCTCCTAATTCAAGATTAACTTCTTCATTCTCCCCCTTAATCTTGAATTGACCCCGTTTCTTCACATCCGCATCATTATCGACAACTTCAATCCCTTGTCCAAGTCTGACATCTCTCTTCCCGGGTCACAAGAACCTCACCGTTCTTGACCATCGAGCAAAGAAAAAACAAGCATCCCCGCTTCTACCGTTTTATTCTTTCCTTGCTAGACACGACAAGATTGAAAGCCTTCCCGCTTTGTCGAATCTTTTTCCGTTCGTCTATCCGCAAATTCAGACGCATACTTCAGCCAAAAAGATCAACCTACACCGGTTTTCATGTTCTTATCCTTTGCAGGAAGGATAGGGTCTTGATCTAACCTGATTGAAAATTGCTAATGCTATGAAGTTTACCACCATCGAAACGAACTGGTTACTTGTCACTACCGATACTCCCTGTGACATCCGTTGACCCAAACTAACGTTCGCTTACTTTATGTCAAACAATTTGAACCATTCTTTGATCATAGTTTTTCCACTCTGTCAAACTCCTCCTTTATATGCCTCCCTGCAAATATTAACCCACCAACAAAGACAACAACCACCTGTTGTTCCGCCCCTCGGTCGTCAAACGAATCCCTTAGCCTCCTCGCTCCTTCGTTTTATCCGTGACACGCCCGTTGGTTTTCCGCCACAAAAAAAAAATCGAACTTCTTGCTATGATTTTTCCCTTGACAAGAAAGAGTATCCGACAAATAGAACATGATCATCATTATTTTCTCCTTTAAGCCATCCATTTAATCTGAGGCAACTTTAGGCTTTCATAGACATAAGCCTATAAACCATCATCTCCTAATCTATAACCCATGCATGTTCAAGCCTTCATCCAAAAACACCACGTGTGGAGTAAATAATTCACCCATTATGTTTCTGCTGTGAAACATTTAATGATCCCATATAGCCGACACTTTTGTTTTTATTCATATAAAAACCAATTGAGCATAACACACTCCCCACATAAATTCCTTTTGTGCAATTCTACGCAAACCTCTGTTTATGAAATAGTTTGACGATATCAGAAATAGAGATGCCCAAATTTGTCGTTAACACCTTTTATTTTCTTTTTCGTCTTCAACCATGGTTGTTTTACACCATCGTTGCAGCCCCGTGAGAGGCTACTCCCCTTTCTTAGAAAACGACTCTCAAAACCGTCAATCGCTAAACTCTGATACCAATTGTAGAAAATCAGACCCTTTATCTAACACAAAAACACCAAATGAACGAATTCGTTCAACTTTTTTTATTATATATCAATAAGAGCACCAATACAATAACCCTAACCCACTATTTATACAAAAACCCATTCTAGTCCTAACCCGACTTAAACTCTATTTAGATAAATAAAAGAGTGAATTGCAAGTTTTATCTTTTATCTTTATACCCAATTTCAGACGGTGTCCTTTATGTTTAAAATTGATAAGTTTTGTATTTAATGTTTTAAAATCCTATATGTTATGTCCTTTGGCTCTAACTCAGTTACATTTTTTTTTGTTAAAATCTAATAATATGAGCAAGGGCAGACCTATGCTTGGTGGTGCGGGTGCGGGCGCACCCGTTGAAAAAAAATACATTTAGTGTTATATATACGGGAAAATGTTGAGTGCACCCCATAAAATTTTACAATCCACCACTTAACTTTTGAAACCGACAATGCTCTCCAACTAAAATGAAAAGAAGAATCATGAAGTGCGGGAAATTTCTGGGAACGGAGACACAGCTTTTACAGAAATAAGGAAGGAAGAAGGAGATGTGAGTGAAAGGAGATATGGACCAAAAGAAGGATTGTGGGTCCTACTACTAGACTCTTAACTCCTAACCCCTATTATCTTATCTTTAATTATATTCTTTTTAAACAATTTTCGTACACACAGGCTTGTCCTTTGTAGCATCTTCTTTTTATTTTTAACTAATTTAAATCAAGAAAGTAGACAAATAACATTATCTATTAACTTTATTATTAGTTTCAATATTGTTTCACTTATATATTAAATTATTTTTATCTTACATGCTTTTTATTGATATTTATATATCATTTTTATATATAATTTTCATTCTTTTTAATGTTTTTATCATTTTTGAAAATATATAGCTAAAAAACACATTTTTGTTCATGTACAAATGCTTCTTTAAAAGTATACATTACAAAAATAACTCACATTCAAACCAAGTTTATTTTTTGTAAGTGTTGAAAGCTAGTATTAAGATACAAGAACACAAATATTTATTAAAAGGTTATAACGACCATGTGATCCCCAGCAACGTGAACTGTGCGTCGACACCCAACAAAGTTTTTGCCGAGAAACCAATATTCCAGCCACAAAACGATCTTGTTTGTAATGACCTTTGACACTTTGATGTGCTTTTGATGAATATTTAATTTTTAATTTGATGTTCTTTTTTATGCATGACCCGACCCGAACTGACCCGTTATGAACTGGATTTTTTTATATAGCTAGGGGCATTTTTAAAAATATTCCGCAGCCCCAGAAAAAAGTTCCTGGGTTCGCCACTGAATATGAGAGCCTTTTTGTCATTTCATCTTTCAGGGACAAATTGTGAAAATAACTTAACTATCTAACCTTTTAAAAAAAATACATTAAAGTCAAAGTTTAAAAAATAAAAATGCTATATTTATATTTATAAATATAAAAACTTCCCCCTCTACTCTCTTTCTCTCCCATTTAGACCGCACACAAGGTATGGTAAGGCCTGGGTTGACATGTGATGGGGATGAACTCACCAGACCACCCAAAGAAGGTGGGGTGTGAGAGCGGCATGGGCTAGCCAGCATGGGTGGCCATGTGGATAATATATATATATATATATATATATATAATATATATATATATATAATATTATTTTTTGACTTATAAATAAAACAAACCACTATATTATTAAAAAAAAGTTACACAAAATCCTAATAAATTAAAAAAACAACTTAGTAAATCCTAAAAAATTAAAAAAAACCAACTTAATAAATCCTAAAAAAATTACAAAGTACGATAAATATTAAAGTGGGGAACCCAACTAAATTCCGGGTTCCCATCGTGCCTATACTCAATTTTGTCGATCTCCACTGGATCGTCGTGGCTAAGGTCGCCTGCAGGAACATGGTTGAAGCATGCTTTAAACCGATACAGTTTCGGTTTTAGCTCACGCCACTTATGTTGACACGCGTTCAAGTTGTGACGAGAGTTTCCAACATGTTGGTATTGACTAAACGCTTGTGGCCAGTACGTGGTTTGACCACGAGTTAGCGCACGTTGTGCGTCAACGATTGACGTCACAAGCGCGATCTCCTCCTCTTCGGTTCAAGTAACCATTTTCTTTTTTATTTTGGTTGGTTTTGGATGTGGATTTGTGTTTGAAGAAAGTAGATGTGAAAAAAAAATTACGTTTGAGGTAGGTATTTATAGGTAAAAAATAGTGGAAATTTATTAAAATTTGATTTTGGCTAGATAAAACCGCCAGCCACAACGGCTACCCCAAACGGCTAACCCCAACGGTCTGATCCAGCCACCTCATCGCCCCAACCCGCCCCACGCCACCCTAGCCACGCCAGCGGGGCAATGCCACTACCCACGCTAGCTCGGTGTTGCTAAAGCGGCGTTGCTTGGCTAGCCACACCCCAATCCAAACCCACAAACCGCGGTCTTATCACAACACCATCCACCCCACCCCACCGCCACCACACATCTACACTTGTACTACACGCAAAGCAAGAACAAGACCAAACTTATCACCAAACCCGACACCACCGATCTGCTTTAAGATCCCAGATCTGCACTTAATTATTATTTACACCATTAGTAAAAACCAAGGGATTTTTAAGCCCATGCTACAAAAAGCCATTTATCCAGCCCCAAGAAAAAGTGCTTCTCGTCCTCTCACTCAAGAATTTAGCAGCAAATAAGTGCACTAAAGCCATATAATTAAAACTCTAGCAGAAATAGAGTCCAGGATACCTCCAATAATCAGAGCTCTATGGGACATTATGAACACCGATCCTATCTATTTCTTATCTTAGTAATTTTAGTGTTATTAATCTTCATACTGATATTGGATTATCTTGTTGATTAAGTTGATCTTATTTATATTAATTGAGTTAGGTGATGTAGGAGTGCAAAGCTCGAATTTTTAAATAAGATATGGTGTTTGGGCTGGGTACATAATAACATAATGGGCCCATGAATTATGTTTATTATTCTAAATATGTGGCCTGATTTTTTATATTTATTATCCTAAATATACTAGGTTATAACCCCGTGTATTACACGAGTTGAATAAATGAATTTTATATACTAAATAATAAAAAATATATCTTTAAAAATCTCTTTTATTGCATAGATTGAATAAATGTAATTTTATATATTAAAAAGTTATATCTATAGGAACCATATTGTAGCGGGTGGAATAATGTAATTTTATATACTAAATAATAAAAAATTATATCTTTAAAATCATGTGTATTATACGAGGTGAATAAATGTAATAGTGTTTACCAAATAATAAAAAAAGTTATATCTTAAAAAACCCTTGTGCATTACACGGTTCGAATAAATATGGTTTTATATACCAAATAATAAGAAAATTATATTTAAAAAAACTAATGGATATACTCGGTACACGATAGATATGATGATTGTGGAGATGTTTATTGAAAAGAAGATAAATGATCAAACATGTTATTCAAAAGCAAATAAGCAGCCATTTGTGTGATAAAGTATAAGTTATATTTAAAAACCCCGTGATAAATCTAATTTAAAAAAAACTAAGACTTTGTTATTATTAGTAAAATTAATGATATTATCTTTGTAATTATGTTTGGTATTATTTTATTAAAAAGTGCATATTATACATATAGTTATATTATGTCTTAAGTTATTGATGTCATCCAAAATGTTGCTCGATTTTATGTCCAGCATTATATATATACTATGGTAAAAGTTTAAAGTTTATTAGAGATAATTACATCATTGAAAAGAATAAGAGTATTTTTGTATATTACAAATAGAAAGTAATAATTATCTATAGTTAAGTAGAAGAGATTAAACAAAATAATATTTAGTAGGAGAGTTTATCTATAATTAATTAAAAGAGATTAAACTAAATAATAATTATCTAGGCTATAGGGTGTGTCATGACCCTCATGACCACCATGACACTCCATTTCAGCACCATGTCACCCACATCTAATCCACCATCGAAAACCACTACCCTAAGGGTATGGTCATAACTCAAACCATATCCCCTTATTTTAATTTATTTTTGTCTAAATAAAAGAATTGAAATCTTGAAAAATGGAAACTGGGACATGGTTGTCATGGTTTAATCCATGGGAACCATTAATGCAAGGGGTGGTGTAGTCTTCTATTCATGTTCCTACATGGCGTATCATGTCCCAACCATTACCCCCACACCCTTTAGCAACAAATAATATTTAGTAGAAGCGTTATCCATAATCAATTAAAAGATATTAAACTCAAATAATAATTATTAATAAGACATGACTTAATATGATAACAAATATCTTATAAATAATTTCTTTTATTATATATACAGCTAGAATTAAAACTAAAGTTTGAGACAGATTTTTTCATCCCATTCTCAAATACTATTTACGAGAAGTGGTGAACAGTTTTGAGCATGAATTAAATTGATTTTTACAGGCAATATGCTGGGGAGAATGGGATCTAGTTTTGAAAAATGGGATTCCTACTCCAAAAATATAAAGGCCAACACCATAACTGCAACATACACAGGTACTTGTCGAATGAATTTTGGTACGCTCAAATATAAAATAAACCTACAAATCTGATTCTTGAAGACGAAGTTTAATCCGTTCAAACATTTGATTGTACCGATCAAATAGTTATAGTGATTACACGACTCTTAGTCTAATCCAAGTGATTTTCAATTAATTTTTGTTTTGGTTCCGAGATTATGCAACCAAGTTACAGATTTCAATTACATGATGGTGGTTTGTTATTCGCTCTTCGTCAAGAATGCGGTTTGAGATCTCTAGAGTATAACCAAGATAAGTAATCGATTTGTTGTACATTTATGCTCTCTGTTTTGCAACATATATAATTTGCGTTGGTTTTGAATTCCAAAACTAACACTCTATCCATCTCCCTCTCTCTCATTCAACCTATACGATCCTGTTATGCTAATCCTCAACAAATTTGCCCGGTCCGCAAGAGACTCTGACCCGCTCCACTCCCAACCACCACCCCAGATCTGAGGAGAACGGCGGCGACCACCAGATTTGTGGAGGAGAAGAAAGGCGGCGATGGTTTAGATTTTGTGTTGCAGGTTTTGATTTCGTCTCTCAACCACACCAGAGACTGATTTATATATATATAAATTATATAAATTAGTATTCTCCCTCTCTAACCTACACATAACATGCAAGATTTTAAAATATTAAGTACAAAAAACATTAATTTAAGTACAAAACACATCAATTTTAAAGACAAAAGACACCGTCTGAAATAGGTATAAAGATAAAGGACAAAACACATCAACTAGATAAACTTATCTAATTAAATCTAACAATTATCCCTAAAATAATTCACCAAGAATTATCTACAACCCTTTTTTATCTTTATATTCTAATTCAAGATTAACTTCATCAGTTAGAATATATATTCCAGGAAAAACCAGAGGTTTAATCAAACATTTATGAGGAGTTAAAGCATTCACAATGGATTTCTTATGTTTGTGTGAGTGGGTTGGTTATGTTATAAGGAATGGTTATGAGTGGTTGTGAGTGAAGGAGATAGAAAATGTTATTGTTCTTCTGTAAATATACAAGAACACTGTTTATCCCATATAAGTTTTTTAATATTTTTTAAAGTGGTTGTGGTGGAGGAAAGAGAAAATGTAATAATAAAGATATAAAAAATATTATTTAATTAAACATGAGAGGAAAAAATAATGATTTTAGTGTAAATATATGAAGGGGAATTGGCCTGTAATAATCTCACCTAAACCTTATTGGACATTAATAATCCCACCTTATAATATTCCTCTCACCAGTCCCACATTTCATCTATTTTTCCTACAATGATCCCCCGTTAAAAAAACATGACGGAGTTAAGCTTTTTTCCAAATTACAAACAGATTTTTTAGGGCTTTTGATCAGAACAATGATACGAGTCCACTGATGTAACACCTCGAAAATTTCATCCAATAAAATTCCGACACGTGTCTCGAAAATTCTTGGTGGCCACGTGTAGCCGAGAAGGACAAAGGACACCGTCATTTTATTTTAATAACCTCTGAATGAGCGTCGGACAAGTCGAAGGACCAAAGTGGCAAAATGCCAAAATTTTCCTTTCAGGAAGGTCCTTACGGACCGTAACCATCAATGGTTACGGACCGTAAGGCAACCAAGTCATTGTTTCAGTAAGGCGGTTACGGACCGCAAGCCTCAATGGTTACGGTCCGTAACCAATTCAAATCTGTGGGCGCCAGAGGTCCTTACGGACCGCAAGGCTAAACCCTTACGGTCCGTAAGGGACTGCCAGAGGCAGAATGCATGGCAGCTTGCTGCCCTGCCACCTATCTCGCAAATGCCACTCTCCTCCCGCTTGATACACGTCCCAAAACACTTGTTTGCATTTGGGAACAAGCCTCTACACATGTCATGATCTTATTCTTAGCCTTCAAGTATAAATAGGTAATGTCTTGCATCACTTGGACTTGCTCATTTCTATTTCATCTCTTCTCATCCTATCTGGAGGTTCCTGATCCTTGGGGACTTCCTAATTAGTCTTATTTCGAGATAAGGACCTTGTGTAAGTGTTCTTGGCCCTCCTTTACAGTTTTATTTAGTTTAAGGCCAATGTCAAAGCGTTGACGTAAAAACGCTTTGACTTTGAGCTAAGACCATTATGGTCCAGCCAATGTTCGTAACGAACATGGCTACCTGATGGTAATAAGGTAGGTATTAATCCCTCAATAGGGCCCCTCTTGATTACCACGTTTGCGTGGTCAATTGACGGGTCAAAGTTATATTAATAAAAGTCAAACGGGTCAGTTTTGAAATAAAATCATAACTAGCAATGTAGGTGTTATAAAACCTGTTTTGACACACTAACAACTCGGTAATAATCACAAGAACATGTAGAAACATGTCCGGCTTGACAATTCCAGGTCTAAGGTCGGTTCGCAACCAGAAGTCGCGGAAGTTGACTTCTGCTTTGACTTTCAGTTCTGACCCAATTTAGCAACATTAGCTATTGTCCCTAAGTTGCATTATGACCATGTTATAATATACTATAACCCTCTGGAGTTATAGTACATGGTCATGTAGTAATCCGAGTCGTTATGCAAGTATCCGATAAATATGCCTAAACTTTTGCTATATAAACGAGACTAACTTGTTTTAATACTCAAAAGCAATTTTTTAATATAAACGAGCACACAAATGAATTATGTACTCAATTATAAACAAGACTAACTTATTTTGATATCAATAATCTGGTCATAACATGAGTTTTGTTAATTATCGCAAAACATACTTTTAAAGGACCAAATCGCCCTTTTGGCATGTAAAACGATTCAAACATAAACTTGACATCATAACTCATTACATACTGATGTAATATTATTATTAGGATTATTTGGGATATGTATTCAGATTGCAAACTGAGTTTAAGCTTTAGTTTGCGTATTATGTCCTTAAATGACGATATTGCCCTTTTCGGCACTTTAAATGATTTAATGAACCAAAACCTTATACTTACTAATGAAATATATATATTAACATATTTTGGTCATACAAATCTGATCACAACAATAATTTTACTTAATACCATTTAAATCGTCATTTAGCGACTTAATCGCCATTTCGGCACACAATATGATTTAAAACCATATTAGAACATTAAGACTTGATACCTACTGATTCCAAAACATATTTTCAACTAATCAATAGTAGGTACATGTCCCAAACTCAGATTCCCAAATAAGTTATCAACCATATGTGAAAATGACCAAATTACCCTTTCGGGACATCGTTTGGTCTTCAACTATAAACCACACATATAATTGATGTCCTACTGATATAACATCATAAAATAAGTATTTGTACATAATGTTTTATGATAATAACATCAGTTTAAATATAAGCTTGTTTATTACATTTTAAAATAATGAAATTGCCCTTTTAAGGCATAGTTTGCTTTTAAAACTATAACGGGCCAACATATTGATAACCTACTGTTATAATAACATATTTTAAACTTAATGGCATATGGAACATGTGTAAGACTCACCCGGTTACCTAGTTTCGCTTATATGCGTACGGTTAAGCCTACGTAACTAGTTTACGCAATTTAACCGAAACAGGTTTAACCATATCAAAATATTCTCAAAATTCCAGAATGTTGAATGATAACCCATATTATACAAGTCCTAGTACTTGTTGGGTCCAAAATGCATTCTTTCCGGTCATCGCTTAATCTAGTGTTTCATGCCGTATTCTTTATTTTAAGTTAGCCGGTCTAAGTCAATGACTAAATAAAGCCCATTAGCTAACTAATCGGTTAATAATACCATTCATTCCAGACTAAAGACTTCCGGTAGATTGTCGCCAAGCTAGTTTAATTTGATTACGGGTATGCTTTACTTATTTTCTTATTTTCTAAAGAATTGCAAGCCAGGTAAATACTTTAACTTATTTTCCCTTATACGGGCTTGGGATACGGTATACTAATACCGCATGGTTGGATATGGGATCAAAGACCAATGAGTCAGGAATTCAAATAATCCATTTTAATTCGTATTGCTCAATATTAAACATTTGGGGTTAAAACGACCGTATCCTGGATATCCACGGCTCATTTAATTGCAAATGGCCACGACCTAAGCACGGGGTGTAGGCATACACCCGTCAGATGCTAAATTAAAATATAACCTATTAAGGGTGCACCTATTAAAGGTGTTAAAGTGGCGTGTCATTTAATCATGATCCCGGCATAGTTTTCGGCTCTAAATGTATTATTAGCATGTAAAACTGATAACATGAAAATTTATTTATCCCAAGTTATTTATAAAACTAAGTACTATTGCGTACACTAAATGTTTTTGAAATATTTTCAAAATGAGTCGGTTAAATGTATTTACCAGTGAAAACTGACGTATTTTCACAAGACTAAGCGTAGATGACAAGTATACGTAATAGGTTGGAAGTACTCGGCGAAGCATAGAAGGAATTGCAACCCTTTGCTTAGAAGACCTTAGTCTGTCAAGTTTCCTTTTGTAATAATTTCGATCCGCCTGTGGATCTAGTTACAAGCGCTGTATATTATTTTTGAACTTTGAACATTCATACGTTTGTAATAGTAATTATCCAGACTTCCGCTGTGTTATATTGTATTGTTTGGTAATGATGATATCAACTTATGTCACGATATTCCCCAACCGGGTTATACGTGGAAATTAGGGGTGTGACAGGTTGGTATCAGAGCCAACTCTCGAGTGAATTAAACACTAGCCTTTTGTGTTTAATCTCGGGAATATATATTAACACATATCTCTTAGACTTTCGAGTCTAGATTTTGACCTAGGTGTAATCATTTCCATCTTATTATTCTAGCTTTGTATTTTGTTTAACTTGTTTTTGAAACAGGAATAATGCCGCCTAAGTTTAGACGTGGAGAAAGGGCAAAGGACCCATGAGGGGTGGGCCCTCTATGACCGGACCATCTTTTCGGCCACCTTATAGACCATCTCTAGCCGGAGCAGCTGATCTGCCTAACTATAATCCATACAAAGGATCCGGAGATTCTTCGTCCCCTTTTGAACCCTTCAGACACTCCATTTCACACGAATACTCCCCGCCTCAATCACGCTCTCCTCATTCCTACCATTCTCACCATTCCCACCAATCGCACCATTCTCACTCTCATTCACATCAAGAATTTTTCAACTTTAATTTTGTCAACCCAGTCAACCAACCTTCACCAGAAACCCCTTCAGTCGACTCGCCAACTCACATGGAGGAGGATTCCGATCCGAAAGAATTTCCCCAAATCGGATCCTATGGCCACTCCATCGAGCTGTCTAGTGGCTCGAACTCTTTGTAAGATCTCCATTCCGAGGTCCTGATGAATATGAGCAACGATGGGCACAATATGTGTTTGTCAACACGCCCTCCTACCACAGCACCCCTCAGCATCAAGCCCTGTCACCCCATCCTCACCAAGAGGATATAGAGATGTTACAGGTGGATTAACCTCATCCACCACCTAAATCACCATCACAACCACGCCGAAGGCGTGGGGCACGCATGTCGATTCATGCTGGTCAAAGGTCGGGTTCGCTACCACCTTTGCCACCTTCTTACCCCATTATCCCCGAGGACCCACAAATGGGTGGGCCCTCAAACACTTCACCTGTGGCTGTTCCAACTCCACAACCTGCTGCTGATCCGACGCCCCAACCGGCAGTTCAGCCATCTTCATCGGGTGTTGGTAACCCGACTCCCACCTACCCAGATCTATTTGGATATGGTGCTGATTTTACTCTACCTTCATACGATCCGTATCTTGAAGCAGCCATGCATGATGCCCTTTATCATTCCCCTTATCCAAGTTACCCACCTTCTTACCCTTCCTAGGCGACTACCGGGTATCCACCACATGTGTATACACACCCGGGTATGCATCAACCGTAACCACCTCCACCTCAGCCTCAGCCCCAACCACAAGCACCACTTGAGGCTATTAATGAGGCCTTAGATCAGGTTAGAGAAATGCGGCAACAAGTTAAGAAGTCGGAGAAGAAAACGAAAAAATTTATCAAGAAACTTTACAAAGCTGTGAAAGGGAGGAAGGATGACTAGTTTTATATTTTCATATATGTAATTTAAATTCCAAAAGTCCCTGCGTGGACATTGTTATTTCTGTTAAGTTCCTGCGTGAACTATTTTTGTTATTTTGAAGTCCTATGTATTAGGCAACTTTGTAATGTTCCTTTTAGTAAAATTTCCTTATTATTATTTACTTCATCTAAACAATTATCGTGATTTTATTCAAATTTTATTGATATGCCATATTAACCCAAAATCCACCAGCCAGTGACCAAATAGATTGGCAAATGAAATTTTCGGAAGTAACCTTCTGTCTATCAAAGGTGAACGATGTTCAACTTCCAAATTTATCATTTCTCTGTGTCAACAATAAGAGATAACTCTTAAATCCTAGTGATAAATGTTGTCACATTAATCATTTGGGTAAATGACAATGTTCAAACCCTATCGCTTAAGTGATCAAGTTAGATCCTGGCTAAAATATTTAAACACTCAATAGTAGTGTAAAGCCAATGAGCAATAATACAGTAGTGACGCATGACGCACTAACTGATAAATTCTGGACTATGTCAGATCTATAAATGCCTATGATAGTCCTTTGAGACCTAGGTTATATATAAATATACCACATTTGATATTTGGAATTTTGTATGGTCATAGAACCATGTTGTGAATAAGGGTACGCCAGAGCATCTAACCGAATTCATCTCAATATTTTGAATTAAATTACAACAATGGTTGAATCAAACAAGTGAATAGTAAGCGCAATGATGACGACGCCAATGAGAACATCATCATAAGTAAGAATGACTTAAGAGAACTTATTGCCGCAGAAGTTGGCAAAGCCTTAAAAGATAGGTCTGAACGTCAACCTGAGTCGAGTGCTCCTCGCTCTAAGCCCGTCTCTAAAACTAAAACTCAGCCTAGCCACTCAAGGACGAAAAAGAGTAAGACACACTCCTCGAATGTGAGGAGTATAGCAAAGAGTGATGAGCATCCTAAGAAGCCGAATGTCGATGGTGACGTTGCTCCTACAAGTACTTCGTGTCTTGTAGACCCCGTGATTTTAATGGGGAAAAAGGAGCGGTTGAGTGCTTGAGATGGTTAGATGAGATGGAGACAATGGTGGATATCAGCGGCTGCACTGATAAAAATGTGATTAAGTATGTATCTCAATCGTTCAAAGGCGATGCCCTTATCTGGTGGAAAGCCTTAGTCCAGTCTACGGGCAAGGTTCATCTCTACAACTTGAGTTGGTCTAAGTTTGTGGAATTAGTAAAGGATACCTATTGCCCACCTCATGAGGTAGAGAAAATCGAGTTAGATTTCCTGAATCTGACTATGAAGAACATGGATTGTCGGAAGTTTTTCACCGACTACAATTCTCTTTCAAGACCAGTGTCGTATCTAGTACCCCGGAGCCCAAACGTATCACACGTTTCATCAACGGGTTAGCTCCTGAAATCAGGAGTATGGTTAAGGCGGTGCAACCAGGAACCTACAAGTCTGCAGTTGAGTTATCCCTCTCCCTCACACAGGACTATGTGAGGCAATTGTCAGTTAAGACTGACAATAAGGGAAAGAGGAAACGGGAGGACGGAAACTCCCGGAAATTTAACAAAAAGGGTAAGCATGGGTTTAGTAAGGATAATCAGAAGTCGAGCGACAAACCCACATGCAAGACGTGTGGAAAACAACACTATGGGCAGTGTCGCTTAGAACAAAAACCGAAGCAATGCAATATCTGCAAGAAAACAGGGCATCGATCGCATGAATGCTGAAACATAAAGAACGCTACCTGTTTTGGATGTGGTGAGAAAGGCCACATCAAGACAAACTGCCCTAAGGCGAATACTAAGGGTAAGGCCAAAACTTCTGAAGCTAAGAAAGCCACTGCTAGGGCCTTTCAAATGAATGCCAAGGAGGCAGTAAAGGATAACAATGTCATAACGGATACGTTCCCTATCAACGATGCTTTTGCTAGAGTTCTTTTTGATTCGGGCGCCGATAAGTCGTTTGTAGATCATAAGTTTAGTGAACTATTAAACTTGCTCTTAAGAACTCTAGACATAACCTATGAAGTAGAGCTCGCTGATGGAACTATAGAAACCGCTTCATCCATTCTTAATGGATGCTTCATATCCATCAAGAATCATATCCCTGTCTCTCTTTTACCTATGAAACTAGCGGGGTTCGATGTAGTCTTAGGCATGGATTGGTTATCGCATAACCAAGCTCGCATTTCCTGTGATAAGAAACTCATTGAAATCAAATCCCCGTCTGGTAAAATCCTCACCATTCATGGAGACAAACACTTTAGATTGCCTGATAAAGCAGTTTTGCTTAAGGCATCTAGATGTATGACGAAGGGATGTGGCATCTACATGGCACAAGTCACCGTTGATGAACCCAAACCAAAGATTGAAGATATACCTACCATCTCTTAATACCCAGACGTGTTCCCAGAAGAATTACCTGGCCTACCTCCTGATAGGCAGGTAGAGTTTCGTATTGACATCATACCTGGAGCAGCTCCCATCGCTAAAGCTCCATATCGGTTAGCACCCACCGAAATGAAAGAATTGAGAACCCAATTGGACGAAATTTAGAGAAAAGTTTTATTCAACCTAGTTCTTCGCCATGGGGAGCTCCTATCATGTTCATCAAAAAGAAGGACGGATCAATGCGGATGTGCATTAATTACCGTGAACTCAATAAGATAACGATCAAGAATCGTTATCCCTTGCCAGGTCGATGATTTATTTGACCAATTGCAAGGTGCAAGTTACTTTTCGAAGATCGATTTAAGGTCATGATATCACCAACTTAAAGTTAGAAATGAGGATGTTTCAAAAACGGCTTTCAAAACAAGATATGGTCACTACGAGTTCTTGGTGATGCCTTTCGGGCTCACTAATGCACCCGCGGCATTAATGGATCTCATGAATAGAGTCTGCAAGCGATATGTAGATAGGTTTGTCATTGTCTTCATAGAAGACATACTTATCTACTCTCGTAATCAATCGGATCACGAGAAACATTTGAGGTGCCTTCTTGAAATTTTGCGTCAAGAAAGGCTATACGCAAAATTTTCTAAATGCGAATTCTAGCTCCGTGAGGTTCAATTCCTTGGTCATGTAGTAACTAAACGTGGTATCCAAGTAGATCCAGCAAAGATAGAAGCAATAATGAATTGGGAAGCCCCAAAGACACCTTCCGAGATACGTAGTTTCTTAGGACTAGCTGGTTATTATTGAAGGTTCATTGAGAACTTTTCACGAATAGCCGCTCCTTTGACAGTCTTAACGCGTAAGGATGCTAAATTCAACTGGGGTCCAAAGCAACAAGAATCCTTTGAAACATTAAAATATAAGT
This sequence comes from Scalesia atractyloides, assembly GCA_947069175.1. Lineage (NCBI taxonomy): Eukaryota > Viridiplantae > Streptophyta > Magnoliopsida > Asterales > Asteraceae > Scalesia > Scalesia atractyloides. The sequence continues at coordinate 20,497,323 of CAMTDV010000024.1, read as the reverse complement.
TAAGCAATGCCCCGGTGTTAACTCTGCCAGAAGTGTTTGAAGAGTTTGTGGTTTACTGTGATGCTTCGCACACTGGTATGGGATGTGTACTTATGCAGAGAGGCAATGTGATTGCCTATGCATCACGACAATTGAAAGTGCACGAGAGAAACTACACCACCCATGATTTGGAACTGGGTGCGGTAGTATTCGCACTTAAACTCTGGAGACATTATCTATATGGAACAAAGTGTATCATCTACACTGACCATAAAAGTCTCCAACATTTGTTCAATCAAAAGGACTTGAACATGAGGCAACGTCGTTGGATGGAAACACTCAACGACTATGATTGCGAGATTCGATATCATCCAGGAAAAGGGAATGTAGTCGCTGATGCGCTTAGTCGCAAGGAAAGAGTCAAACCCTTAAGGATCAATGCCAAGAGGATTGAACTGAAGAATAGCTTAAATGAAAAGCTACTAGTTACACAAAAGGAAGCCATGTCAGAGGATAATGTCGCGAAGGAAGGACTAGGTGCAACCATTGATCAGTTAGCATCTTGAAAGGACGGAATGTTTAAGGCTTAATAATCGAGTCTGGGTTCCGATATTTGGAGGACTTAGAGATGTAATCCTCCAAGAAGCACATAGTTCTAAATATTCGGTTCACCCAGGAAGTGACAAGATGTATCAAGATCTTAAGCTCAGTTATTGGTGGATGGGTATGAAGAAAGATATAGCCGATCATGTAGCAAAGTGCTTGACGTGTTCTCAAATTAAGGCAGAACACCAGAAACCGTCAGGACTTCTACAATAGCTTGAAATCCAGTATGGAAATGGGAAATGGAAACTATGACTTCATCACTAAGTTACCTAAGACCAAGCTTGGCAATGACACGATTTGGGTTATCGTGGATAGATTAACCAAATCAGCTCATTTCTTACCAATTAAAGAAACATACGATTCTGATAAACTGGCTAAACTTTATGTCGATGAGATTGTGTCCTTGCACGGTGTGCCAATATCCATCGTATCTGATAGAGATACAAGATACACATCTCACTTTTGGAAGAGCTTCCAACAATCTCTAGGCACGCGATTAAATTTCAGTACGGCTTACCATCCGCAGACGGACGGACAAAGTGAGCGTACCATTCAAACCTTGGAGGACATGCTTCGAGCTTGTGTAATCGATTTAGGCGAAAGTTGGGACGATCACTTACCCCTAATCGAATTCTCTTATAATAATAGTTATCACACAAGTATTAAGGCCGCTCCTTTTGAAGCCTTATACGGAAGAAAATGTAGACGCCTGTGTGTTGGGCTGAAGTTGGAGAAGCCCAACTATCTGGACCCGAAATTGTTCTTGAGACCACAGAAAAGATTGTGCAAATCCGTGATCGACTTAAGGCAGCTCGTGACAGACAAAAGAGCTATGCCGACAAAAGGCGTAAACCTTTACAGTTCCAGGTTGGGGACAAAGTTATGTTAAAAGTGTCACCTTGGAAAGGTGTGATGCGCTTTTGCAAAAAGGGCAAGTTAAGCCCGAGATACATTGGACCATTCGATATAACCGAATGTGTCGGATCTGTAGCTTATAGACTTAAGCTACCTGAGAAGCTCAGTGGAATTCATGATGTTTTCCACGTCAGTAACTTGAAGAAATGCCTCGTTGACGAGTCGTTAGCAATGCCTCATGAAGATATTCAAATTGATGAAAACCTGCGTTTCATAGAGAAATCAATTGCGATCGAAGATCGGCAAGTTAAAAAGTTTCGAAGAAAGAACGTACCTATTGTGAAGGTCAAATGGGATGCCCGTCGAGGTCCCGAATATACTTGGGAGGTCGAATCCAATATGCGATAAAAGTACCCTTATCTATTTGAATATATCTCGAGGTCGAGATTTTTATTAAGGGGTGAAGATGTAACACCTCGAAAGTTTCATCCAATAAAATTCCGGCACGTGTCCCGAAAATTCTTGGTGGCCACGTGTAGCCGAGAAGGACTAAGGACACCGTCATGTTATTTTAAAACCTCTGAACGAGCGTCGGACAAGTCGAAGGACCAAAGTGGCAAAATGCGAAAATTTTCCTTTCTTGAAGGTCCTTACGGACCGTAACCATCAATGGTTACGGACCGTCAGGCAACCAAGTCATTGTTTCAGTATGGCGGTTACGGACCGCAAGCCTCAATGGTTACGGTCCGTAACCAATTCAAATTTGTGGGCGCCAGAGGTCCTTACGGACCGCAAGGTTAAACCCTTACGGTCCATAAGGGACTGCCAGAGGCAGAATGCATGGCAGCTTGTTGCCCTGCCACCTATCTCACAAATGCCACTCTCCTCCTGCTTGATACACGTCCCAAAACACTTGTTTGCATCTGGGGACAAGCCTCTACACATGTCATGATCTTGTTCTTAGCCTTCAAGTATAAATAGGTGATGCCTTGCATCACTTGGACTTGCTCATTTCTATTTCATCTCTTCTCATCCTATCTGGAGGTTCCTGATCCTTGGGGACTTCTTAATTAGTCTTATTTCGAGCTAAGGACCTTGTGTAAGTGTTCTTGGCCCTCCTTTTCAGTTTTATTTAGTTTAAGGCCAATGTCAAAGCGTTGACGTAAAAACGCTTTGACTTTGAGCTAAGACCATTATGGTCCAGCCAATGTTCGTAACGAACATTGCTACGTGATCGTAATAAGGTAGGTATTAATCCCTCAAGAGGGCACCTCCTGATTACCACGTTTGCGTGGTCAATTGACGGGTCAAAGTTATGTTAATAAAAGTCAAACGGGTCAGTTTTGAAATGAAATCATAACTAGCAATGTAGGTGTTATAAAACCTGTTTTGACACACTAACAACTTGGTAATAATCATAAGAACAAGTAGGAACATGTTCAGCTCGTCAATTCCAGGTCTAAGGTCGGTTCGCAACCGGAAGTCGCGGAAGTTGACTTCTGCTTTGACTTTCAGTTCTGACCCGATTTAGCAACATTTGTTACTGTCCCTAAGTTGCATTATGACCATGTTATAATATACTATAACCCTCTGGAGTTATAGGACATGGTCATGTAGTAATCCGTGTCGTTATGCAAGTATCCGATAAATATGCCTTAACTTTTGCTTAAATGCCCTTCATACTCAAAAGCATTGTGTTAATATAAACGAGCACAAAAATGAATTATGTACTGAATTATAAACATGACTAACTTATTTTGATATCAATAATCTGGTCATAACTTGAGTTTTGTTAATTATCGCAAAATATACTTTTAAAGGACCAAATCGCCCTTTTGGAATATAAAACGATTCAAACATAAACTTGACATCAAAACTCATTACCTACTGATGTAATATCATTATTAGGATTATTTGGGATATGTATTCAGATTGCAAACTGAGTTTAAGCTCTAGTTTGCGTATTATGTCCTTAAATGACGATGTTGCCCTTTTCGGCACTTTAAATGAATTTTAAACATTTTAATGAACCAAAACCTTATACTTACTAATGAAATATATATTAACATATTTGGGTCATACAAATCTGATCACAACAATAGTTTTACTTAATACAAGTTAAATCGTCATTTAGCGACTTAATCGCCATTTCGGCGCACAATATGGTTTAAAACCATATTAGAGCATTAAGACTTGATACCTACTGATTCTAAAACATATTTTCAACTAATCAACAGTAGGTACATGTCCCAAACTCAGATTCCCAAATAAGTAATCAACTATATGTGAAAATGACCAAATTACCCTTTCGGGACATAGTTTGGTCTTCAACTATAAACCACGCATATAATTGATGTGCTACTGATATAACATCATAAAATAAGTATTTTACAGAATGTTTTATGATAATAACATTTGTTTACATATAAGCTCGTTTATTACATTTTAAAATGACGAAATTGCCCTTTTAAGGCATAGTTTGCTTTTGAAACTATAATGGGCCAACATATTGATAACCTACTGTTATAACAACATATTTTAAACTTAATGGCATATGGAACATGTGTAAGACTCACCCGGTTACCTAGTTTCGCATATATGTAGGGGTGTTCATCGGGGTTTTTTTTCGGGTTTCGGATTTTTCGGGTCGGGTTGTTCGGGTTTTTGTCTAGGAAAAAATAATCCGAAAACCGACCCATTTAAAGTTCGGGTAAGTCGGATTTGGGTATTCGAGTTTGGGTTAATTCGGGTCGGGTTATTCGGTTTTCGGGTTAGATGTAAAATGAAAATAAATGTTTTTTTTGTACAAAATATAATCAAAATTCATATTGATACTTTAAAAATATCATCAAAGTTCAAACATTATTTGACAACATGCTATTATAATATTTAAAAGTCCCAAAACTTAATTTCCATATATTAAACACTCCAAACCAAAACATTTCTATAAGAAAAAAACAATAAATGTTCGGGTTTCGTGTTTCGGGTTTTTCGGGTCGGGTTGTTCGGGTTTTTGGTGGGGAAAAACTGACCCGATAACCGAACCTTTTAAAGTTCGGGTTGGTCGGGTTCGGGTTTCTCGGGTTTGGATTTTTCGGATATTCGCTAATTCGGGTTCAGGTGGTTCTGAATTCGGGTCGGGTTTCGGGTTTTGGATAAAAATGAACAGCCCTACTTATATGCGTACGGTTAAGCCTACGTAACTAGTTTACGCAATTTAACCGAAACGGGTTTAACCATATCAAAATATTCTCAAAATTCCAGAATGTTGAATGGTAACCCATATTATACAAGTCCTAGTACTTGTCGGGTCCGAAATGCATTCTTTCCGGTCATCGCTTAATCTAGCGTTTCGTACCTTATTCTTTATTTAAGTTAGCCGATCTAAGTTAGTGACTAAATAAAGACCCGCTAGTTAACTAATCGGTTAATAATACCATTCATTCCAGACTAAAGACTTCCGGTAGATTGTCGCCAAGCTAGTTTAATTTGATTACGGCTGTGCTTTGCTTATTTTCTTATTTTCTAAAGAATTGCAAGTCAGGTAAATACTTTAACTTATTTTCCCTTATACGGGCTTGGGATACGGTATACTAATACCGCATGGTTGGATATGGGATCAAAGACCAATGAGCCGGGAATTCAAATAATCCATTTTAATTCATATTGCTTAATATTAAACATTTGGGGGTTAAAACGACCGTGTCCTGGATATCCACGGCTCATTTAGTTGCAAATGGCCACGACCTAAGCACGGGGTGTAGGCATACACCCGTCAGATGCTAAATTAAAATATAACCCATTAGGGGTGCACCTATTAAAGGTGTTAAAGTGCCGTGTCGATTAATCATGATCCTGGCATAGTTTTCGGGCTCTAAATGTATTATTAGCATATAAAACTGATAACATGAAAATTTATTTATCCTAAGTTATTTATAAAACTAAGTACCATTATGTACACTAAATGTTTTCGAAATATTTTCAAAATGAGTCGGTTAAATGTATTTACCAGTGAAAACTGACGTATTTTCAAAAGACTAAGCGCATGTGACAAGTATACGTAATAGGCTGGAAGTACTCGGTGAAGCTTAGAAGGAATTGCAACCCTTTGTTTAGAAGGCCTTAGTCTCTCAAGTTTTCTTTTGTAATCATTTCGACCCGCCTGTGGATCTAGTTACAAGCGTTGTATATTATTTTTGAACTTTGACCATTCATACGTTTGTAATAGTAATTATCCAGACTTCCGTTGTGTTATATTGTATTGTTTGGTAATGATGATATCAACTTACGTCACGATACTCCCCAACCGGGCCCACCCGGGTTATACGTGGAAATTAGGGGTGTGACAACTGATGTAAAATTTACTGCGAAATGGTGCTCCAAGTGACTTGATTTTGGTTAATTGGAAATTTAAACACCCGAATTGAAGCGCCGTTTTCATCGTTTGGAGCACCATTTCGAGGCAAGTTTTACACCAATGGACTCGTATCGTCGTTCTAATCAAAAGCCCTAAAAAATCTGTTTGTGATTTGGAAAAAAGCTTAACTTTGTTAAGTTTTTTTAACTGGGGACCATTGTATGAAAAATAGGTGAAAGGTGGGACTGGTGGGGGGAATATTTTGAGGTGGGATTGTTAATAGCCAATAACGTCTAGGTGGGATTATTACGGGCCAATTTCCCATATATGAATAGTTATATGAATAGGAAAATGAATTGATTCCATTCATTCCACCAAATTCTGTGAGTATGGTTTTTATAATATAAAGAGTATAAAAAGTGGTTGTGAGTGAGGGAGAGAAAAATGTTAGTGTTTATCTGTATATTTGGGGAGAAAGTGTTCACCTTCTATAATTTTTTTATATATTTTGAAAGTGGTTGTGAGTAAAGGAGTGAAAAAATGTAATGATAGATGTATAGAAAATATTATTTAATTGAAAAGCAAAGAAAAAGTATAGTGTTTTTAGTATAATTTAGGGTGAAAATATACTGAGATGGATTTGAATGTCCTGAATGCTAAAATCCTCAAACCATAAGGTAGGTCCACCAATGTGAATACCCAGAAAAGTGGCCATCAAAGCCTCACCGGTCACAACTACAATCTGCTCCTACTCATTAACTCTTTTTGGTTTTGTTACATCATTATGCACTAAAAAACAAAACCCAGCCATCACCAAATTTATAACACAATCTAATCTCTTTTGTATAAAGATCTTGAGAAAATAAAAAGTAATAGATCGGATACTTCTAATTTGGAAGCTGTTAGAAGAAGACAAAAATGTGGGTGAAAAATAGAGCAAGGGGAGCTTCTTTAAATTGGAATAGTTGGATAAATTTTGATTCGTTTGATCTTTGTTGAACTCTTTGTATTCTCTCACTTTCTGGCTAGCCGTTATATCACCATATAGTCGTCATTTAAAAAAAAATCTAATTGTGTTTCCTCGTATTGATTTTTTCTTGCGGAGTTGAAAACCTAACTTACTGAACCAAATTCAGATTTATAAAGTTGAACTGAAAACCAACGTAGCCGAATTCAACATGTTTGTAACAAAACCGTAACAGAGTTCGAATTGGGTTTAATTTTCGGTTATGACTGAAACCCCAAATTCAGCTAGTTGTAAATGGAAATTTGGCAAAATTTAAATAGCTTAAATTTGGGTTGTGTGTGTATATATATATAGGGTTGGGTTCAATAGGAAACACTAAAAAGTGAGGAACCAAAGGACACCGACTTAAACGAACTTCGATTGGACTCGTTCTAGCACCATTGGAGCCAACTCTTCGAACCGGTTAGGGATATCTTTAGAAATAACCAGTTTTTAATCGATGTACTGGTTAACCGGGAAAAAACTGAAAAATGATAAAAACTTGAAAATAATCGGTTAATTAACTGAAAATAACTGATTATTAACCGAACCGGTAAAAGTACATTACCAAACCGGATTATATAAAGAACTAGTTAAAGCAAAAATGAAAAAATAACTGCCTAAACCGGTTAACCAAACAAGTTACTAAAATTAACCAAAATGTGCACCTCTACTTTAAATCAACTTGCCGACAAGTTACTATCGTTGCCCTTCTTCCTTTCTCTTGGGCCGTTCCTTCAAGATATATTGTGGGCTGCTATGTTTGTTTACCCAACATAATAAAACAATCAATTCAAACCAATAAGCCTAGAGTATAGTGGATACTGGATAGTACATTACCTGTAAAAGCAATAGCTAAATTGGTTAAAGTGAATAATTAAACCAATTAAAATAGTAATTGTTTAAAGTAATAACCCGTTAAAACAATAACCGGTGAAAATGAAAATAAGATACTAATCGTCTAAATCGGTTGACGGAACTGGTTACTAAAATTCACCGAAATATGTGCCTCTACGTGAACCTGTTGTTTTTTTTTCTTTTATAATGGTCAATACTCAAGTGGTGGCTGGCTGCACGTTTAAAATATTATTAGGGATCAAAGAATAATTTAGCTGTGTGTGTTTAATTAACAATTTAAGTTGAGTTTTCTTTAACCATATTCTCATGTTCGTATCATTTCTACATCAATACATATTAGAACCTATAAAATATAATAACTCAAATATAAGCTCATTAAGTAAATAAGCCTCAACCTGAGTTTCGCTTATTAAGCCAGAGCCAGCTCGCAAGCCTGAACGAGCCCAATGTTTATTTAATCTTCCATTAATATGTTAGATATATATATTTAAGTATTAATAGTTACTATTTATTAAATTATATAGAATAACTAAAATTTATATAATAAATTAAAAAAAACAACTCGAGGCCGAGCCGAGCTTTAAAAACAACTTACGAGCTCGAGCTTTAGAAACAGAGCTTCGAATCGAGCAGAGCTCGAGCTTTCGTAAGTTAAACAAGCTCGAGCTCGGTTTGGCTTGTTCGCACCCCTGGTTGGATGCCACTCAATTGGAATGGTACACACTTACAAGCTCAATTTACAAGCTTTAATTGCATGTTATATTTCCATTATGGTCAACGTCATCGTTGATATGGTCATCTTCACCATCATTTTTAATATTAATTCAAACCCGCTTTAATAATGTTTTTTTATCATTTCGATTTAGTTATTCTTTTTACGATAATATTTTAAGTTTCGGTCTAAATTTTACGAGTTAACAAACTGCAACACGTGCGTGCTTCAACGTTTTATATCTATTTTTTATTTGTTTAGCGGTCCCGTCACAATGCACCGATACTAAATACTAGTTTATGTATAATTTACATACACTACAATTCCCATGGAGGGGGAATAGCTGCGTGACACATCCTCATTAGTCTAGCTAAATTACGATTTTGCTCAGTTTAACTTTACAGTTTTGTCATTTTTTTTTTTTTTTTTCCAGCCAAGTTACGATTTTGTCCTCAGCTCAAATGTATAGTTTTGCCATTTTTCCATGTCAATTACGATTTTGCCCCCAGTATAAAATTCGTTTTAGTTTTTTTTTAACAAAATTATGGTAGTATTGGTTTGCTCAATGTAATTTTATCCGTGCCAACCGGTAGTTTTTCCGTTGTTTTAGTGTTTTTTCCAGCAAAAGTATGGTAGTGTTTTGTTTTAATTGGTTGATTCGATGTAATTTTTTTTGAGATCGTGTTATGAGTAGTATGTACAAGTAGTCAAAACACAAACGTACATATTATGAGAAAGAAATATACGGCTTATTGCTCCGCAACGTGGGCGGGGCAAAAACTAGTTATGAACATATTTTTTTTCTGTTTTTACCACTAATATTTTATGCATATTATTTGTCTTAATTGTAATTTTTTTTGTAGAAAATTTAGTTGTTTTGTAACGGTGTACATGCATTAATTTCTTAATGATTCGTATAAGGCTAAGGGATATAGGGGCATGGATTGTCACCTAGGATGGAGGATGATGTGCTACACCACTCCCTTAAGGAACAACCATTGTTGACATGGATTAAACCATGACAACGATGCACCTCCCTTTCCCTAATTAAAAGTATATTTTACACAATTTTTTTTAAATGAGGATGGTGGTTTGGGTCGTGACCACACCATATAGGATGGTGGATTTGGACGATGAATGACGGTGAGATGATATGGCGCTAACATAAAGGGTAATGGTGGTTAAAAATATGCAGTTACCTCAACAATAAAAAAATTTACTGACGTTATACTTTGAGACGAATTTAATAAATGAGACCTTAAATGTTTAGAGAAAGATTATAATAGATTTTAGAGTCTATTCGTACTATGTAAATTTAAGACTTTTTAAGATGGTTGGTTTCTTATGTGTTGCTCGTTAATATATAATATTCACAACATGATTTTGGAACAAAAAAAGGTCTATAATATGTGATTTCAAACTATTCAAGATACTTGATAAACACTTCCTAATTTATAACCAAGTGATTACAATAAGAGAGGTAAGAATAGAGACGTTCAAAAATACGTGTTTTTTCATGATTTATTGGGTTTTCTCCTTCAGGATGGTTTAGCTGGTGCCAGTGGTCCGTCATTGATCCGAATTTGCCGTTACTTGCGCAAATGTATCAAACATCTCGATGTCAGTATTGATTGATGTTTCTGCTGTTCATAATCAAAGTTTAACAAATGTGATGGGACTGGTTACATTCGTATATCCTTTTTCTTTTGGAAGCATATATTGTTTTACTTGTCCTTATTCGGACTAAAAGCTGAAGAACTGAACTCTAAGAGCACCTCCACCGGTATACTTCGGACAAAGCAGATGAGGTGACAAACGTGAAATTCAAACGCCCCACTAGAGGACCCGTCTAGAAGTGTGTTCGTTTGTGAGTGTCCGGAATTCTAAACAAAACCGAATGGAATGGTGTGGCCCCCTCTCACACACAACTAATGTTTTTAATTTATTGTTTTAAATTTTTTTTTTTGAAAGTGGACATAACATCAGAGAGAAAATAGATGTGTTTGAATAATGTGTGGAAATCTAATCAGACAACTTATGTGACGCATTTGAAATTGGATGTGTGACTCGTTTTAAATTGGATGTGCATTAGAGATGCTCTAATAGCATTTCTTTTAGTGCAAAGGTGGCCATTAATACAATCCTACACATATTCTTCTTCTTTTTTTTTACTTTAGAACAAGAATATATTTCTTTTTCATTAGTAGATACACTTTTCAAAAATCAAGACTTCCTGAGCTTTTCTGTGTCATTATTATTGGTTTTGCATGATTGATTCCTATTGTCTTGTTCTTTTTTTAGATCGTTCATTTTAGTCCGTGTTTTGCACTACATATTCTTCCTTAGCTTTTCGTGTTCACTACTACATTGGTCATGATCTACAAACATCTCCCTATTAAGTTTTAAAGTCTTCAATTACATATGTTATTTAGCAGGACCCAAAAGCCTAAAATTGATGATGAGCCAAACTTTAAAGGATACTATGAAGCACAACAAGGGTGTGAAGAAAAACCGGCTGTTGATTACAGTTAACGTTCTAGGAAGTCCAGGGCCGTTGAGGTTGATAGTAAACAAAGATGATACAGTGTCGACTGTTATCGATTCATCTCTAAAATTATATGCGCGTGGTGGACGGCTTCCTATTCTCGGATCAGATATCACAAACTTTGTACTCTTTTCTTCAAATGCACCATCCCATGGTAGTAAACATTCATCCGTAGAAGTTTTGATTTTGATCACTAATCTGGATCTAATTTTATGGTCATTTTTTAACTAAAAAAATTCTTGTTTGTTGTAGCACTGAGTTCAAGTGAAGCAATATGGCTATCTGGTGGGAGGAACTTTGTGATGTCCAAGAAGAACACTAGCTTACAAACAACAGAAGAAGCTAAGTCAGATTTGATCGCTAACCAACCAGACAGTCGTAGTTGGAAATCATGGCTTCGTAATCTGAACAAGTCCTTCAAGATCATTTCACATTGATGTTACTTTTTGGTCGCTATATGTTTGGGCCTGTTCATCAAATGTTTCTTGGTAAAGAAAAGGAATGCGATACTGCAACTCGATACAAATTCTTCCAATTTAGCTGTCAAAATTGCTAAAAGAAGGAGTACAGATTATTGTGTTGCAATAGCATTTAATAAGAATAAGGATCAGTTGCTTTGTAAAAGTAGAGGTTAATTGAAAGGATGAGCGTGCATATACTTCATTTACGGTATTCTAATGCATATTATGGGGTCTCTGGTTCTCCCTTTTAATGTATGATAGGTGATACACTCGTGTATTACACGGGTTGAGCAATATACATTATATAACTTATGAGTTCGTAAAAAAGAAACATAAATGAAAGAGAAAAATGTCCGGGTAGTCCTTGTGTTTACTTCATTTCACCTATAGTCTCTACATTTCTAAAATTACAATTATAGTCCCGAACTTTTGTGCATTCTTTCTCGGATAGTCCCTGAAGGGGATGGAGGTTAGTTTTTGGTGTTAAGTATGTGTGAAATGACCAATTTACCCATAATGTAAAATACCTTTACAACCTTTTTTTTCTCTTCATTTTCATCTTAACTACTGATTGAAAAAAATGAAATATTAATATATCTTCTTATCTTGCTAAGGTAAAATTAACTCTTTATTTAATTATATATTATAACATTTTTTTAATAGTTACCTTTTTTTAAAAAGTGAAACAATATCGTCTATATCTAATGGTTACTAACATCACAGGAATTTCAAACAGTGATCTTCCTTGTAAATGAAAAGAAATTAATAGATTAAAAATGAAAATCCGTTACAAAGCATAAGATAATTAAAAATGTGTAATCTAATTAAACTATAATAAATTGAGTTATATAATTTAAAAACCATTATAAGTGTCCCTACTCCAAAACTGAAGAATAAGAGCAACGTGAACTTCATTCTCATTTGTTGAAATTATTTTTTTCACGTATTGCTCATTTGCTCTCACAAATTAAGCTATATGTCAAAATTACTGTAAAATATAAAAGTTGATAAAAATATAGAATATTAAACTCAACTTTAGTGTAAAATATGGATATATTAAAACTTCAAATCTTCTAATTTCATAGTCATCTTCTTGGTTATCATTATTCTATGTCCATTAATTTAGGTGATTAATAAAAAAAAATGGCTTCAAATTGAAAGTCAAAATTGTAATTATTGAATTAACATTCTATTTCAGATTTTACTTTTAATTGTTACTTTATTTGTAAGAATCCAAATGTTTTTGAGAATGGTCTTCAAAATAATACGAAAACGATTTTCTAAATTAAAGTATAGCAACAATTTTCAAAATTTGTTTATATTAGGTTGTAACATAATTTTTAATTGAATTAACTAGTATTTTCAAATTTAATTATAATTTCTGGTACATACGACAAAAATTCTAACAAAAATGAAAGTCAACAACATTATTGAAAGGTGTAACTTTATCGAATTGTAACTAAGTTTAACAATTGTTTCAATTAAGTAACCGAAACTCTTTTTGTCTCTATAAAATCATTAAAGTTTTATTTGTTGTTCTAATGCTATGTAATTATTGAGAAGAGGTTGAATCTTTGAATTTGATTTCAATGATAAAATACAAAGTTACAAGGGTACATATACAAAGCTTTTACACAATTATATGGAAGTAAAGAAGGAAACAAATAACAACTTTGACATCTAGAATATTCTAATTAATTTGAGTTTTGAAACCATTGGTTGGCGGCAATATTATGTATAATATTGTTTTTATGTATTTGCCTTAATACGCCCCCGCAAGACGGAGGATCCATCGGAAACTCCAATCTTGGGCCGTAATTTTAGAAATGGAGCCCGGGGTAACGGTTTTGTAAGAGCATCCGCTAACTGATCAGTTGAGTTGATGTGATGAACTCGTAGGTCCAGCTGCAACTTTTTCACGAACAAAATGATAGTCCAAAGCCACATGTTTCATACGCGAGTGATAAACCGGATTTGCACACAAGTAGGTTGCACCGGTGTTATCGCAATAGAGCCAAGGTGAAGCCTGCATGGAAAGACCAAGTTCTTTAAGTAGATTTTCAACCCACGCTAACTCGGCAGCCGCGTTTGCAAGAGCTTTGTACTCCGCTTCGGTAGATGACCGGGAGACCGATTTTTGGAGGGCAGATTTCCAAGATATGATATTAGCACAAAGATATAATATGTAGGCTGTTGTTGAGCGACCCACGGTAGAAACGCCTCCCCAGTCGGAGCCCGAAAAGGCAGTAAGTTCTAAGGGAGATCGTTTGTTCAAGAATAACCGTGATAAACCGTGCCTTTGAGGTAACGGAGTAAGCGTTTAAGACCTTGCCAATGCGTTTGAGACGGTTGATGCATGAACTGTGAGAGTTTGTTGGCTGCAAAAGATATGTCCGGTCTCGTGAAAGCTAGATATTGAAGAGAGCCTACAAGTTTTCGATAAGGCGTTGGATCAATCTTTGGTGTACCATCTTCAAGACTTAGGACTTGTGAAGAACAAAGTGGCGTGAGAACAGGTTTCGCCCCATCCATGCGATGCTGTAACAACCCGATCTTTCGGATTGTTATCCGAATTCTGTTACTTTCGTTTATTTCCGTTTAAAACACGTTTGTACTCTAAGATTATTATAATGGTTTACAACTATTTTGAAAACGCATATTATATCGCTCATTTATCGTATTTAAATCACTTAATACTCGCAACTCTCAAACGCAAACTCAAATCGCGGTTAATTATGTTATATTATGTTACTTATGTGTTATGTGTGCTTTATGAATTATGGTAGTACTCGCTAACGCAACCCTCTCACTAGCACGAATCGCTTAATCGCATTATTTTATTACCCCAACGCTTAACACCTTGCTAAAACGCTTAACGCAATTAACTAATACGAACCGAATCGTCAAACGAGCACCTAACAAATATATAACGAACAAAACTTAGCCACCAGGCCAAGTTCGCCCGAAGTTGTGTTACACAATGTGTTACACAACTTCACCCGAACTTGACCAGGGGTGAACAAATGAGGCAACTTCACCCAAACTTGACCAAACCAAGAGAAAGAGGCCATGTTCGCCCGAACTTGTTGTCTGCCCTCTTGTTTCCACTTCACCTATAAATACCCAGCACTTCCATCCGTGCTCTCCTTGCTGCAACTTCGCTCCAGAGCTCCCAAAACCGATTTCCCTTGTTTTTCCAAGTAAGAAACACTCGTTTTATGCAAACCACGACGTTTTCCACTACGATTTTACAAAAGGATTACCTTCGTTTTCATCAAAACTCCCCTGTTTATAAAAATCTTCATCTTTTTCTATAAAACTTCTTATTTTAGCTTGGATCTACACTTAAATGAGCTTATTGGACTTAGCCTTGGCTTTCCAAGCTAGAGATCTTGATGATTTTGACTAACGAAGTGTTAGATCTTAGTAAAACTGTTTAAAGCATTGATTTTTACACCAAAAACAGATTACCCGACATAAGTCTTGTTCACTAAGTAGTGGAACGAGGCATTGTCAACAAGATACTTGAAATGGATTCGAATTTACATCTGTTTCAAGCAAGAACTCAGATCCGGAAGCACAAGGACGATACAGTCACTTCGCACGAACTGGACTAACTCGTATGAACCAACAAGTTCACACGGATTAGCCCGAGTTCCTGTAAAATGGCTAAAACTCGCTCTAAAAGACCTCTCCAACCTATGTTTTTCTCAGTAGCACAATGTTGGAGGGATGGACACTCGGTTTCCTCAGCAAACGACGCGAAAACACTCGATTTTGGACCAAAAACAGACGAGTTCGCTCTAAAAGGGGCAAGTTCGCCCGAAGTTGACACCAGACTGATGCCAACTTCGCCCGAACTTGTACTAAACTTTCTGTGGAATCATGGCAACTTCGCCCGAACTTGTACCTGGCTTAAGTTGGGTACAACTTCGCCCGAAGTTGTCCTCCAACTCAAGCTAGTACAAATTCGACCGAACTTGTCTACTACCTCTTCATGTTTCGACCGTTTCAGCACTTCGGAAGACTGATGCACTTCTGTTCTAGCTTACAGGCTGATCCCGGGGCTCCCTTCAATCAACAACAGTTCGTGTTTCTTCGTTGAGCACCGACTGTGAGTATACTTGAACCCTTGTTCGCTTTAACGCACTCTTTGGGTGTTACATACGTTCTCTATATCAAAACACGCTACACACAACGCTAAACTCTTTTAATGCTAACCCCTCTCGCATGTTATGTGAATCGCTGAATGTTTGTTTGCTATGTGAATAATGAGGACTTGCAGACCAACCTTAGCAACGATAGTATTATGCTTTGGACTCAGCAACCGATTGGTTCGGGGTTGTTAAGGCTCGCATAATCACTTTACGTGCGTGTTCGCTGTTGTGAACACGTATCGCGCATACTCCACCTCGCAGTCGTGTTGGTTAGCTTGTATCATTATTCTTAGCTTACTTAGATTCACTTTCTCTACGTAATACATGCTGGTTATGCGTAATCGCTTTATCTCTATTATTATGCTATTAAACCTGTATGCTCACATTTACTTAATTGTATTGACTTGTATTTTAATGTATGTAACAGGTTGAGGATGTTATCGTTGCAAATCGGACTTAGGTTTTTGCTTTAGAAACTTGTAATAAATTAGTTATCGACTTTTGAATTGTTTGAGAATATTTGAATTTGTAATGATTATGGAATGATTATATGTTGATTGTACGGGAAATTGACGCTTAAATATTGTCATTTAAAATAGTCTTTTGGATTCTCTCGAACTATATAAACCACTTAGTATCGCGCCCCGATGATTCCGCCATCGCTTGGGGTGTGACAGATTGGTATCAGAGCCATAACTATAGGGAATTAGGTAGAAGTTTCGTGTTCGACCTAGTCTATAGTCTAAGTACCCAATTAGACCGCTCTTCGACTTAAATGCTTAAACTACTTGCCTTAAATGCTTACATGCCTTTCCTAAGGCTAACACAATGTACACGCTTGAAAACGCTCGTATAACACAAATGAGTGATTGTGTCGGGATTAGGTGTGAAAACCAAGAACTCTCGATAAGATCACTCACTCCGTATACTATTTACTGCACGAGATTCTTTCGTTAAGCTAGGAGTGATATCCATATCTTGACGAAAATCTCCACTTCTATATCCGTGGAACTCCCGACGCGTTCGGTAAAAACCACAAACATGGAACGAAGTTGTTAAGTTAGGGGTGAAACCCGCATCTTAATAACAAATTCCACTTCTCGATTTTCAATCTCACCAAAAAGTCTCGACTATTTCGATGACTCGGGGCACGACGTAACTGGAATGATAAATGTCGTTAACCGTTGTACGGCGAGAGCATTTGTCTATTAGGCCAAATCGTGTGCCCGAACTCAAGAATTTTCGAACCACTTTGGGTAGTCGCTGTCTCAAAATCCAGGACGCTCCCAATTGTTTTAAGCCTGCAATCGCCAATTTTACGCATCATCGAGTTTATTATTAATTATGTGTTTAAATTTTGTGAATTTTACGCTTCATCGATTTCTCGTTCTACCGCTTTTGGCTTTACGAAAATACGAACAACTCGCACAGCTCTCGTAAGCTAAAACTCCAATTAATCACAAACCAAACTAAAATGCTCAACCCTCTTACGCGAATGTCCTCATACGCAGTATTACTCGCTTATTACGCTTATACTACTCGCATCTCATATCGCGCTACGCAAGTCTTAGTGAAGGTGAATACGTGCAAAATCTGTGCTTACATGCTTATGTGCCTATGTGATTATGTCTTACGTGCTTATGTGCCTACGTGTTTATGTGCCTACGTGGATACGTGCTTACGTGTTTTGTGCCTTATGTGATTAATAATAATAATAAGTATATGTTGTAAGACGTAAGCTTTTAAACAAAACCCATTATAATTGAATCTCAATCAATCTTTGTCTTTAGATGGCATCCATGGGATCTCACACTCGCCGCACCGCTCAACGCAACAACACCGACAAATGCATCGCCTCTCTCGTAGCCAAGGAAATGGCTAAGGTGATCCCGCAAATTGTCAGCGAAATACAAGCGGTTAGCAGCAACTCGTCGGTTGATTCCAAGAACGATGCTCCGAAATCTTGGTTCAGCTTCAAGCAGTTTAAAGCATGCGGTCCTGCAGCATTCACAGGCGAAGACGGACCAACCAAGATGTTCCACTGGGTCGACTCGATCGAAGTCACCTTAAGGCACAGCGGATGTCCTGAAAATCTCCGCACTATCAACGCCACTAGAGTCTTTCAGTCAGGGCATTTGACTAGTGGACTGCCGAGCGCAACAGGCACGGTAATGATGAAGCTTATGCTCTCGCGTGGGAAGAACTTAAGGAGCTCATGATCAAAGAGTTCTGCACACCGCACGAAATCCAGAAGTTGGAATATGAATTTTGGGTATCAAGCAAATCGGTGGTGACAATGCTGGTCTCACCGCTCGTTTTAAGCAGCTCAGCATCATCTGTCCAGGTCAAGTGGACACTACCGAGAAAGCTATCAAGAAGTATCTTCGCGCTCTCCCCGACTGTGTCGCCGACTTTGTTCAAGCTGCAAGGCCAATTACGATCGAAGAGACTTACCAACTCGCAGCCGAGATCAACGACAAGCGAATCTTGGCTGGAGCTTTCAAAGCCTCAACTAAGAACCTCAGCCAAGCTACTGTTGATCCAAGCACCGATACTGCTCCATCTCAAGCCTCCAAGTCGAATCACTAGAACCGCAAGCGAAAGGGTAACAACAAGAACTGCGCAGTAGTCCCAGCACCGAACTCCCAGTCTCACCAAGCTGCTACTCCCAACGCACCAGCTGTTAAGCGTTTGTATACTGGACCTCACCCTCTGTGCTCCAAGTGCACGTACCATCATGTGGTTAGAGGAAACTGCCGCTTTTGTGCCAATTGCAACATCTATGGGCACTTCACGGTGCACTGCCGTACTGGTCCTCGTCAGCAAGCTCCTCCCGCTCTCGCAGCACCGCTAGCTCCTCTCAACGTTGCTCCTCTCAACCAGACTCCGCAAGCACCAGCAGTTCAGGCATGTGCTTGCTACACTTCTGGCGTTTCAGCAACGTCTGCCCAAACCGTGTTGTGAAACAAGAAGCGCAACAGCAGCAGCTTCAGCAACAGCCACCACAGCCGCCGCAGCAGCAACAACCACAGGCTGTGCGTGGAAGGGCCTTCAACATCAAACACCGCCAGGCTCAGAATGACAACAATGTTGTCAATGGTACGTTCCTCATTAATGGTATTTATGCTTCTTGTTTATTTGATACTGGAGCCGATAACTTTTGTATCGTTAGAATTCAAAAAGCTTTTAAAATGTAAACGCGCTAATCACCCAAGTACCTTCGACGTCGAAATCGCCACCGGAAGAAGCATTACCGTTAACTCCGTTCTACGTGATTGTACTCTCGAACTCAACAATCACAGTTTCTCGATCGACCTCATACCTATGCAATTAGGCAGCTTTGATGTCATAGTAGCATGGATTTTCTTCGCGAGAATCGTGCTGAAGTCATCTGCTTCGATAAAATGATTTGTTTTCCCCTTCCTAATGGAGATCAGCTACATGTTTACGGTGAAACTCCCTCAAAGAAGTTGATGCTTTTGTCATGTACCCAAGCGAGCAAGTGTCTGCGCAAGCAGTGCATCGCTTTCCTAGCCCACATCGTGAACCCGGAGAAGGAAAAGAAAACCTTGAAAGACGTACCTGTTGTTTGTGGTTTTCCTAAAGTTTTCCCCGACAATTTACCTGGTTTACCCCCTACTCGTGATGTCGAATTCCGTATTGATCTAATCCCGGTTCTACACCTGTCGCTAAAGCTCCCTATCGCCTTGCACCATCCGAAATGCGCGAGCTATCTAGCCAACTTCAAAAGTTTCATCCAATAAAATTCCGGGGTGAAGATTTTTATTAAGGGGTGAAGATGTAACACCTCGAAAGTTTCATCCAATAAAATTCCGGCACGTGTCCCGAAAATTCTTGGTGGCCACGTGTAGCCGAGAAGGACTAAGGACACCGTCATGTTATTTTAAAACCTCTGAACGAGCGTCGGACAAGTCGAAGGACCAAAGTGGCAAAATGCGAAAATTTTCCTTTCTTGAAGGTCCTTACGGACCGTAACCATCAATGGTTACGGACCGTAAGGCAACCAAGTCATTGTTTCAGTATGGCGGTTACGGACCGCAAGCCTCAATGGTTACGGTCCGTAACCAATTCAAATTTGTGGGCGCCAGAGGTCCTTACGGACCGCAAGGTTAAACCCTTACGGTCCGTAAGGGACTGCCAGAGGCAGAATGCATGGCAGCTTGCTGCCCTGCCACCTATCTCACAAATGCCACTATCCTCCTGCTTGATACACGTCCCAAAACACTTGTTTGCATCTGGGGACAAGCCTCTACACATGTCATGATCTTGTTCTTAGCCTTCAAGTATAAATAGGTGATGCCTTGCATCACTTGGACTTGCTCATTTCTATTTCATCTCTTCTCATCCTATCTGGAGGTTCCTGATCCTTGGGGACTTCTTAATTAGTCTTATTTCGAGCTAAGGACCTTGTGTAAGTGTTCTTGGCCCTCCTTTTCAGTTTTATTTAGTTTAAGGCCAATGTCAAAGCGTTGACGTAAAAACGCTTTGACTTTGAGCTAAGACCATTATGGTCCAGCCAATGTTTGTAACGAACATTGCTACGTGATCGTAATAAGGTAGGTATTAATCCCTCAAGAGGGCACCTCCTGATTACCACGTTTGCGTGGTCAATTGACGGGTCAAAGTTATGTTAATAAAAGTCAAACGGGTCAGTTTTGAAATAAAATCATAACTAGCAATGTAGGTGTTATAAAACCTGTTTTGACACACTAACAACTTGGTAATAATCATAAGAACAAGTAGGAACATGTTCAGCTCGTCA
Source organism: Scalesia atractyloides (assembly GCA_947069175.1). Taxonomy (NCBI): domain Eukaryota; kingdom Viridiplantae; phylum Streptophyta; class Magnoliopsida; order Asterales; family Asteraceae; genus Scalesia; species Scalesia atractyloides. The sequence goes on along the minus strand of CAMTDV010000024.1, from coordinate 20,477,004 downwards.
ATTCCAGGTCTAAGGTCGGTTCGCAACCGGAAGTCGCGGAAGTTGACTTCTGCTTTGACTTTCAGTTCTGACCCGATTTAGCAACATTTGTTACTGTCCCTAAGTTGCATTATGACCATGTTATAATATACTATAACCCTCTGGAGTTATAGGACATGGTCATGTAGTAATCCGAGTCGTTATGCAAGTATCCGATAAATATGCCTTAACTTTTGCTTAAATGCCCTTCATACTCAAAAGCATTGTGTTAATATAAACGAGCACAAAAATGAATTATGTACTGAATTATAAACATGACTAACTTATTTTGATATCAATAATCTGGTCATAACTTGAGTTTTGTTAATTATCGCAAAATATACTTTTAAAGGACCAAATCGCCCTTTTGGAACATAAAACGATTCAAACATAAACTTGACATCAAAACTCATTACCTACTGATGTAATATCATTATTAGGATTATTTGGGATATGTATTCAGATTGCAAACTGAGTTTAAGCTCTAGTTTGCGTATTATGTCCTTAAATGACGATGTTGCCCTTTTCGGCACTTTAAATGAATTTTAAACATTTTAATGAACCAAAACTTATACTTACTAATGAAATATATATTAACATATTTGGGTCATACAAATCTTATCACAACAATAGTTTTACTTAATACAAGTTAAATCGTCATTTAGCGACTTAATCGCCATTTCGGCGCACAATATGGTTTAAAACCATATTAGAGCATTAAGACTTGATACCTACTGATTCTAAAACATATTTTCAACTAATCAACAGTAGGTACATGTCCCAAACTCAGATTCCCAAATAAGTAATCAACTATATGTGAAAATGACCAAATTACCCTTTCGGGACATAGTTTGGTCTTCAACTATAAACCACGCATATAATTGATGTCCTACTGATATAACATCATAAAATAAGTATTTTACAGAATGTTTTATGCTAATAATATTTGTTTACATATAAGCTCGTTTATTACATTTTAAAATGACGAAATTGCCCTTTTAAGGCATAGTTTGCTTTTAAAACTATAATGGGCCAACATATTGATAACCTACTGTTATAACAACATATTTTAAACTTAATGGCATATGGAACATGTGTAAGACTCACCCGGTTACCTAGTTTCGCTTATATGTAGGGGTGTTCATCGGGGTTTTTTTTTCGGGTTTCGGATTTTTCGGGTCGGGTTGTTCGGGTTTTTGTCTAGGAAAAAATAATCCGAAAACCGACCCATTTAAAGTTCGGGTAAGTCGGATTTGGGTATTCGAGTTTGGGTTAATTCGGGTCGGGTTATTCGGTTTTCGGGTTAGATGTAAAATGAAAAATAAATGTTTTTTTTGTACAAAATATAATCAAAATTCATATTGATACTTTAAAAATATCATCAAAGTTCAAACATTATTTGACAACATGCTATTATAATATTTAAAAGTCCCAAAACTTAATTTCCATATATTAAACACTCCAAACCAAAACATTTCTATAAGAAAAAAACAATAAATGTTCGGGTTTCGTGTTTCGAGTTTTTCAGGTCGGGTTGTTCGGGTTTTTGGTGGGAAAAACTGACCCGATAACCAAACCTTTTAAAGTTCGGGTTGGTCGGGTTCGGGTTTCTCGGGTTTGGATTTTTCGGATATTCGCTAATTCGGGTTCGGGTGGTTCTGAATTCGGGTCGGGTTTCGGGTTTTGGATAAAAATGAATAGCCCTACTTCTATGCGTACGGTTAAGCCTACGTAACTAGTTTACGCAATTTAACCGAAACGGGTTTAACCATATCAAAATATTCTCAAAATTCCAGAATGTTGAATGGTAACCCATATTATACAAGTCCTAGTACTTGTCGGGTCCAAAATGCATTCTTTCCGGTCATCGCTTAATCTAGCGTTTCGTACCGTATTCTTTATTTAAGTTAGCCGGTCTAAGTTAGTGACTAAATAAAGACCCGCTAGTTAACTAATCGGTTAATAATACCATTCATTCCAGACTAAAGACTTCCGGTAGATTGTCGCCAAGCTAGTTTAATTTAATTACGGCTGTGCTTTGCTTATTTTCTTATTTTCTAAAGAATTGCAAGCCAGGTAAATACTTTAACTTATTTTCCCTTATACGGGCTTGGGATACGGTATACTAATACCGCATGGTTGGATATGGGATCAAAGACCAATGAGCCGGGAATTCAAATAATCCATTTTAATTCATATTGCTTAATATTAAACATTTGGGGGTTAAAACGACCGTGCCCTGGATATCCACGGCTCGTTTAGTTGCAAATGGCCACGACCTAAGCACGGGGTGTAGGCATACACCCGTCAGATGCTAAATTAAAATATAACCCATTAGGGTGCACCTATTAAAGGTGTTAAAGTGCCGTGTCGATTAATCATGATCCCGGCATAGTTTTCGGGCTCTAAATGTATTATTAGCATATAAAACTGATAACATGAAAATTTGTTTATCCCAAGTTATTTATAAAACTAAGTACCTTTACGTACACTAAATGTTTTCGAAATATTTTCAAAATGAGTCGGTTAAATGTATTTACCAGTGAAAACTGACGTATTTTCAAAAGACTAAGCGCATGTGACAAGTATACGTAATAGGCTGGAAGTACTCGGTGAAGCTTAGAAGGAATTGCAACCCTTTGTTTAGAAGGCCTTAGTCTCTCAAGTTTTCTTTTGTAATCATTTCGACCCGCCTGTGGATCTAGTTACAAGCGTTGTATATTATTTTTGAACTTTGACCATTCATACGTTTGTAATAGTAATTATCCAGACTTCCGTTGTGTTATATTGTATTGTTTGGTAATGATGATATCAACTTACGTCACGATACTCCCCAACCGGGCCCACCCGGGTTATACGTGGAAATTAGGGGTGTGACAACTGATGTAAAATTTACTGCGAAATGGTGCTCCAAGTGACTTGATTTTGGTTAATTGGAAATTTAAACACCCGAATTGAAGCGCCGTTTTCATCGTTTGGAGCACCATTTCGAGGCAAGTTTTACACCAATGGACTCGTATCGTCGTTCTAATCAAAAGCCCTAAAAAATCTGTTTGTGATTTGGAAAAAAGCTTAACTTTGTTAAGTTTTTTTAACTGGGGACCATTGTATGAAAAATAGGTGAAAGGTGGGACTGGTGGGGGGAATATTTTGAGGTGGGATTGTTAATAGCCAATAACGTCTAGGTGGGATTATTACGGGCCAATTTCCCATATATGAATAGTTATATGAATAGGAAAATGAATTGATTCCATTCATTCCACCAAATTCTGTGAGTATGGTTTTTATAATATAAAGAGTATAAAAAGTGGTTGTGAGTGAGGGAGAGAAAAAATGTTAGTGTTTATCTGTATATTTGGGGAGAAAGTGTTCACCTTCTATAATTTTTTTATATATTTTGAAAGTGGTTGTGAGTAAAGGAGTGAAAAAATGTAATGATAGATGTATAGAAAATATTATTTAATTGAAAAGCAAAGAAAAAGTATAGTGTTTTTAGTATAATTTAGGGTGAAAATATACTGAGATGGATTTGAATGTCCTGAATGCTAAAATCCTCAAACCATAAGGTAGGTCCACCAATGTGAATACCCAGAAAAGTGGCCATCAAAGCCTCACCGGTCACAACTACAATCTGCTCCTACTCATTAACTCTTTTTGGTTTTGTTACATCATTATGCACTAAAAAACAAAACCCAGCCATCACCAAATTTATAACACAATCTAATCTCTTTTGTATAAAGATCTTGAGAAAATAAAAAGTAATAGATCGGATACTTCTAATTTGGAAGCTGTTAGAAGAAGACAAAAATGTGGGTGAAAAATAGAGCAAGGGGAGCTTCTTTAAATTGGAATAGTTGGATAAATTTTGATTCGTTTGATCTTTGTTGAACTCTTTGTATTCTCTCACTTTCTGGCTAGCCGTTATATCACCATATAGTCGTCATTTAAAAAAAAATCTAATTGTGTTTCCTCGTATTGATTTTTTCTTGCGGAGTTGAAAACCTAACTTACTGAACCAAATTCAGATTTATAAAGTTGAACTGAAAACCAACGTAGCCGAATTCAACATGTTTGTAACAAAACCGTAACAGAGTTCGAATTGGGTTTAATTTTCGGTTATGACTGAAACCCCAAATTCAGCTAGTTGTAAATGGAAATTTGGCAAAATTTAAATAGCTTAAATTTGGGTTGTGTGTGTATATATATATAGGGTTGGGTTCAATAGGAAACACTAAAAAGTGAGGAACCAAAGGACACCGACTTAAACGAACTTCGATTGGACTCGTTCTAGCACCATTGGAGCCAACTCTTCGAACCGGTTAGGGATATCTTTAGAAATAACCAGTTTTTAATCGATGTACTGGTTAACCGGGAAAAAACTGAAAAATGATAAAAACTTGAAAATAATCGGTTAATTAACTGAAAATAACTGATTATTAACCGAACCGGTAAAAGTACATTACCAAACCGGATTATATAAAGAACTAGTTAAAGCAAAAATGAAAAAATAACTGCCTAAACCGGTTAACCAAATGAGTTACTAAGATTAACCAAAATGTGCACCTCTACTTTAAATCAACTTGCCGACAAGTTATTATCGTTGCCCTTCTTCCTTTCTCTTGGGCCGTTCCTTCAAGATATATTGTGGGCTGCTATGTTTGTTTACCCAACATAATAAAACAATCAATTCAAACCAATAAGCCTAGAGTATAGTGGATACTGGATAGTACATTACCTGTAAAAGCAATAGCTAAATTGGTTAAAGTGAATAATTAAACCAATTAAAATAGTAATTGCTTAAAGTAATAACCCGTTAAAATAATAACCGGTTAAAATGAAAATAAGATACTAATCGTCTAAATCGGTTGACGGAACTGGTTACTAAAATTCACCGAAATATGTGCCTCTACGTGAACCTGTTGTTTTTTTTTCTTTTATAATGGTTAATACTCAAGTGGTGGCTGGCTGCACGTTTAAAATATTATTAGGGATCAAAGAATAGTTTAGCTGTGTGTGTTTAATTAACAATTTAAGTTGAGTTTTCTTTAACCATATTCTCATGTTCGTATCATTTCTACATCAATACATATTAGAACCTATAAAATATAATAACTCAAATATAAGCTCATTAAGTAAATAAGCCTCAACCTGAGTTTCGCTTATTAAGCCAGAGCCAGCTCGCAAGCCTGAACGAGCCCAATGTTTATTTAATCTTCCATTAATATGTTAGATATATATATTTAAGTATTAATAGTTACTATTTATTAAATTATATAGAATAACTAAAATTTATATATAATAGATAAAAAAAACAACTTGAGGCTGAGCCGAGCTTTAAAAACAACTTACAAGCTCGAGCTTTAGAAACAGAGCTCCGAATCGAGCAGAGCTCGAGCTTTCGTAAGTTAAACAAGCTCGAGCTCGGTTTGGCTTGTTCGCACCCCTGGTTGGATGCCACTCAATTGGAATGGTACACACTTACAAGCTCAATTTACAAGCTTTAATTGCATGTTATATTTCCATTATGGTCAACGTCATCGTTGTTATGGTCATCTTCACCATCATTTTTAATATTAATTCAAACCCGCTTTAATAATGTTTTTTTATCGTTTCGACTTAGTTATTCTTTTTACGATAAAATTTTAAGTTTTGGTCTAAATTTTACGAGTTAACAAACTGCAACACGTGCGTGCTTCAACGTTTTATATCTATTTTTTATTTGTTTAGCGGTCCCGTCACAATGCACCGATACTAAATACTAGTTTATGTATAATTTACATACACTACAATTCCCATGGAGGGGGAATAGCTGCGTGACACATCCTCATTAGTCTAGCTAAATTACGATTTTGCTCAGTTTAACTTTACAGTTTTGTCATTTTTTTGTTTTTTTTTCCCAGCCAAGTTACGATTTTGTCCTCAGCTCAAATGTATAGTTTTGCCATTTTTTCCATGTCAATTACGATTTTGCCCCCAGTATAAAATTCGTTTTAGTTTTTTTTTTAACAAAATTATGGTAGTATTGGTTTGCTCAATGTAATTTTATCCGTGCCAACCGGTAGTTTTTCCGTTGTTTTAGTGTTTTTTCCAGCAAAAGTATGGTAGTGTTTTGTTTTAATTGGTTGATTCGATGTAATTTTTTTTTGAGATCGTGTTATGAGTAGTATGTACAAGTAATCAAAACACAGACGTACATATTATGATAAAGAAATATACGGCTTATTGCTCCGCAACGTGGGCGGGGCAAAAACTAGTTATGAACATATTTTTTCTCTGTTTTTACCACTAATATTTTATGCATATTATTTGTCTTAATTGTAATTTTTTTTGTAGAAAATTTAGTTGTTTTGTAACGGTGTACATGCATTAATTTCTTAATGATTCGTATAAGGTAAGGGATATGGGGGCATGGATTGTCACCTAGGATGGAGGATGATGTGCTACACCACTCCCTTAAGGAACAACCATTGTTGACATGGATTAAACCATAACAACGATGCACCTCCCTTTCCTTAATTAAAAATATATTTTACACAATTTTTTTTAAATGAGGATGGTGGTTTGGGTCGTGACCACACCATATAGGATGGTGGATTTGGACGATGAATGACGGTGAGATGATATGGCGCTAACATAAAGGGTAATGGTGGTTAAAAATATGCAGTTACCTCAACAATAAAAAAATTTAGTGACGTTATACTTTGAGACGAATTTAATAAATGAGACCTTAAATGTTTAGAGAAAGATTATAATAGATTTTAGAGTCTATTCGTACTATGTAAATTTAAGACTTTTTAAGATGGTTGGTTTCTTATGTGTTGCTCGTTAATATATAATATTCACAACATGATTTTGGAACAAAAAAAGGTCTATAATATGTGATTTCAAACTATTCAAGATACTTGATAAACACTTCCTAATTTATAACCAAGTGATTACAATAAGAGAGGTAAGAATAGAGACGTTCAAAAATACGTATTTTTCATGATTTATTGGGTTTTCTCCTTCAGGATGGTTTAGCTGGTGCCAGTGGTCCATCATTGATCCGAATTTGCCGTTACTTGCGCAAATGTATCAAACATCTCGATGTCAGTATTGATTGATGTTTCTGCTGTTCATAATCAAAGTTTAACAAATGTGATGGGACTGGTTACATTCGTATATCCTTTTTCTTTTGGAAGCATATATTGTTTTACTTGTCCTTATTCGGACTAAAAGCTGAAGAACTGAACTCTAAGAGCACCTCCACCGGTATACTTCGGACAAAGCAGATGAGGTGACAAACGTGAAATTCAAACGCCCCACTAGAGGACCCGTCTAGAAGTGTGTTCGTTTGTGAGTGTTCGGAATTCTAAACTCAACCGGATGGAATGGTGTGGCCCCCTCACACACAACTAATGTTTTTATTTTTTTTTATTTAATTTTTTTTGAAAGTGGACATAGCATCAGAAGAAAATAGATGTGTTTGAATAATGTGTGGAAATCTAATCAGACAACTTATGTGACGCATTTGAAATTGGATGTGTGACTCGTTTTAAATTGGATGTGCATTAGAGATGCTCTAATAGCATTTCTTTTAGTGCAAAGGTGGCCATTAATACAATCCTACACATATTCTTCTTCTTTTTTTTTACTTTAGAACAAGAATATATTTCTTTTTCATTAGTAGATACACTTTTCAAAAATCAAGACTTCCTGAGCTTTTCTGTGTCATTATTATTGGTTTTGCATGATTGATTCCTATTGTCTTGTTCTTTTTTTAGATCGTTCATTTTAGTCCGTGTTTTGCACTACATATTCTTCCTTAGCTTTTCGTGTTCACTACTACATTGGTCATGATCTACAAACATCTCCCTATTAAGTTTTAAAGTCTTCAATTACATATGTTATTTAGCAGGACCCAAAAGCCTAAAATTGATGATGAGCCAAACTTTAAAGGATACTATGAAGCACAACAAGGGTGTGAAGAAAAACCGGCTGTTGATTACAGTTAACGTTCTAGGAAGTCCAGGGCCGTTGAGGTTGATAGTAAACAAAGATGATACAGTGTCGACTGTTATCGATTCATCTCTAAAATTATATGCGCGTGGTGGACGGCTTCCTATTCTCGGATCAGATATCACAAACTTTGTACTCTTTTCTTCAAATGCACCATCCCATGGTAGTAAACATTCATCCGTAGAAGTTTTGATTTTGATCACTAATCTGGATCTAATTTTATGGTCATTTTTTAACTAAAAAAATTCTTGTTTGTTGTAGCACTGAGTTCAAGTGAAGCAATATGGCTATCTGGTGGGAGGAACTTTGTGATGTCCAAGAAGAACACTAGCTTACAAACAACAGAAGAAGCTAAGTCAGATTTGATCGCTAACCAACCAGACAGTCGTAGTTGGAAATCATGGCTTCGTAATCTGAACAAGTCCTTCAAGATCATTTCACATTGATGTTACTTTTTGGTCGCTATATGTTTGGCCTGTTCATCAAATGTTTCTTGGTAAAGAAAAGGAATGCGATACTGCAACTCGATACGAATTCTTCCAATTTAGCTGTCAAAATTGCTAAAAGAAGGAGTACAGATTATTGTGTTGCAATAGCAGTTGATAAGAATAAGGATCAGTTGCTTTGTAAAAGTAGAGGTTAATTGAAAGGATGAGCGTGCATATACTTCATTTACGGTATTCTAATGCATATTATGGGGTCTCTGGTTCTCCCTTTTAATGTATGATAGGTGATACACTCGTGTATTACACGGGTTGAGCAATATACATTATATAACTTATGAGTTTGTAAAAAAGAAATATAAATGAAAGAGAAAAATGTCCGGGTAGTCCTTGTGTTTACTTCATTTCACCTATAGTCTCTACATTTCTAAAATTACAATTATAGTCCCGAACTTTTGTGCATTCTTTCTCGGATAGTCCCTGAAGGGGATGGAGGTTAGTTTTTGGTGTTAAGTATGTGTGAAATGACCAATTTACCCATAATGTAAAATACCTTTACAACCTTTTTTTTTCTCTTCATTTTCATCTTAACTACTGATTGAAAAAAATGAAATATTAATATATCTTCTTATCTTGCTAAGGTAAAATTAACTCTTTATTTAATTATATATTATAACATTTTTTTAATAGTTACCTTTTTTTAAAAAGTGAAACAATATCGTCTATATCTAATGGTTACTAACATCACAGGAATTTCAAACAGTGATCTTCCTTGTAAATGAAAAGAAATTAATAGATTAAAATGAAAATCCGTTACAAAGCATAAGATAATTAAAAATGTGTAATCTAATTAAACTATAATAAATTGAGTTATATAATTTAAAAACCATTATAAGTGTCCCTACTCCAAAACTGAAGAATAAGAGCAACGTGAACTTCATTCTCATTTGTTGAAATTATTTTTTTCACGTATTGCTCATTTGCTCTCACAAATTAAGCTATATGTCAAAATTACTGTAAAATATAAAAGTTGATAAAAATATAGAATATTAAACTCAACTTTAGTGTTAAAATATGGATATATTAAAACTTCAAATCTTCTAATTTCATAGTCATCTTCTTGGTTATCATTATTCTATGTCCATTAATTTAGGTGATTAATAAAAAAATGGCTTCAAATTGAAAGTCAAAATTGTAATTATTGAATTAACATTCTATTTCAGATTTTACTTTTAATTGTTACTTTATTTGTAAGAATCCAAATGTTTTTTGAGAATGGTCTTCAAAATAATACGAAAACGATTTTCTAAATTAAAGTATAGCAACAATTTTCAAAATTTGTTTATATTAGGTTGTAACATAATTTTTAAATGAATTAACTAGTATTTTCATATTTAATTATAATTTCGGGTACATACGACAAAAATTCTAACAAAAATGAAAGTCATCAACATTATTGAAAGGTGTAACTTTGTCGAATTGTAACTAAGTTTAACAATTGTTTCAATTAAATAATCGAAACTTTTTTTGTCTCTATAAAATCAATAAAGTTTTATTTGTTGTTCTAATGCTATGTAATTATTGAGAAGAGGTTGAATCTTTGAATTTGATTTCAATGATAAAATACAAAGTTACATGGGTACATATACAAAGCTTTTACACAATTAGATGGAAGTAAAGAAGGAAACAAATAACAACTTTGACCTCTAGAATATTCTAATTAATTTGAGTTTTGAAACCATTGGTTGGCGGCAATATTACGTATAATATTGTTTTTATGTATTTGCCTTAATACGCCCCCCAAGATGGAGGATCCATCGGAAACTCCAATCTTGGGCTGTAATTTTAGAAATGGAGCCCGGGGTAACGATTTCGTAAGAGAGTTGATGTGATGAACTCGTAGTGTTCCAGCTGCAACTTTTTCACGAACAAAATGATAGTCCAAAGCCACATGTTTCATACGCGAGTGATAAACCGGATTTGCACACAAGTAGGTTGCACCGGTGTTATCGCAATAGAGCCAAGGTGAAGCCTGCATGGAAAGACCAAGTTCTTTAAGTAGATTTTCAACCCACGCTAACTCGGCAGCCGCGTTTGCAAGAGCTTTGTACTCCGCTTCGGTAGATGACCGGGAGACCGATTTTTGGAGGGCAGATTTCCAAGATATGATATTAGCACAAAGATATAATATGTAGGCTGTTGTTGAGCGACCCGCGGTAGAAACGCCTCCCCAGTCGGAGCCCGAAAAGGCAGTAAGTTCTAAGGGAGATCGTTTGTTCAAGAATAACCCGTGATAAACCGTGCCTTTGAGGTAACGGAGTAAGCGTTTAAGACCTTGCCAATGCGTTTGAGACGGTTGATGCATGAACTGTGAGAGTTTGTTGGCTGCAAAAGATATGTCCGGTCTCGTGAAAGCTAGATATTGAAGAGAGCCTACAAGTTTTCGATAAGGCGTTGGATCAATCTTTGGTGTACCATCTTCAAGACTTAGGACTTGTGAGGAACAAAGTGGCGTGAGAACCGGTTTCGCCCCATCCATGCGATGCTGTAACAACCCGATCTTTCGGATTGTTATCCAAATTCTGTTACTTTCGTTTATTTCCGTTTAAAACACGTTTGTACTCTAAGATTATTATAATGGTTTACAACTATTTTGAAAACGCATATTATATCGCTCATTTATCGTATTTAAATCGCTTAATACTCGCAACTCTCAAACGCAAACTCAAATCGCGGTTAATTATGTTACATTATGTTACTTATGTGTTATGTGTGCTTCATGAATTATGGTTGTACTCGCTAACGCAACCCTCTCACTAGCACGAATCGCTTAATCGCATTATTTTATTACCCCAACGCTTAACACCTCGCTAAAACGCGTAACGCAATTAACTAATACGAACCGAATCGTCAAACGAGCACCTAACAAACATATAACGAACAAAACTTAGCCACCAGGCCAAGTTCGCCCGAAGTTGTGTTACACAATGTGTTACACAACTTCGCCCGAACTTGACCAGGGGTGAACAAATGAGGCAACTTCACCCAAACTTGACCAAACCAAGAGAAAGAGGCCATGTTCGCCCGAACTTGTGACTTGTTCGCCCGAACGTGTTGTCTGCCCTCTTGTTTCCACTTCACCTATAAATACCCAGCACTTCCATCCGTGCTCTCCTTGCTGCAACTTCGCTCTAGAGCTCCCAAAACCCATTTCCCTTGTTTTTCCAAGTAAGAAACACTCGTTTTATGCAAACCACGACGTTTTCCACTACGATTTTACAAAAGGATTACCTTCGTTTTCATCAAAACTCCCCTGTTTATAAAAATCTTCATCTTTTTCTATAAAACTTCTTATTTTAGCTTGGATCTACACTTAAATGAGCTTATTGGACTTAGCCTTGGCTCTCCAAGCTAGAGATCTTGATGATTTTGACTAACAAAGTGTTAGATCTTAGTAAAACTGTTTAAAGCATTGATTTTTACACCAAAAACGGATTACCCGACATAAGTCTTGTTCACTAAGTAGTGGAACGAGGCATTGTCAACAAGATACTTGAAATGGATCCGAATTTACATATGTTTCAAGCAAGAACTCAGATCCGGAAGCACAAGGACGATACAGTCACTTCGCACGAACTGGACTAACTCGTATGAACCAACAAGTTCACATGGATTAGCCCGAGTTCCTGTAAAATGGCTAAAACTCGCTCTAAAAGACCTCTCCAACCTATGTTTTGCTCAGTAGCACAAGGTTGGAGGGATGGACACTCGGTTTCCTCAGCAAACGACGCGAAAACACTCGATTTTGGACCAAAAACAGACGAGTTCGCTCTAAAAGGGCAAGTTCGCCCGAAGTTGACACCAGACTGATGCCAACTTCGCCCGAACTTGTACTAAACTTTCTGTGGAATCATGGCAACTTCGCCCGAACTTACCTGGCTTAAGTTGGGTACAACTTCGCCCGAAGTTGTCCTCCAACTCAAGCAGTACAAGTTCGACCGAACTTGTCTACTGCCTCTTCAGTTTCGACCGTTTCAGCACTTCGGAAGACTGATGCACTTCGTTCTAGCTTACAGGCTGATCCCGGTGCTCCCTTCAATCCACAACAGTTCGTGTTTCTTCGTTGAGCACCGACTGTGAGTATACTTGAACCCTTGTTCGCTTTAACACACTCTTTGGGTGTTACATACGTTCTCTATATCAAAACACGCTACACACAACGCTAAACTCTTTTAACGCTAACCCCTCTCGCATGTTATACGTGAATCGCTGAATGTTTGTTTGCTATGTGAATAATGAGGACTTGCAGACCAACCTTAGCAACGATAGTACTATGCTTTGGACTCAGCAACCCGATTGGTTCGGGGTTGTTAAGGCTCGCATAATCACTTTACGTGCGTGTTCGCTATTGTGAACACGTATCGCGCATACTCCACCTCGCAGTCGTGTTGGTTAGCTTGTATCATTATTGTTAGCTTACTTAGATTCACTTTCTCTACTTTATACATGCTGGTTATGCGTAATCCTTTATCTCTATTATTTGCTATTAAACCTAGTATGCTCACCTTTACTTAATTGTATTGACTTGTATTTAATGTATGTAACAGGTTGAGGATGTTATCGTTGCAAATCGGACTTAGGTTTTGCTTTAGAAACTTGTAATAAATTAGTTATCGACTTTTGAATTGTTTGAGAATATTTGAATTTGTAATGAGTATGGAATGATTATATGTTGATTGTACGGAAAATTGACGCTTAAATATTGTCATTTAAAATAGTCGTTTTGGATTCTCTCGAACTATATAAACCACTTAGTATCGCGCCCGATGATTCCGCATCGCTTGGGGTGTGACAGATTAGTATCAGAGCCATAACTATAGGGAATTAGGTAGAATTTCGTGTTCGACCTAGTCTATAGTCTAAGTACCCAATTAGCCGCTTTTCGACTTAAATGCTTAAACTACTTGCCTTAAATGCTTACATGCCTTTCCAAAGGCTAACACAATGTACACACTTGAAAACGCTCGTATAACACAAATGAGTGATTGTGTCGGGATTAGGTGTGAAAACCAAGAATCTCGATAAGATCACTCACTCCGCTACTATTTACTGCACGAGATTCTTTAGTTAAGCTAGGAGTGATACCATATCTTGACAAAAATCTCCACTTCTATATCCGTGGAACTCCCGACGCGTTCGGTAAAAACCACAAACATGGAACGAAGTTGTTAAGTTAGGGGTGAAACCCGCATCTTAATAACAAATTCCACTTCTCGATTTTCAATCTCACAAAAAGTCTCGACTATTTCGATGACTCGGGCATGACGTAACTGAAGGATAAATGTCGTTAACCGTTGTACGGCGAGAGCATTTGTCTATTAGGCCAAATCGTGTGCCCGAACTCAGAGAATTTTCGAACCACTTTGGGTAGTCGCTGTCTCAAAACCCAGGACGCTCCCAATTGTTTTAAGCCTGCAATCGCCATTTTACGCATCATCGAGTTTATTATTAATTATGTGTTTAAATTTTGTGAATTTTACGCTTCATCGATTTCTCGTTCTACCGCTTTTGGCTTTACGAAAATACGAACAACTCGCACAGCTCTCGTAATCTAAAACTCCAATTAATCACAAGCCAAACTAAAATGCTCAACCCTCTTACGCGAATGTCCTCATACGCAGTATTACTCGCTTATTACGCTTATACTACTCGCATCTCATATCGCGCTACGCAAGTCTTAGTGAAGGTGAATACGTGCAAAATCTGTGCTTACATGCTTATGTGCCTATGTGATTATGTCTTACGTGCTTATGTGCCTACGTGTTTATGTGCCTACCTGGATACGTGCTTACGTGTTTTGTGCCTTATGTGATTAATAATAATAATAAGTATATGTTGTAAGACGTAAGCTTTTAAACAAAACCCATTATAATCGAATCTCATCCAATCTTTGTCTTTAGATGGCATCCATGGGATCTCACACTCGCGCACCGCTCAACGCAACAACACCGACAAATGCATCGCCTCTCTCGTAGCCAAGGAAATGGCTAAGGTGATCCCGCAAATTGTCAGCGAAATACAAGCGGTTAGCAGCAACTCGTCGGTTGATTCCAAGAACGATGCTCCGAAATCTTGGTTCAGCTTCAAGCAGTTTAAAGCATGCGGTCCTGCAGCATTCACAGGCGAAGACGGACCAACCAAGATGTTTCACTGGGTCGACTCGATCGAAGTCACCTTAAGGCAAAGCGGATGTCCTGAAAATCTCCGCACTGTCAACGCCACTAGAGTCTTTCAGTCAGGGCATTTGACTAGTGGACTGCCGATCGCAACAGGCACGGTAATGATGAAGCTTATACTCTCGCGTGTGAAGAACTTAAGGAGCTCATGATCAAAGAGTTCTGCACACCGCACGAAATCCAGAAGTTGGAATATGAATTTTGGGGTATCAAGCAAATCGGTGGTGACAATGGTGGTCTCACCGCTCGTTTTAAGCAGCTCAGCATCATCTGTCCAGGTCAAGTGGACACTACCGAGAAAGCTATCAAAAAGTATCTTCGCGCTCTCCCCGACTGTGTCGCCGACTTTGTTCAAGCTGCAAGGCCAATTACGATCGAAGAGACTTACTAACTCGCAGCCGAGATCAACGACAAGCGAATCTTGGCTGGAGCTTTCAAAGCCTCAACTAAGAACCTCAGCCAAGCTGCTGTTGATCCAAGCACCGATACTGCTCCATCTCAAGCCTCCAAGTCGAATCACTAGAACCGCAAGCGAAAGGGTAACAACAAGAACTGCGCAGTAGTCCCAGCACCGAACTCCCAGTCTCACCAAGCTGCTACTCCCAACGCACCAGCTGTTAAGCGTTTGTATACTGGACCTCACCCTCTGTGCTCCAAGTGCACGTACCATCATGTGGTTAGAGGAAACTGCCGCTTTTGTGCCAATTGCAACATCTATGGGCACTTCACGGTGCACTGCCGTACTGGTCCTCGTCAGCAAGCTCCTCCCGCTCTCGCAGCACCGCCAGCTCCTCTCAACCAGGCTCCGCAAGCACCAGCAGTTCAGGCATGTGCTTGCTACACTTTTGGCGTTTTAGCAACGTCTGCCCAAACCGTGTTGTGAAACAAGAAGCACAACAGCAGCAGCTTCAGCAACAGCCACCACAGCCGCCGCAGCAGCAACAACCACAGGCTGTGCGTGGAAGGGCCTTCAACATCAATCACCGCCAGGCTCAGAATGACAACAATGTTGTCAATGGTACGTTCCTCATTAATGGTATTTATGCTTCTTGTTTATTTGATACTGGAGCCGATAACTTTTGTATCGTTAGAATTCGAAAAGCTTTTAAAATGTAAACGCGCTAATCACCCAAGTACCTTCGACGTCGAAATCGCTACCGGAAGAAGCATTACCGTTAACTCCGTTCTACGTGATTGTACTCTCGAACTCAACAATCACAGTTTCTCGATCGACCTCATACCTATGCAATTAGGCAGCTTTGATGGTATAGTAGGCATGGATTTTCTTCGCGAGAATCGTGCTGAAGTCATCTGCTTCGATAAAATGATTTGTTTTCCCCTTCCTAATGGAGATCAGCTACATGTTTACGGTGAAAACTCCCTCAAAGAAGTTGATGCTTTTGTCATGTACCCAAGCGAGCAAGTGTCTGCGCAAGCAGTGCATCGCTTTCCTAGCCCACATCGTGAACCTGGAGAAGGAAAAGAAAACCTTGAAAGACGTACCTGTTGTTTGTGTTTTCCTAAAGTTTTCCCCGACAATTTACTTGGTTTACCCCCTACTCGTGATGTCGAATTCCGTATTGATCTAATCCCCGGTTCTACACCTGTCGCTAAAGCTCCCTATCGCCTTGCACCATCCGAAATGCGCGAGCTATCTAGCCAACTTCAAGAACTTCTTGATAAAGGCTTTATACGCCCGAGCACTTCACCGTGGGGCGCACCCGTTCTTTTTGTGAAAAAGAAAGATGGGACGTTCTGAATGTGCATCGATTATCGTGAACTTAACAAACTCACCATTAAGAACCGCTACCCTCTTCCTCGAATAGATGATTTATTTGACCAACTCCAAGGTGCTACTTGTTTTTCGAAGATTGATTTACGTTCCGGATATCACCAGTTACGTGTACACGAGCAAGACGTTTTGAAAACTGCCTTTCGTACCCGCTATGGCCATTTTGAATTCGTAGTCATGTCTTTTGGGCTTACAAATGCGCCTGCGGTCTTCATGGATTTGATGAACCGTGTGTGCAAAGCCTTCTTGGGTCGTTTCGTCATTGTTTTCATCGATGATATCCTTATTTACTCGAAGTCGAGAGCCGAACACGCGCGACATCTTCGTTTAGTTCTCGAACTTCTCCAAGGAAACCGTCTTTACGCCAAATTCTCCAAGTGTGAATTTTGGCTTAATGAAGTTCAATTTCTCGGTCACGTCGTCAATGACCAAGGAATCCACGTCGATCCTGCCAAGATTGAAGCTGTAAAGAGTTGTAATACTCCGAAGAATATGTCTAAAATCCGTTCCTTCCTCGGATTGGCGGGTTATTACCACCGATTCATTGCCGACTTTTCAAAAATCGTCGTGCCTCTTACCTCTTTGACTCATAAGGACAAACCTTTTGTTTCGGGTTCCGAACAGGAGGAAGCCTTTCAGACTCTCAAGCGTATGCTTTGCAACGCTCCCGTTCTCACACTTCCCGACGAAGACGAAGATTTCGTTGTTTATTGCGATGCCTCTAACCTAGGTCTCGGTTGTGTTCTCATGCAACGAGATAAGGTTATCGCGTATGCGTCTCGACAACTCAAAATCCACGAGAAGAATTACAATACCCACGATCTCGAACTCGGTGCAGTCATTTTTGTGTTAAAGATATGGCGACACTACCTTTATGGTACAAAGTGTACGGTCTTCACCGACCACATGAGCTTACAACACATCTTTAACCAAAAGGAACTAAACATGCGCCAACGCAAATGGGTGGAACTTCTCAACGACTATGATTGTGAGATACGCTACCATCCCGACAAAGCAAACGTCGTAGCCGATGCTCTTAGTCTACGAAGCTATGTGTATAGCATTCACGACGTTCAAGCCCAGAATAAACTCGAAACCTTGATTCGCGAAACCCAGCACGCATGTTTCATTGAGAACACTTTGTTCGAGGAGATGAAATATGGTGCCAAAACTCGGCTGGAGAATAAGTCTAACTGGATCTATTATTTTCTAAATCGCATTTGGATCCCTAACCGCACTAACCTTCGAGAGTTACTAATGACTGTAGCCCATATATCTCGATATTCCATCCACCCCGATGCCGACAAGATGTACCAGGACCTTCGCTCTAGGTATTGGTGGCCGGGTATGAAAAAGGATATCGCTCTATATGTCTCGAAATGCTTAACTTGTGCGAAAGTTAAAGCCGAACATCAACGCCCCTTTGGCTTACTCAAACAGCCCGACATCCCGGTGTGGAAATGGGAGAGTATAGCTATGGATTTTGTTACAAAACTTCCTCGAATGTCTTCTAGTAACGATAGCATTTGGGTTATCGTCGATCGCCTTACGAAATCTGCTCATTTTATTGCCATACGAGAAGACTATAAGGTAGAACGATTAGCACGAATCTATACCGATGAAGTCATTTGTCGACATGGGACGCCTTGTGACATCATCTCTGATCGTGGCGGTCGCTTTACTTCACGTCTCTGGGAGACTTTCCAATCCGCACTCGGTACTGTCACACCCCGACCCGTAGCGGAATAAGAGTCGTGGCATAATTGGGTTATCACCAAAGCTCATGATATTTACTAATATGTTTCATATTTATTAAAGTCAAAATTACATTCCCAATAATCCAAACATGTCCATACAATACAAAGAAAATAACCAAACAAAACAATTCCAAGCTCTAAATCATTTTATTCTTCTAGGCCAATCCTATGTGTTTCTTGCTGCAGCTGGTTCACCTGTATCGTGTGTAAAATGGGGGTTTTTGGGTCAACATAAGTTGGCGAGTGAACCTCGTTAGATAAACATTTATTATTGATTTTCTTGTTAGTTTATCAATGAAAAATTATGCATAATCATAAGTGAGCAAATGTAAATAATCAAACAGTAGCAATAGCAATCCCAACTATAACATACAAAAACATATGATAGCATACATTAACATACCAACATCATACAATAAATAACATGAATGTAACTGTGCGATCAAGGCTCAATCAAATGGAGCCGATCGTATGTTGGCACGCCAGGTTCACGCTCATAATGTAATGGGGAACATGCTCAATGCTCATAATGTAATGGGGAGCGGCGGCCTATGAAATTGCATGTACTGAAAATAATAAAATTTAATCTAACAATAACCACACAAACAGTTGAAACAAACTGAATACACATTTGTTCATGATATGATGTATGCACAATGATTGAAATATATTAAATAGCAAGACACATGATACACCCCAAAACGTGATTAAAACGGGGAATTTGTAAAGATTCACTCAGATTGGGTGCGTTTGATTGGAGATGGTGAGATGCGCACGAGTTGTAAGAGCGGAACAACGAGAATTAACTAACCTAAATAATAACGGAAAATATAGTAAATGAGTGGATTTTATTAAGGATTTTGATAGAATTTTTAGATATATTTTTGCGAGTTTAAGGCTATTTCCTATCTTTAAAAACATTATTTTTAAGTATTTTTAATTGATTTTTAAATTAAATTAAATAATTAAAAATATAAAAATATGTTGACTTTTTGGTTGACCGTTGACTTTTTGACTTTGACTGTTTGACCGGTTTATTGTGTAATTGTAATGCGCTGGGTGAGGCTCGAACCCGAGACCTCCCGTTCGCGTGCACGCAGCTCTACCAACTGAGCTACGTGTCTAACCCGAAATAATTCCGTTTTTTATTATACTTATATATTAACTCAGCTAATCCAAAATTCTTTTATTTTCAAAAAATATTTTAAATCATCGAACCGGTGTTACTAACAGGTCTCGAACCCGGGACCTGTGCTTTAACGTTACACACAGTCCACCGCTGGACTGTGTGTCTATCTTGGTTAATATACACATTTTTATTATACTTAACAACTAACGTAAATTAACCCGGTTCAGTTAGAAAAATAAAACGTTTTTATTACATAGAGGGTGCGTGTATCAGAGATCGAACTCGCGGCGTGTGCGTATTATTTGCACACAGTCCACCGCTGGACTGTGTGTCTAACCCGTTTAAAATACCAATTTTAATTATCCTTATAATGTTAGCACAGTTCATCTTCTCCGTTAGTTTTTACAGACAGCCGATTACCCCTCTGTTTTCTTGTTTAAAACGATTAACACATTCATAAGACTGAGATGAAATGACAAAGACTGTGTTGGAAACAAACATACCGGAGGAATAATTCAACTCAGAAATCCGGCAGGGCGTCGGCTCTGTTTTTTATGAACTTCAACTGAGCAAGAAAATTATTCGTTTTGATTAGCTAAACGTGGAATAGAAGTGCTAAACAAGCGTTAACAGGGTGTTTAAATGTCCATACCGTTTCACAGCTGAAAATAAGGATTTCCAGAAATTTTCCGACGAACTGGAATTATCTGATAACAGCGTCTGAATTCGATTTCAATTGAAAGGTCCGAGTTAGAAATAGCTTAACAATTGATAGACCACAACGGTATTGAAAGACTTACCGTTTTGATGAAGAATACGGTTTTCCGGCGACCTGCAGAAACTTTCCGGCGAGTTCAAAAAGCTTCTCCGGTGGACTGAAAAGGGTGCGGAAATGTAATTGGAGGTCTTGCAGAGTATTTTGAGTCGCGAGAGAGGACAAAGATTGAAGTAATCCAAGAATTGAAAATTTTCGGTTATTAAACCGATTCACTCCCGAATTCAAGTTTCATTCAAAGCAAAATTGATTGGAATTGTCGGTGTATCGGTTAAACTTAGTGAACCGCGAGTAATCAAACGTCTTTGGACGTTTGGTGACCGATTTCAGTTACGGTTGGCGTAACCGGTTGATTTATGGTTGACTATAAGATTTATTTGTTTCCCATAGATGACAGAAAACAAACAAGTGGCGGAGTGGTTATGTGTGTGTGTGTTAAGTCTTTGGAAGTTCACAACCTGGCTGACCCGGGTTCGAGTCCCGGCAGCCCCATTTTATTTTTATTTACCTTATTTATATTTTTTATCAATTCTAACTTTTATAGTTTAGTTTGTTTATTAATTATGTATCATTAAAAATCAAAATAAACATAAATAGGCAACAACACATTTATAACTTGATATTCGATTACAAACGGAGCGGGTTTGGTAAAACCCGTTTTCGACAAATTTTACAGTATCCCCTACTTTTAGGAATTTCGTCCCGAAATTTAAGTAGTAGAAGTAGTAGGATAAAGATGCGGGTATTTTTCACGCATTGAGTCTTCACGTTCCCAAGTAAACTCAGGTCCCCGTTTCGACTCCCAGCGTACCTTAACAATTGGAATGCGACTTTGTCGTTGACGTTTTTCTCTGAAATCCATGATCTCTACTGGTCTTTCAATAAAATGCATAGATTCATCAATCTGAATATCTTCCAGAGGAATGTGGAGGTTTTCATCAGCGAGACACTTCTTCAAGTTTGATACGTGGAATGTGGGATTAATCCTGTTGAGTTCTTCTGGTAGATCAAGCTTGTATGCTACAGGTCCTACTCTTTCGAGTATCTTGAAAGGTCCTACGTAGCGTGGTGCTAGCTTGCCTTTTTGACCAAAACGAACTACTCCCTTCCACGGTGATACTTTTAAAAGTACATGATCACCAATGATAAACTCTAAAGGCTTCCGTCGTTTATCTGCATAACTCTTTTGACGACTTTGAGCCGCTAGAAGATTGTTTCGAATTTGATGGATCTTGTCTGTGGTTACTTGAATCAATTCCGGACCAGTGATTTGAGCTTCCCCAATTTCGTGCCAACATACTGGAGATCGGCAATTACGACCATATAAGGCTTCAAAAGGTGCCATGCCGATGCTTGAATGATAGCTGTTGTTGTACGAAAATTCAACTAATGGTAGATGAGCGTCCCAATTTCCCTTGAAGTCTATGACACATGCTCGAAGCATATCTTCAAGAGTTTGAATGGTGCGTTCAGATTGACCATCAGTTTGAGGATGATAGGCGGTACTGAGATCCAATCGCGTACCCAAAGCGGCTTGTACTGCTTGCCATGTTCGTGAAGTGAAACGACCATCACGATCAGAAATAATGCTTAACGGTACACCATGTCGGCTTACGATTTCGCTGATATAAATACGAGCTAGCTTTTCGTTCTTGAAATCTTCGCGGATAGGAATAAAGTGAGCTGATTTTGTAAGTCGGTCAATTATTACCCATATAGTGTCATACCCACCAGAAGTGCGAGGTAACCCGGTAATGAAGTCCATGGTTATATTTTCCCACTTCCATACAGGTATTTCAGGTTGGACCAGAAGTCCTGAGGGTCTTTGGTGTTCAGCTTTCACCTTGGAACGTGTAAGGCACTTAGAAACAAAAACAGCAATATCCTTTTTCATTCCAGGCCACCAATAGGTATATCGTAGGTCTTGATACATCTTATCGGCTCCTGGGTGTATAGAGTATCGTGTTTTGTGAGCTTCATTCATAAGAATTTCAGAATACTGTCAGATTTAGTTTCAATTTTAAGTTCAGCTCCACAGGACAGCTCCTTTCGTACATCATCTCCCGTTACTGAAACATGTTGGGCTTCTCGAATTTGATCTTTAATGTCAGTTATGATTTGCGAACATAGAAGACGAATGGAGTTCGCATACCCCTTTCGACTAAGTGCATCAGCCACCACATTTGCCTTGCCAGGGTGGTACCGAATTTCACAGTCGTAGTCATTTAGAAGTTCGACCCATCTTCGTTGCCTCATGTTTAACTCCTTTTGATTGAAGATATGTTGAAGACTCTTGTGGTCAGTGTATATTTCACACTTAGTACCGTAGAGATAATGTCTCCATATCTTAAGAGCGAACACAACGGCTCCAAGTTCTAGGTCATGGGTGGTGTAGTTCTTCTCATGAGTCTTGAGTTGTCTCGAAGCATAAGCTATAACTTTTCCTCTTTGCATTAGAACACAGGCTAATCCTTGCCCTGATGTGTCGCAATAGACCACGAAATCATCACAACCTTCAGGAAGAGTGAGGATTGGTGCATCACAGAGTTTTTGTTTAAGGATTTGGAAAGCTTCTTCTTGCTTGGGTCCCCATATGAAAGGTTTTCCCTTATGAGTTAAAGCCGTGAGTGGTACAGCAATGCGAGAGAAGTTTGAAATGAAACGACTATAATAACCAGCCAAACCAAGAAAAGATCTTACTTCAGTTGGTGTACGTGGCGCTTGCCATTCTTGTACTACTTTGATCTTTGAGGGGTCGACATGTATTCACTTGTCATTGACTACATGTCCGAGGAATTGCACCTCTTTAACCAGAATTCGCATTTGGAGAATTTGGTGTAAAGCTTTTCATTCTCTAGAAGTGTAAGGATGAGTCGAAGATTACGCTCATGATCAGACTTAGACTTTGAATAAATGAGAATGTCGTCGATGAAGACTATAACAAATCGATCGATATAAGGTTTGCAGACTCTGTTCATTAAATCCATGAAGACAGCTGGTGCGTTGGTTAAACCAAATGGCATGACCATGAATTCATAATGACCATAACGAGTTCGGAAAGCAGTCTTTGGGACGTCTTCTTCATGTACTCTAAGTTGATGATAGCCAGATCGAAGGTCTATTTTTGAAAAGCAGCTGGCACCTTGAAGTTGGTCAAGAAGATCATAAATGCGAGGTAATGGATAGCGATTCTTGATTGTTAATTTGTTAAGTTCTCTGTAGTCGATGCACATGCGAAACGATCCATCTTTCTTCTTTACAAAAAGGATAGGTGCACCCCAAGGCGAGGAGCTAGGACGTATGAATCCCTTGTCAGTCAACTCTTGTAATTTACTGGCTAGCTCTTGCATTTCAGAGGGGGCTAACCTACAAGGAGACTTTGCAACTGGTGTAGCACCAGGTATAAGATCAATACGGAATTCGACTTCTCTAACTGGAGGAAGTCCTGAAATGTCGTCAGGAAAAACTTGCGGGAAATCTTTTACTACTGGAATGTCTTCAAGTTTCTTCTCCATGGTTCCCTTTTTGATGATATGAGCTAAAAACGCGACATAATTCTTGCGAAGATATTTTTGAGTTTGAAGACAAGACATTAAGCTGAGCCCTTTCGACGAGGTTTCTCCAAAGATTCGAAGAGTCTGACCGTTTGAAAGAGGAATACGTAAAAACTTTTCGCGACATACAACTTCTGCCTGATGTTGACTGAGCCAGTCCATACCAATTATGATATCAAAACTTCCCAGCTTCATAGGAATAAGGTCAACTGAAAAGTCGTAGTCGTTTAAGGTGAGTGTACAGTTGCGTATAATAGAGTTTAATGAGACCGGTTTCCCGTCTGCAACTTCTACTGTTATGGATTCCATGAGCTTATCACGATTTTGGTTTAAGATAGGTTCAAACTCTAAGGACACAAAACTTTTATCCGCGCCAGTATCAAACAACATGGATGCATATCTACCATTTATAAGGAACGTACCGTTAACCACATTGCCGTCAGCTCTAGCCTGATTAGCGTTGATGTTGAAAGCTCTTCCTCTTGCAGGTGGAGGAGCTTGTTCGCTTGATTCACTGGATTGGCTTGGGCCTGAGCATGAATAATGTTTACCAGACTTGGACAAGTGTTTCTAAAATGGCTTGGGTCTCCATAATTGTAGCAAGCCCGCATAGGTTGTACCATAGGATAGTTGGGTTGGTAATATGTTTGGGCTAAATGTTGGGTGGGTGGTAATAGTAGGGGTTGTTGGGCTTGACCCATTATTTGTTGGTGGGTTTGGGTTGAAGGCTGGTGGCGGTTCGTTCGTTGAGGCATGCGGCAGGTTTGAACAGTATGACCTGCGCGACCACAGCCGGTGCAATATTGGCAAGGATGATCAGGAGAATGGTGGTATTGGCAACGGTTGCATTTTGGTAACGGGCCAGAGTATGGTCTTTTGTATGGTGCAGGTGAAGGGGCGACTTGGGTAATGGGTGCAGCAGGAATAGGGAAATTGGTTTGTGTAACAGCGAAGTTTCTGGTGTTGCGCTTCCTCTTGTTAGCAAACTTAGAGGAGGAGATGGAATGGTTTGAAGTTTGACCCTCAACAGGGGCTTTCTTTTTCTCTTCTTTAAACTTACCGTTGCGAATTCGATTCTCGGTCAGTTCAGTGGCTAGTTCCATAGCAGCTTCAAGTGTTGCTGGTGAAGTGCTGAGAACTGAATCTTGAATTTTCGAGGGAAGTCCTCGAATATAATGCTCGATTAAACGATAAGTTGGGTGAACAAGTTAGGAACCATTTGGTTCAACTCTAAGAACCTCTTGTTGTAGGAAGCATGATCTCCCTCCTTCTGCTTCAAAGAATGAAATTCGTCCTCCAACTTTTTAATCTCACTCCTAGGACAGAACCGCCTAGTCATAATTTCCCTTAACTCCTCCCACGTTAAGGCCATTGCATTATCAATTCCCCTCTTCCCCTTTTCAGTATTCCACCAGGTAAGAGCTACCCCAAAGAGTCTTCCGGTGGCGTATCGAACCTTGCGATCCTCAGGAAAATCACAGTTGAGGAAGGTGTTTTCCATTTCCTCAAACCAATGGAGGAGAGCAGTGACACCTTCAGTCCCTTCAAATTTAGGAGGATCACAAGACTTGAAATGTTTATATGAGCACTTGCTAGTAGGAGGGTTGCCGATGTTCTGGTCGTCTTGCTGGGGAGGGTTAGTAGGATTTGTAGCGAGAGCTTGTTGTACTTGAACCACAATGTCAGGAAGCACCGTGGCCATTTGTTTCGCGATTTGTGCGCCCATGCCTTCATGAGATCTTCCTGATCTTTTACCCCCTCGTTGTTGTCTAGCCGACATCTACAGGAACATACATAAGAAGATTATGAGTTTATGGAGTCTTTTTAGGTGTCATGTGTCTTTAGGAAAATGAAAATAACATAAATATCAATAATGCAACTACATCCATAGGATGTCTTGGGTTTGCTCATGTTGGGCCTCAAATGTCCCCCATACCTTCACCTGTATAGTCATGTGGGATTGGCTTGGTAGGATTCACATTAATATTGGCGATTTAACACTCGCATCACCCGAATGCAAACCACAAAATATGTTTACGAGATGTATGGTCGGAATGTGTCCAGGTGTAGACACAATGACAACTCAAAGTGGGGTTAGCTCACACGACATTTGGTATAGCATGCTTTGGCCTAATAGGTACTTCGTACTCTCATCGTTAGTCCCCAGGTAGGCAAACTGGTCCTTTATTTTGGATTTATACGAATGCCAGCCTAGACAGGACGTTCCGACTACCGGTACTGGTACCCTTCCATTTACTACATGCCCGTCATGAGAACTCACTTTGATGAGATTTGAAAACACAAAAATCATTGTAAAAGCAATCATGAAAATGATGTGGTGTGTGCTTTCATGAATATGATATGTTATGAGAATATGATTCATGATAAGCATTATATGATAATATATACTTTATGAACATGCTTGCATAACATTGAATGTAACATTTAACTTAAAACATATAAACATCATGAAATTTGGCATGTAACACACAAAAATCTTAAAAATTTCTAATCAACTATAGTATAGGCTCTAAGGGTCTAATAACCTATCCTATATCCCTATAAACCTGGCTCTGATACCAATCTGTCACATCCCGACCCGCAGCGGAATAAGAGTCGGGGCATAATTGGGTTATCACCAAAGCTCATGATATTTACTAATATGTTTCATATTTATTAAAGTCAAAATTACATTCCTAATATCCAAACATGTCCATACAATACAAAGAAAATAAACAAACAAAACAATTCCAAGCTCTAAATCATTTTATTCTTCTAGGCCAATCTTTGTGTTTCTTGCTGCAGCTGGTTCACCTGTATCATGTGTAAAAATGGGGGTTTTTGGGTCAACATAAGTTGGCGAGTGAACCTCGTTAGATAAACATTTATTATTGATTTTCTTGTTAGTTTATCAATGAAAAATTGTGCATAATCATAAGTGAGCAAATGTAAATAATCAAACAGTAGCAATAGCAATCCCAACTATAACATACAATAACATATGATAGCATACATTAACATACCAACATCATACAATAAATAACATGAATGTAACTGTGCGATCAAGGCTCAATCAAACGGAGCCGATCGTATGCATGTACTGAAAATGATAAATGTCTGTGCGATCAAGGCTCAATCAAACGGAGCCGATCGTATGTTGGCACGCCAGGTTCACGCTCATAATGTAATGGGGAACATGCTCAACGCTCATAATGTAATGGGGAGCGGCGGCCTATGAAATTGCATGTACTGAAAATAAAAAAATTTAATCCAACAATAACCACACAAACAGTTGAAACAAACTGAATACACATTTGTTCATGATATGATGTATGCACAATGATTGAAATATATTAAATAGCAAGACACATGATACACCCCAAAACGTGATTAAAAACGGGGAATTTGTAAAGATTCACTCATATTTGGTGCGTTTGATTGGAGATGGTGAGATACGCACGAGTTGTAAGAGCGGAACAACGAGAATTAACTAACCTAAATAATAACGAAAAATATAGTAAATGAGTGGATTTTATTAAGGATTTTAATAGAATTTTTAGATATATTTTTGCGAGTTTAAGGCTATTTCCTATCTTTAAAAACATTATTTTTAAGTATTTTTAATTGATTTTTAAATTAAATTAAATAATTAAAAATATAAAAATATGTTGACTTTTTGGGTTGACCATTGACTTTTTGACTTTGACTATTTAACCGGTTTATTGTGTAATTGTAATGCGCTGGGTGAGGCTCGAATCCGAGACCTCCCGTTCGCGTGCACGTAGCTCTACCAACTGAGCTACGTGTCTAACCCGAATTAATTCCGTTTTTAATTATACTTATATATTAACTCAGCTTATCCAAAATTCTTTTATTTTCAAAAAATATTTTAAAAACATCGAACCAGTGTTACTAACAGGTCTCGAACCCGGGACCTGTGCTTTAACGTTACACACAGTCCATCGCTGGACTGTGTGTCTAACTTGGTTAATATACACATTTTTATTATACTTAACAACTAACGTAAATTAACCCGGTTCAGTTAGAAAAATAAAACGTTTTTATTACATAGAGGGTGCGTGTATCAGAGATCGAACTCGCGGCGTGTGCGTATTATTTGCACACAGTCCACCGCTGGACTGTGTGTCTAACCCGTTTAAAATACCAATTTTAATTATCCTTATAATGTTAGCACAGTTCATCTTCTCCGTTAGTTTTTACAGACAGCCGATTACCCCTCTGTTTTCTTGTTTTAAAACGATTAACACATTCATAAGACTGAGATGAAATGACAAAGACTGTGTTGGAAACAAACATACCGGAGGAATAATTCAACTCAGAAATCCGGCAGGGCGTCGGCTCTGTTTTTTATGAACTTCAACTGAGCAAGCAAATTATTCGTTTTGATTAGCTAAACGTGGAATTGAAGTGCTAAACAAGCGTTAACAGGGTGTTTAAATGTCCATACCGTTTCACAGCTGAAAATAAGGATTTCCAGAAATTTTCCGGCGAAATGGAATTATCTGATAACAGCGTCTGAATTCGATTTCAATTGAAAGGTCCGAGTTAGAAATAGTTTAACAATTGATAGACCACGACGGTATTGAAAGACTTACCGTTTTGATGAAGAATACGGTTTTCCGGCGACCTGCAGAAACTTTCCGGCGAGTTCAAAAAGCTTCTCCGGTGGACTGAAAAGTGTGCGGAAATGTAATTGGAGGTCTTGCAGAGTATTTTGAGTCGCGAGAGAGGACAAAGATTGAAGTAATCCAAGAATTGAAAATTTTCGGTTATTAAACCGATTCACTCCCGAATTCAAGTTTCATTCAAAGCAAAATTGATTGGAATTGTCGGTGTATCGGTTAAACTCAGTGAACCGCGAGTAATCAAACGTCTTTGGACGTTTGGTGACCGATTTCAGTTACGGTTGGCGTAACCGGTTGATTTATGGTTGACTATAAGATTTATTTGTTTCCCATAGATGACAGAAAACAAACAAGTGGCGGAGTGGTTATGTGTGTGTGTGTTAAGTCTTTGGAAGTTCACAACCTGGCTGACCCGGGTTAGAGTCCCGGCAGCCCCATTTTATTTTAATTACCTTATTTATATTTTTTATCAATTATAACTTTTATAGTTTAGTTTGTTTATTAATTATGTATCATTAAAAATCAAAATAAACGTAAATAGGCAACAACACATTTATAACTTAATATTCGATTACAAACGGAGCGGGTTTGGTAAAACCCGTTTTCGACAAATGTTAGAGGTACTAAGCTTAACCTCTGTACTGCATTCCATCCTCAGACCGACGGTCAGACCGAGCGCACGATTCACACCCTCGAAGACATGCTTCGATCGTGTGTTATAGATTTCGGTGGTAATTGGGATACGCACTTACCTTTAATAGAATTTTCATACAATAACAGTTATCATACTAGTATTCAAATGGCACCTTTTGAGGCATTATGCGATAGAAAATGTCGACCGCCTATTGTATGGCACGAGATCGGAGACGCTCAGATCACTGGTCCCGAGTTAATACAAGAAACAACAGACAAGATTCTCCAAATCATAGACAACCTTCTGAAAGCTCGGAGTCGTCAAAAGAGTTTGCCGATAAACGCCGCAAGCCCCTACAATTCGAAGTTGGAGATCGCGTTCTCTTAAAGGTTTCACCTTGGAAAGGAGTGATCCGATTTGGAAAGAAAGGGAAAGAGCACCACGATACGTGGGTCCTTTTAAGATTCTGGAAAGAATGGGCAAAATGGCTTACCAACTCGGATTACTGGAAGAGCTCAACAACGTGCATCCAACATTCCATGTCTCAAACCTCAAAAAGTGTTTAGCTGAAGGAAATCTTCATGTGCCACTTGAAGATTTGCAAATAAACGAAACGCTGCAGTTTGTGGAAAAGCCAGTAGAAATCATGGATCGAGAGATCAAGAAACTTCGACGCTCTCGCATTCCTATTGTGAAAGTCCGATGGGAAGGCAAACACGGCGCCGAGTTCACTTGGGAACTAGAAAGTGATATGAAAGCTAAATATCCTCATCTCTTCGTTACGGATGCCACCTGAATTTCGGGACGAAATTCCCTAAAGGAGAGTAGACTGTAAGAACCCGATCTTTCGGATTGTTATCCAAATTCCGTTACTTTCGTTTATTTCCGTTTAAAACCCGTTTGTACTTAAACTCAAATGGTTTACAACTATTTTGAAAACGTATATTATATCGCTCATTTATCACATTTAAATCGCTTAATACTCGCAATTCTCAAACTTAAACTCAAATCACGGATAATTATGTTATATTATGTTACTTATGTGATATGTGTGCTTTATGACTTATGGTTGTACTCGCTATCGCAACGCTCTCACTCGCACGAATCGCTTAATCGCATTTTTTATCACCCCAACGCTTAACACCTCGCTAAAACGCTTAACATAATTAACTAATACGAACTGAATCATCAAACGAGCACCTAACAAACAAATAACGAATAAAACTTCGCCACCAGACCAACTTCGCCCGAACTTGACCAGGGTGAACAAATGAGACAACTTCACCCAAACTTGACCAAACCAAGAGAAAGAGGCCAAGTTCGACCGAACTTGTTGTCTGCCCTCTTGTTTCCACTTCACCTATAAATATCCAGCACCTCCATTCGTGCTCTCCTTGCTACAACTTCGCTCCAGAGCTCCCAAAACCGATTTCCCTTGTTTTTCCAAGTAAGAAACACTCGTTTTATGCAAACCACAACGTTTTCCACTACGATTTTACACAAGGATAACCTTCGTTTTCATCAAAACTCCTCTGTTTATGAAAATCTACATCTTTTTCTTTAAAACTTCTTATTTTAGCTTGGATCTACACTTAAATGGGCTTATTGGAGTTAGCCTTGGCTCTCCAAGCTAGAGATCTTGATGATTTCGACTCACGAAGTGTCAGATCTAAGTAAAACTGTTTAAAGCATTGATTTTTACACCAAAAACGGATTACCTGACATAAGTCTTGTTCACTAAGTAGTGGAACGAGGCATTGTAAACAAGATACTTGAAATGGATTTGAATTTACGTCTATTTCAAGCAAGAACTCAGATCCGGAAGCACAAGGACGATACAGTCACTTCGCACGAACCGGACTAACTCGTATGAACCGACAAGTTCACACGGATTAGCCCAAGTTCCTGTAAAATGGCTAAAACTCGCTCTCAAAGACCTCTCCAGCCTATGTTTTGCTCAGTAGCACAAGGTTGGAGGGATGGACACTCGATTTCCTCAGCAAACGACGTGAAAACACTCGATTTTAGACCAAAAACAGACGAGTTCGCTCCAAAAGGGGCAAGTTCGCCCGAAGTTGACACCAGACTGATGCCAACTTCGCCCGAACTTGTACTAAACTTTCTGTGGAATCATGGCAACTTCGCCCGAACTTGTACCTGGCTTAAGTTGGGTACAACTTCGCCCGAAGTTGTCCTCCAACTCAAGCTAGTACAAGTTTGACCGAACTTGTCTACTGCCTCTTCATGTTTTGACTGTTTCAGCACTTCGGAAGACTGATGCACTTCTGTTCTAGCTTACATGCTGATTCCGACGCTCCCTTCAATCCACAACAGTTCGTGTTTCTTCGTTGAGCACCGACTGTGAGTATACTTGAACCCTTTTTCGCTTTAACGCACTCTTTGGGTGTTACGTACGTTCTCTATATCAAAACACGCTACACACAACGCTAAACTCTTTTAACGCTAACCGCTCTCGCATGTTATACGTGAATTGCTGAATGTTTGTTTGCTATGTGTGAATAATGAGGACTTGCAGACCACCCTTAGCAACGATAGTACTATAGTTTGGACTCAGCACCCGATTGGTTCGGGGGTTGTTAAGGCTCGCATAATCACTTTACGTGCATGTTCGCTGTTGTGAACACGTATCGCGCATACTCCACCTCGCAGTCGTGTTGGTTAGCTTGTATCATCAGTGTTAGCTTACTTAGATTCACTTTCTCTACGTGTTACATGCTGGTTATGCGTAATCGCTTTATCTCTATTATTATGCTATTAAACCTGTATGCTCACCTTTAATTAATTGTATTGACTTGTATTTTAACGTATGTAACAGGTTGAGGATGTTATCGCTGCAAATCGGACTTAGGGTTTTGCTTTAGAAACTTGTAATAAATTAGTTATCGACTTTTGAATTGTTTGAGAATATTTGAATTTGTAATGATTATGGAATGATTATATGTTGATTGTATGGGAAATTGACGCTTAAATATTGTCATTTAAAATAGTCGTTATGGATTCTCTCGAACAATCTGAACCGCTTAGTGCCGCGCCCCGATGTTTCCCGACATTGGTTAGGGTGTAACAGATGCAAGGTTAACAAATCACATATGTGCCTGTGTTGAGAAAGAAACAAGCCATTTGTAGTGGGTATTAACTCAACCCCAAGAAAATGGCTTGGATAACTCAAAACTTTAACCGAAAACCGTGAAGCAAGACTGTTCACAAAGTTGTCAACGAAAACTTGATTATTCTTGTTAAAATAATATCGTCAACATACACCATAAAATAACACCATAAACTTGATGGTTTTGGCGGGTTCCTTAGTAGCACCGGTGATGTAGTCGTCCAGCCCTAATCCAATCAAGGTGGACTTAACATGACGCCTCCTAACAGAAAAGTTTTAAGACCGTGAGTTTGATAGGGAAGTGGGTGGGAGCAGTAACAGTGATGAGGGTGTTCGATGCAGCCATGGAATGGAATTGATGGTTTGAGAAAAAGAAAAATATGGTGGATCGATGGTTGTACTCGTTAGAGTTTTTCAGGCTTTGATACCATGAGAAGAGGTTGAATCTTTGAATTTGATTTCAATGATAAAATACAAAGTTACATGGGTACATATACAAAGCTTTTACACAATTACAGGAGATTGACGGAAGTAAAGAAGTAAACAAATAACAACATTGACCTCTAGAATATTCCAATTAATTTGAGTTTTGAAACCATTGGTTGGCGGCAATATTATGTATAATATTGTTTTTATGTATTTACCTTAATAATTATCAGGTTACAAGGTTACCTATGATGATGTGTCGGGTTTCAATAATCCATTTATTTTTTAATATGATTTGGAATATATATAAACAATAACATGGATTTTTTTAATTGAAAAAAATTAAAAAATCACATTTTTAAATAAATACATATAATTTTTTCTACTATATCTCTCACGGATCTCTCTATCTCCACCTCCGGCACCACCCATCACCGGCGCCGTTCTTCTTCTCCGGCGATAGCACCTTCGCCCCCACACCACCCGTCCCTCTACGTTTTCACTGTAACACACACCACCTTGGTTCAGATATGTTCCACAAACCCCAATCTGATTGGTTCTTTGTGGCTTGATGTAGGGTAAAAATTAGGGGCAGTAAGATCTAGTCTTTCATTGGTGACTCCAACAAATGCAAGTTACCCTAAATAAGTCACAAGGAGTTGAGCGAATC
Organism: Scalesia atractyloides; assembly: GCA_947069175.1. Lineage (NCBI taxonomy): Eukaryota > Viridiplantae > Streptophyta > Magnoliopsida > Asterales > Asteraceae > Scalesia > Scalesia atractyloides. The sequence goes on along the minus strand of CAMTDV010000024.1, from coordinate 20,443,799 downwards.
AAGATGAGATCAGATATTTTATGGACAACCACCGGCTCAGCATGCTTAGTCCTTCTTTCATTGTTGTTCCTCCTTTTTCCACCTAATTTCCTACTGTCGCCGACACACCAACGTTGGCCTTCGAAGGGCGTCAATGGCTACACGCTTAAAAAACCCGGCGAATTCAGGGCTACGATATCAAATACAAATCAATGTTTATGGCGAGATAAAGAAAGGAAGGTAGGAGACGGTTCGGTAGGCGGCAGAGTGTGGTTTGGTGCTGTTGGATTCCGGCAGTGCATACGAAGAGAATAGAGAAATAGATAAAAGAGAGAAGCTAGGTGGGGGTAATTTTAAATTTTATAAATAATATCAAGCATTAAAAGAATATAAAAACTAAGAAAAAAATTTGTTACCTGTTACATACTATTAGAACACTAAATTAAAGTTTAGTTATTTTAAAAAGACAAAAAAAGTTTGGATGACTTAATTGAGACACTTGACAACCTTGATTACATTTATGTGGCATTTTCCATTATTGAAAACCAAATTTATATTCGGCAAATTAAAATTAATGTAGCTAATATGATGGCAATTTCCACCAAAACATTAAATAACACAATATAAATCTTTATAAATTAACAAAAGGTTAATAAAAACAATTTATGGTGTTATTGTGGTTTAGGTGGGAAAACTTAATTTTCTGTGCTTTTATTTAGTGAAATGTATCTGTTAACACTTTCTTTTATTATATCGTATACATAAAGAATTAAAGATATAGATTAATGAAAAAAATGAAAGTAATCATTTTCTTAGACGCGTTATATTTTTACTTAGGTAAAAAAAGTATCTAGGCCTATAGCTATAAGTGACATGAAAACAAGGTGGTCTATCTACATTTACGTGTGCATCTAGTCATCATGTCATGTGTGAATAACAATTCATTAGAGGCGACAAATTAAGTTCATTAGTCAAATTTTGGGTCTTATGGGCTTTTATTATAACCAGTTGGGTCATTTTGGGTATCATGTAAATTTACAATGGGTTTAAATGAGCCTAAATAATAAACACCGGTATCTGGATAGACCAGGATGGGTAGGGACCAAAAGATAGATGGGTCAGGATGGATTAAGCGACGGTTGCGACGCAACTATTTTCATCGTTTGTTCTAGGGTTACATCCTACGGGGCTAATCGACGCAACTCATCTATTTCGTTTTTCTAGGGTTAATCGATTCAACTGATCATGGCTTGCAACAAAAGAATTTGTTGTTTGCGATTTGGCATACTATTCGAAGAATCTTGTTTGCTTTCTTGTTCGTTTGGGATTTGGTAGACTACAAGAATGTATTTTGTTTGATTTCAAAAATTTGTTTTCTTGGTTTGATTTATGAAGTAATTTTAGCATTCAAATGGATAAACAATTTAACAAATTAGCTTTCAAATAGAAGTTTTATTTCTGCTTATTTTGTAATTGAATGTTAATGTCCAAATGCAATTGTATAATTCTTGGATTTTGAGCACTTTTGTGATATAGTCAATGATTTTGCACGTTATTTACCTTTTGAAAGTAATGGTTTGATTTTTGAAGTAATTTTAGCTTTCATATTGATAAGAAATTTAGCAATGTAACTTTTAAATAGGAGTTTTGTTTGTGATTAGTTTGTAATTGAATTTTAACGTTTAAATACAGTGACATTATTCGTGTGATTTTGAGCACTTTAGTGATATAATCAGTGAGCTTCACGTTATTTACTCGATGTTCTAAAAGCATTGGTTTGACTTTTGAAGTAATTTTAGCTTTGAAATTGATGAACAATTAAGAAATTTAACTTTTTTTTAACCGTAACTATTTTATTCAAAGATATAAAATAGAACAAAGGGGCCAGTAGGCGTTAGTAGGGCGCTGGAAGTCCCAAGCAACAGAAAAACATTACATGATTATGTCCCACACGTTAAAATCATTCCACCTCTCCCAATCAAGATTTCCATACGGTGATATATTTTTTACCCACTGAAAAGACTCCTCTTTAATTCTATCCACCATCATGTCGACCCGACATTTCAAATAGTTTTGTGCTTAATTTGTAACCGAATCTTTTATTTGTAACTGATATTTGCAAGTCAACCGTCATTTTAGTCGATTTTGGTCTGATAAGAGTCTAAAGGACTTAAGTTTGATTAGCATTATTTAATTTAACTAAATAATAATCAAACATACCATTTTTTATTATATATATATATTTTAAGTTTTTTAATTTAATAGTAAGTTTTAAATTTTTTATTTTATTTTATTTTTAAATTTTTTTTATTATATATTTTTAAAGTTTTTTGTATTTTTTTAATTTTATACATTTTTATAGTTTTTTGTATTTTCGTAATTTTGTAACTTTGTAATTTTTATTTATTTTTCTAGTTTTTATAATTTTATTATGTTTTTAGGTTTTTTTTTATATTTTTTCTTAATTTTTTTTATAATTTTTTCATTTCATCCTTACTTGAACCAACCCTGACTCAAATTCATCCTGGCCCAAACTTATCCCAGCCTATTTTAATACCCATCCTAACCCAGACGCACCCAACTTGTCCACTTTATCACCCATAATCAATAGTGATGCGTTTATGAATATAGTTGATTTTCCTCTATACTTTGTTAAGTTACAAAAATATTATTTGCTTTTTTTGTTACTGTGTTGTGATATACGTGAATGTCGTGTGGAACTAAATTCATATACAACTAGCAGTAACACCCGCGCGCGTTGCGTGTGGTACATCACAAAAAATTGAATAGATAAGTCCAAACGTTATGTGATGCATTAAACACATGAAAACATGCGTTTCGACGTATCTGAATGAACTCAATGTAACCTATATAGGCATTACAATTGGATCAAACATAAAGTAAATCAAATTTATACCATACAATCATAACGTATTATATGTGACCCGAGTTATACATAGAAAATGTAACGCGTATAATGGAAAAACTGACATGTATAATCAAAAGAGATGAATTAGAGCTTTTGAAAAAATGAAAAAAAAAAAACCACAATTTGACTCCACTCGGTTCCGAAACAAAATTTACAAAACATCACCTGACTCGTTTCCTAAAAAAGTTTACGTCGAAACATACACCAACTCAAATATATACCGAAATGTACATAAAAATATGCATATAAAAATGTTTTTTAAACGAAAACGTGTATTATATTTGACCTGACTCGTTTCCAGAAAAAAGTTTATATCGACAGTAGAGCAAATCGAATTTATTCCGGTACGTATATAAAAATATACACGTGAAAAAAATAGTTTTTCTTAAGTAAATGAGGTATAACGGTAAACTCGAAACAAATTATTAGTAAAAAACTAAATAGGTTAAATACGTTCGTAAAATTGTGTCAAGTAGCACTAATGCCAAACCACTGTCAGCGAACACCAACATCAGAAGAGCTTGTAAAAATAAAAAGTAAAACATAACACCGAACAAAAAACATACGTAAAATCGTTGAACCACGTCCGCCCGTTATGGCGTGTTAATGCGAAACAATTAGACAAAAACGTAAAATATGTAGAAAAGAATAACTAAGTCGATCTAGGATCCGCACGTTATGACGAACTTGTCAAACGGAGAAAGATAAACATGTTGCGATTGGCCTATCAAACGGGAAAAACAGGAGAAAAAACGTTGAACCCCACACGCATGTTGACTCGTAAAATTTAGAACGAAACGTAAAACGAAAACTTGCAAAATATGAAAAGTATGGGGAGACCAAAGTTGAAAATAAAAAAGTATTGGGGTTAAATTGAAAAGTAGAAAAGCTTGGGTTAAATCTAAAAAAAAAACAAAGGGTTTTAAAATGTGAAAGATAACAAATAATTGGGTTAAAAGTGAAAAATACAATTTTTTTAGAAAGCTCCCAATATATATGTTACAAGTAAATAAAGAAAAACATGTTTGAAAATAATGAATAGTAGTCCTTAAGTTTGGTTTTTATTGTTTTGATATTGGAGTCAGAGGTTTTTCAAAAGACAAATTATAATAGTACGATCATAAGTTAACAAGTGTTATGTTGTGATTTACGGGCTTTTCCTCTATTGTGTTAAGTGTCACAAATAAATAAATAAAAAAGGGGCAATGATTATGGAGATGGTCAAAATATATGAATGTGAAATCTTCTACCAACAACACAAGAATATTGTGTATATTGTGTGTTGGTGACATGTTAAGTCGTAACAAAAATGTTATGACACTAATGTGAAACGTATGGGACTAGTGTTTATCTCAGTTATTTGAACATATTAAGGTTCAGATTAATGAGTTTGAAAGATTGAAAGTGCGAGAAAAGAGATAATTACAAGTCTAGTGAAAGTTTTGGTGTAAAAAACTCTTAGGGTGAAAACTTGACATGGTGTAATGTGGATGTTGAACACTTCTGAGGCGAGACATCTTGAGGCTCACGTGTCAAAGTGTTCCACTTACTCTAGCGACACGTATATGTATTGAGATATGAAAGTTTATTATTGGTGGTCAGGCATCAAGAGAAACGTTGTGAAATATATTGAAAAGTGTGTCACATGTTCACAAGTCAAAGCCGAACATCATAATCCTTGTATGAAGATCCATCCCTTAGGGTATTCCCATGTCGAAGTAGGTGCATGTTACGAATAACCAATTTGTCAAAGAAGCCTAAAGACCATGATGCTATATGGTTGTTAGTTGATAAAATCTTTCAAAAAAAAGTTGTTTGTTGATAACCAAGGGGCGGTGACGAGGGTGTCCGGAGAGGACCTTCGGCTAGGGTTCGGTTTTTTCGGGGGCACAATTAAAAAACATCATGTATATATGTTATATATTTATATTATATAGGTACTTTTTTTTATAGAAAACCCATTTAAACTAGGCTCAATTAAAACATAAAACACTTTATAGTTAAATACTCAACAATTTAGACTAGGCCCATTTAATACTATAAATCTGGTAATATTTATATTAATCGTTGTAACTTTAATTTTAAAAACAATGTTAAAAAATAGACCTAAGTGGCATATTCTTTAACGACTCGGACATGACATTTAAATTCTAAAGAACGCCTTTGTTGATAACCTAACTAAAACTACACACTTTACATTGATTTGGGAGTTTAATTTTTAAGAAAGAATGGCAAAGTGTATTGGAAAGATTATTGTTCAAATTCCTACAGACATGTTTCAAGTATGTGTTATTGACCTCACGTGAAGTTGAGGAAGTAAAATACCATTGTTATAGTCTTCTTATAACAATCATCTTGCGAGTGCCGAGAGTCCGATACCTCCCTCCCTATGTAATGTTATAAAATAAATAAATAAATAACACCTTGTTAAAATGTTACGTTAAAATGTCTCATTCATATGTGCTTGTATTTAACGGTTGTATCTTGGGTTGTTGTTATATTATTGGGCTCATTATATTGTGGGCTCATTCTGTTTAACTGGTTGTTTAAGTTGTGGTGAGATTGTGAATAGGTTGTAAGTTCAAGGGCAGTTGTGAAAGACTGCAGACACTGCGATCATCTCTCGCAGTACTTTTGGACTGGAGTGTAACATTTGTTGAGGATCATATAAAAAGTGCGTTCATCCGCTCAGAGAGATCTTTCTCTCACATACACTCTTCACATGTCCTCTGTCTTCGTTATTTGTTAGTTTTGCAATTCTGTTGAAGATCTTGTTGTTGTCTCTGATTTGTGTATAGAGATTGATCTTCTATTGTTAATGATCATTAGTGGATGATCATCTTGTATTTCATTTGTAACTTGTATTTTGATGATCTTACGTGTTTTTAAGATCAGATTGGGTATTTGGGGAGTAAATTTTTGGGTTGGTTTAAATAAGATTTTGTCACCGTTTTGTCGTTATTTCTCTGTGTTCTTGTGATTGATCTTTATACCTTTGTTCATAACACACCTCCGTCGATAATGTGGCACATGCGGACTAGATGATATTTATGTTTGATGAGACGATAAACTACATTGAAGAACCACCCTTTATTGTAAGACGAAATGGTTGCAGAAGTGTGGAACACAACAGGTCAACCTAGTGTAGGTGAACTAGAAGTCCATGGATATTTGCTATGTGCATTTACATAATCGTAAACTAGTAAGAGAATGGTCATAACATTTTATTTTTCTTTGTAATATAATATTTGATGAATTTTTATGTTACATGAGGATGGAATAAATTCTCATATATTGTTATCGATTTATTATACCAAGTAGGGGTGAGCAGAAAACCGAAATAACCGAACCGTAACTGAAATAACCGACAAAACCGAACCGAAAAGGCCGAACCGAAATAAAAACCGACGGTTCGGTTTTCGGAATTTTAATAACCATTTTCAATAACCGAAAAAACCGAACCGGACCGATAAGTCACAATCCATATATTTTTATGTTTAAGTGTTTAACCCAATGATAGTAGAAATTATAATTTTTATTTTTGAATATTAAGTGTCTATGATAAAAACATTACATGTTTATTTATAATTAAAATGATCTATTTATTACCTACAAGAAATAACAAAATTTAATATAAAAATTAAATGATCTTCAAATTATTATAAAAGCAAATGTCTTAATAAAACTTTAAAAAACATAATAACAAAATTTATGTAAACAATATTAATTAAAGAAGTTAACTATAATAACTTAAATGTAAACATATTAGAAAGAATCTTATATTTTAAATTATACTTTTTATTTTTTGAATTTTACATAAATTTGTTCCAAAAACCGAAATAACCGAAAACCGAACCGAACCGACATAAAAACCAAAACCGAACGATTTTAAAAAACCGAAAACCGACATTTCGGTTTAGGTTTTGATTTTACTTAAAAACCAAACCGAACCGTACACACCCCTAATACCAAGTATGATATAGTCAAGTGATAAAAAAGTCAAAATGTGGGGTTGGAGTTGACTAAACCGAGTATTTTTGTTAATTGACTTGAAACAAAAATTGAGAGGTTATAGTGTTATCTAACAAATTAAAATGTGGAGAACAGTGGGTGTTTGGGTTGGGTAAACATAGTGAAATATGTAATTTAATTGTTCTATAAAAGTACGAAAAATGATGATTATGCCTACAATTGACCCGTTTTGTCAAGTTGATAATATGTTAACCAAATTGACCAATCTTCATATTAGTAGACCTAAAAACTACATTCACGAATAGTTTTTAATTGAAATTAGCCATAAAGTAGTAAACATTTAATTTGTGTAACTGAGGTCAAGACCAAATGTCGCGGTTTAAGGTTTTTTTCGAAATTAAAATAAAGGTGAACTAGTTATGCATTGACTCGGATCATACGATTGTATGTGATGTGAATTGACTTTGTGCTATGTTGATGAATGATGATAATAGGTGATCTATTGGATTTTTGGCAAGAGAAAGGTTTCTATTGTGCTTACAGATCTAGATTATACTAATCATGTCTAAGTCTAATAGATAGTGTTTTCCAAACAGCATATTCATCAAATTACTTCTTAGATGCAAGTATTTACATAGACTTTGCTTAAATATATAGATTATGTGTCAAATAGGATATTTGTCAAATTATTGGTGTGAAAAGGTGTTATAAGTTGTTTAGATGTGTTTGAACATCATAGCTCTAAATAAGGCATGCTTGTTGAATTATAATTGACTAAATCAAATCATAACTATCTTGAGTATGAACGTCTCGGTAATATTCAGGCCATACGTAATGGTTAATGCCTCATGATGGGTATTTTTGCCACATCAACATTATAACACTTCTTAAAAAAATGTGTGATGGTTAACCCCCCTTAATGCCCCAGTCCATCATTACTTTCCAATTTTGTTATTCTCATTTGGCATTATATAGAAATGTCCCTTTCTCTTCATGCCCATACAAAGCCCACGGGGGTAGTGTTGGGAGCATTATCAAGCCACTTCACGCCCCTATAATGTCCATTACTTATGGTCTCATGGTAGACAAATTACATTGATCAATGTCTAAATTTAACATTGGTTGAGGCGTATGGTCCCCTTCCCCCACCTCCACATCACCTTCACTTCACCACCATTCTCTTCCCCTTCCCCATCAATGGGTATGGTCCCCTTCCATAAAATTTAGAGAGAGAGAGAGAGAGAGGAGAAGAGAGATCGGGGAGGATGGGGTGAGTCCCCGTGAGCAACGAAGATGAATCGGGAGGGGCGGTGTTTACCGTCGGCAAAAGTGCCACCTTACCCCTCCCCGATGCTTCCCCGAGACCATACCCCATGGTCTTTTGTAATTTCATAAGGTAATGCCTTACAAGTTACAACCAAGCCTAGAAAAAACCGAAATGAATATAATTTTCTGTGGGCATTGGTTCTAAACAGACTTGAGTCACATGAAAGTTAATCATTTCCTAAGAAGTAATTATGAGGAAAAATGGATTTGTAAACATGAAGTTAAATTCATACAAAATATAATTAAAAAATTATAAATTTCCTTAAACTAGCATGGCCAATATACTTTTGACAGCCCGGGATCAACAGCATGCAAGAAAAGTATCAACTCTCCCAACTGCAAAAATTACCAAATTACCCTCCATTTATAAAAACTTTTTTCATTTTTGAAACTTTCATAAAGAATCATAACCCATAACAGAAAGAAGCTATCTCTCCCCTAAAAATATGGGCAACACTCCTCACCGGAGATCCTCTTACTTTTCCGGCTGTATGTCCCCTTCGTGTGTTCCGGTTCACGAGCACTACACGCGCGTGAACCGGAGCACACGCAGCAGGCTCCGTGATCAATGGAGCCAGAAGTGGCGGAATTTTATTAACAAGGTGATTAGAGAAAGCAAGAAGAGCGTCTATGTATCACCAACCTCTCACATTTCGTATGACGCGTTAGCTCTGCAGAATTTCGACGACGGTATCATCGACGTGAGTGTTACAATCCGAATGGGCATAGGTGCACGTAAGGAGTATGGAGATATGGTTTTGTACATATGAATTGGTTTGTGTTATGTTTTGGTGGTTTAGGTAAGTTTAATTGTGAGTTTATGTTGAATCAATCTAGAGTTTACATTATATTAAGCAGCTTTGCATTTTAATTGTATTTTTCATGGAAGATTTTGGCTTGTATCCGATTAGAAATTAGAAAATTACTAGATTGTCTAAAATCTATATAAATATAATACAATTGTGGGCGTGTTTTGGGGCTAAAAAACCCTTATTTGGTGCTACCATGTGTCATCTCTTGCTACGCAAAAGTGTCATTTCCTGATTTTGGGCTTAAAAAACTTTGAAAATCTCCATTTGTGTTGCCGTGGGTCATCTTCCAATAACTAAAGTGTGTGCCACATTATTACCATGCATATCTCTGTTTACGCTGCCACGTGTCGTCATATAACTAGATAGATTTATGAGTACGTATTATTATTAGATTTGGTTGAATAATCTATATTGAAAACTTGATTCAAATGATTATTCACACCTAATATTTGATAGGAATTTGCCTTAGAATGGTATTCAATTTCATTTATTAACTTTAAAGAAACTGCAAATTGTTATATTTATTATAATATATATAATAATATTATATATATATATATATATATATATATATATATATATATATATATTATTGGGGACATGTAGGTATGGGTTTCAACTGTGTTCCACATAATGTTATGATCGTTCACAAGAAAATTAACTTTATAGTGAAAATAATCAAACATAGCACATGAGTATGGCCCACAATGATCGTGTCTGACTCCAGTTTAGCAATTTCAGCGGCGAGTGATGATTTAAATCATCACAAGTAGACTATAAATGAAGAAAAGAAACGATGTGTTATGATTATAATTATTTAACTTTTGTTAGCTTATTGACATGTTTAACTTTCGCTAATAATATTTATATAGTTTTACTAGGACTTGGACTGTATATTATTTATTAGATATTTAATTATTTCATTTTTATAAATATATATAAGCTTATATGTGGTAACAAGATATATATTATTAGTTATCTTTTATCATAATTTGGTAATCTTTTATGTAATAAAGACCGGTTTGGCCTGGCGAACCTAGTCAAAATTGGTATGTTAAGCTTAGATGAAACTTGGTTATTGAATGAGCCCGAGCTCATTTATGCTTGATTTGTTTCGAGCTTTTAGTGAACTGATCTTAAGTAACTCATGAACGAAAAGACTCATTCACACATTAACTAGGTGTAGAAATTATTCAAAATGGAATTTTATGTTATTTAAATGAAAACTTATGTGTAAAATTAGTTTTATTTTTTTTAAATAAAATGAAGATATATTTTACTAGAACGGATGTTGTACTGGAGATATATAATAGAAATTCCAAGATTTATAAGTTGGGTAATTTTTGTGTAAAATTTTTAGAACTTAAAAAGAAATACATATGAAACGTATATAAAATTAGCTTCGCACAAAAGCAGATAAAGCATCGTTGCACAAATCACTCATTGTATCATTCAAGTGGCAAGTAGAGTTCACCTTTTCACCCTTTTTGGGAGATACAAATGACCTCAATGGGCCTTCCCGGAATTTAAGGCCCAATATTATATAGGATTATAGGTTGTGTGTGTGTGTTTTTACAATAATTATATCCTATAATTCTCTTTCAATATTGTTTTGATTAGTTTGATAATTCATGTATTTGTACTAGTTAGACGAGGGGTTTGAGATTGGGCCGATTGGCCATAAGTTCGTAACCATAGTTCTAACATTTGATAACTGATTTCGGTCCACTCTTGGAGATAGGTTAAGTGTACCAAACAGATTGGTGATTTGGAAGACTTGCTGAGAATCTTGGGCTTAACGAAAGGGCTTGGAAGGCTTGCTGAGAATCTTGGGCCTAATGGACGGGCCAAGTATCTGGCCCAGTGCTTGTAAAATAGGACCCTCTTAGATTTTTAGGCTTTTACAATGTCTAGTGTCAATGGTCGTCAAGGGGTTTATGGAAAGAGAAGTCTTTAACTTAGTGTCACATCATTGTTATTTAATAACTATTTGATCTGTTAGTCAGATGGTCTTTGGTTAGTTAATGAGATTAAAAGTAATATTAGCTTGAAAAAGAAAGGAAAGAAGAAAAAATGTATGATGATTTAAGAAAGTGTTTTAAGTTATGCAAATTGATTTGAAAGTATTATAGCTACACTACATATCGACTTCGATCACTTTGACCAACCTGTTTGGTTCAAGCCAGATGTTTGCCCTCACATCATCCTTTACATTGATCTCATAATCACTCGATTGGACTGTCTTTCGATCGGACGGTTACCAACAACAAATGAAAATACGTTTTGAATTTGACTTGCAATATGTATGGTTGGGCGAGATGTCATTGTCGGAATATCCCTTTGGTCCCCTCCTTGTTGTCCATTAGTGGTGGCAGAGGAAGGTGTGTACCCACAACGCGCCATTGGCTAGACGTCGTTATCGAGATGTCCTTGTGGTCCCTTTTGTGATAATCGCTAATGGAGATTCATGGTACAATGGTTCGCGAAATGTCATTGGCCACTTGTCACTTTCACAGTGTCCTTTTGTCTCCTCTTGTCACACACCAAAAACATCGCAACGGAAATACAAACGTGGCGGTGACAGAGGTTGGTACCCATAAATATCTTTATGGGCGATGAATATTTATTTTGGACATGTAACTTAATTAAAACATAAAGTTTAAAGTTTAATCATAAACACAAACATAACTTAGTTGTTTGATCCCTTATGGATCTTAATATAAACGATCCCAAATAGTTTTAAAAGTTGTCCAACATTATTTATTATAAAATTGCATCAACAACCACAAAACAAGCCAAAATCGTGAAGCCGAACTCATGTACTTGAAGAACACATAAAAATCAAGTGTCAACACATATAGGTTGGTGAGTTCATTTATTCAATTAGAATCAATTTATTTAAGGAAAATCTTTCTTGTTATGAATTTCATGTCCAAACCATTCATATATTTTAAGAAAGTCAAATCAAATTTCCTTATTATAAATCCAAAGGTCAGTTCTCTGATAACAAGCATTTTCCCAAAATCTTCGACACAAATCATCTTCCCAAGGGTTTAATTATATATTAAATTTCAAGCATCAAGTTTTCAGATTCATAGGGTTGCAAGACCTATAAGCTATATATTAACATTAGGTTATAATCAATGTTGGACAATCATAGAATATCAATTCGTCGTTTGACTTAACACGGAGCTCCCGGTCATGATGGGATGGTCAACCCGATAGATCTACCAACAATTCTACGCATACTAGTATTAATAATTAAACGGCTAAATTCGTTCGAAGTGCCTCCTATTAGGTCACTTATGGTGCATGCCTCATGAACAATTTATATATATTACTAAAATTATAAATTTAATATTTTGCGTTGTACGAATTCCCATAAGTCCCCACCAGGACGTAAGCCAATTCTGATACCTACTCTCTTGAGATCAGGCAAATTCATCACAACTTATATTTAAATATTTTTAAATCTTTACAGTCATTTTACCTCAAACACTGTAATCCTCCTCGTTTCTCCCCGAAACAATTTATATTCAATCCATTCTCGTTTTCTCTAAAACAATTTTACATCATTCACATTCCAAAACCATGTTTTCCTCGAAAACACAACACACATTTATTTTCCTCGAAAATATATGAATAATTTATTCAAAGACATGTTTTCCTTGAAAATACAACACTTACATCGTATGCAATGAGAACTAATCACGATCACACCTTGCGCTTCCGCTACGAGCTGGTGTGACAATACATATCATGTCCCCAGACCTTAAAGCAAACACAAGTGCTCCTAACTCTAAATCATGAGTCGTGTAGTTCTTCTCATGAACTTTTAGTTGTCTCGACGCATAGGCTATCACTTTGTCCTTTTGTATCCCAGGCCCAAATGTGACGCATCATAGTATACAACAAAACAATCATTTCCCTCGGGTAGGGATAGTATAGGTGCACTACACAACTTTTCCTTCAACAACTGAAAAGCTTCCTCCTGCTTCTCTGTCCAATCAAACTTCTTATCCTTTTGGGTCAATAGCGTCAACGGCTGCGCTATTCTTGAGAAATTCTCAATGAATTGTCGTACCTCCGAGGGAGTCCTCGGTGCTTCCCAATTCTTAATGGCTTCTATTTTCGACAAATACACATGTATACCTTTCTCATTTATGACATGCCTGAGAAAATGAACTTCTCGAATCCAGAACTCACATTTTGAGAGCTTGGCATACAGTTTCCCTTTATTCAGTAGTTCCAATATCATCTTCAAATGTTGCTCATGATCTTCTTTGGTTCGCGAATAGATAAGTATATCATCAATGAATACTAACACGAATCTATCCAAGTAGGGTTTGCATACCCTGTTCATGAGATCCATAAACACTGCAGGCGCATTAGTTAAGCCAAAAGGCATGACTAAAAACTCATAATTCCATAACGTGTTCTAAAAGCGATTTTTGGAACGTCTTCATCGGCATCTTCAACTGGTGATAGCCTGAACGCAAATCAATCTTCGAGTAATAGCTGGATCCTTGTAATTGATCAAACAGGTCATCAATTCTTGGCAATGGGTACCGGTTCTTGATAGTTAGTTTGTTAAGCTCTTGGTAATCTATACACATCCTGAAGGAACCATCCTTCTTCTACACAAACAAAACTGGTGCTCCCCAAGGCGAAAAGCTTGGTCTTATAAAACCTTTGTCCAAAAGACCCTGAAGCTGATTCGACAGTTCTTTCATCTTCGAGGGTGCTAATCTAAAAAGAGATTTTGCAATTGGTGTTGCGTCAGGAACGAGATCAATTCTAAACTCTATCTGTCTTGCAGGGGCAATCCGGGCAAGTCTTCAGGGAAAACTTCTGGATACTCACAAACTATAGGAATTTCTTCTATCTTTCTCCCTTCAATCTTCGTATGAACTACGTTGACTAAAAATGAAGGATAACTGTTAGGAAAGTTTATGTAAGTATTGAAGAAAAATATGATCTATCTGATTAACAGCTGAAGATAAAGTTACGAAGGCCAAACAGAAAGAAGAAACAAGGCAACAAAGACAAAAGAAAAGGAAATACGTCTTCAACTATCATCAGAAGAAGATCAAATGCAGACTATCAGATGAGGCCATTTTGATGGATCTGATAATTATCATCAGATTTTGGTAAAGTCTGATCATCTGAATTCTGTTGATCAGTTCATCAGATTTTCTGATGAGGTGGATATCAGAATTTCTGATAAGCCCACTTGTCTGAAAAATGAAGCCCTGCCATCTTTGAATAAGCAAGTTCACTCTAGAAGATTCAATGAATATGTCAAAAAGCCACTTTATGCAGGGCAAGTGCATGAATAAACTAATTTTTATTCATACCCGAAACTTTCTATAAATAGAAAGTTCTACACCAAAGGATAATGAGTTAAGCCAAGCATTGAATACATACTACAAAACTCCATTGCCCTTTCACCACAAAATTACACAAGTATTCGTTTGTACTAGTCAATAACCTCACAATCACATTGTAAACCATTTTGTTTCAAAGTGATATAAACTTGAAATTCTGTAGTTGTTGTTTCTTGAAATTCTGATTTGTGTTTCCTCACACAATTATCATATTTGTTGAAATCACTTGCCATATTACATTAAAAGAGTTTTGTCCATCTAGGACCAACAATTGTTCAGAGCAGACTGAATACATTTTTTTTTTCAAACAATCAACTGCTTATCTTTTATTTAAATATGTCACACTTTCAAACCTGGACAAAGCTTTCAACATCGGGTCCTTGTCAAACCTCCGACCTTGGTCAGAGAGGAGTACCCCCAATGGAAAATCAGGATGATCAATTTCCTAAATAGACATTATCGAGCTATGTTTCAACCCATTGTGAGTGGCCCATATGTACCCATGGTTGAGATACCAGCTGTTCCAGCAACTGATGAATCACCTGAAATACATGTCTCATGGGGTCCAAAAGCAGAAAATTTTTTGAACCAACAAGACAAGGAAAAGGTGGAAGCTGCTGAAAGGGCCAAATCACTTTTGATTATGGCACTTCCAAATGATATATTCTCTCAAGTAGATGCATGTGCTACTGCTAAAGAGATATGGGACCAGTTAGAAAATCTTTGTGAAGGAAGAGACAGAATGAAAAGAAACAAAAGAACAAACTATGTTTCCTCATATGAAAGATTTAAAAGCTTACTAAATGTAAAACTTTGTGAAACTTACAACAGACAAAACTTTTAAATGATCTAAAGAAATTTGGTATTGAGAAGTCAAACGATGAGAGGAATGTGACATTCCTAGATGCTCTTCCAAGAGAATGGAGAAGCCTAACAATGTTAGCTTCTACACTGGAGCTAGGAAATATGAGTCTTCATGATCTCTATAGCATTCTTGTTCCCAGAGAAGAAGAGATATTTGAAAACTCAAACCAAATGGGAGGATCCATAGCTCTCATTTCAAACTCACAAAGAACTCCCAATCCTAATCCACAAACCTCTTATTGCCAAAGTTTGGAGAATTCTGATCCCTCATCAGATTTCACTGCATTTGCTGAGGCAATTGCATTGCTCACCAAAACCTTTGAGCAACGACTGAGAGGTGGAAACCATAAGTACCAGAAAAGTGACAAAGGGATGATGGAAGGAAAGTCAAAAGACAAAGCAAAAGCAGATGTTATGTGATATAAGTGGAAGCAAAAGGGACATTATACTTCAGGATGCAAAAACAAGAAGTTGAAAGATGTTGCATACTATGAGAATAAGCTAGAAGAAGCCAGAAAGCAACAACAAGTAAGCCTGATGGCAATGGCAGGAACATATGCTTGGCTAACAGATAACTCTTCTGATGAGGAAGAAGAGGAAATGGCCAACTTCTGTCTTATGGTAAAGCTTTCTGATGCAGAGTCCGAAGGATCAGAACAAAAGGTAAGCTTAAGCAGTCTTGATCTTGAGAAACAATTGAATAAGCTTATGGATATTTTATTAATTTACAAGCAAAACAAAGTTTAGAAAGAATAAAATATGAGGATTTGCAAAGAACATTGAATAAAGTAATTCTTGAAAACCAGTTGCTAATTGAAGAAAGTTTAGATAAAAATGCCAAGATTGAATTTTATGAAAAAGAAAGAAGAGACTTACATAAAAAATTCATGACAAAGAAATCAATGTAAAAGGTTTTCAGCAAGCCGAAGAGTTTATAACTTTGTTGAATCCACAACAAAGAATAAAGGAGAAGGATTGAGATATGTAAAAACTAAAATAAAAAATCCCACCACCTTTGTC
Organism: Scalesia atractyloides; assembly: GCA_947069175.1. Classification (NCBI taxonomy): domain Eukaryota; kingdom Viridiplantae; phylum Streptophyta; class Magnoliopsida; order Asterales; family Asteraceae; genus Scalesia; species Scalesia atractyloides. The sequence continues at coordinate 20,427,510 of CAMTDV010000024.1, read as the reverse complement.
AAAGCTTCAGATCAATATTCTGATAAAATTTCATCAGAATCTGATACTGAATCTTACAAATCAATGAGTTCTGATAAATCCTTCTTGTCATCAGAAATTAACACCAAATGGAAGGGAATGAAACAAAGCAAAAGTTTTTAGAAAATCCAAAAAGTTTTCATTCAAAATTCCAAAAACCAGCTATTCCTTCATCACAGACAAAAGTATTAGAAACCCAACTAAAGAAAATTGTATGGGTGTTGAAATACTGAACCTAGTTAAACATCATCTCCAAACAAAAGAATCTGTTAATGGCTCAACATGATTTCTGGTGAAAATTCATCATCTAAATAAGAAAATTTAGTTAAAATTTCATCAGAAAAAGTACCCAAGCAAGTCTGGGTACCAAAAGCTCTCTAATCCTTCCATTACAGGACCATCATGTGCAGCATATCTGGTACTGCGACTCAGGAAGCTTCAAGCATATGACTGGGATAGGAGCTTACTCAACAATTTTGTTCCTAAGCTGGGTAAGTTAATTTTGGAAATGAAGTAAAGGGAAGGACGTTGGGGTATGGATGTATAAAGTATGGTTCCTTGACCATTGAAAATGTAGCTTATGTAGAAGGGCTAAAGTACAATCTACTAAGTTGTGGTCAATTTTGTGACAAGGGCTTTTAGGTAACTTTTCTACAAGAAATATGTTTGCTGATTGGTCTAGATGACAGCAAAATATATTCAAGTCGAAAAGGATAAGAAAATCTATCTATTACTTTGATTTCAAAGAAAAACTGAGCATCCTCAACTATGCTTATTTTCAAAATACAACAATGGTAATAGTTCGTTATGGCATAAAAGATTAGCACACTTAAATTTCAAAAATCTAAACAAATTAGCAAACAAAGGCCTGGTAAAAGGATTGCCTTTCATATCCTCCAAGAAGGATAAAATATGTGAAACTTGTGAAGTGGGAAAATAAAAAAGAAGCTCACATAAGGCAATCTTTGAATCATCTATATCTCAAAACTTAGAACTTTTGCACATGGACCTATGTGGACCTGTCAGTACTGCAAGTTTTTCTGGTAAGAAATTCATCTTAGTCATTGTAGATGACTATTCCAGATATACTTAGATAGAATTTCTGAGAAAGAAAAGTGAGGCTCCAGATCTGAAATTTTATCAAAAAAATTGAAAATCTTCTGAAATTATCTTTAAGAAGGATCAGAACTGACAATGGAACAAAATTTAAAAACTCAAAACTTGAGTCATTCATTGTAAGTAAAGGAATCTCTCATGACTTTTCTGCTCCAAGAACTCCACAACATAATGGGGTTGTGGAAAGAAGAAATAGAACCTTGGTTGAAGCAGCCAGAACTATGCTTGCTTATGCCAAACTGCCAACCTACTTCTGGGAAGAAGCAGTTGCAAATGCTGGTTTTACACAAAACAGATCCATAATTAACAAAAGACACCAGAAAACACCCTACAACATAATAAATGGAAGAATTCCAAACATAAATTTTTGCACACATTTGTTTGTAGGTGCTTTGTTTTCAATGATTTTGAAAGTCTTGAGAACTTTGACAGAAAAGCAGAAAAAGGCATTTTTCTTGGGTATTCATTATCCTCAAAAGCATACAGGGTATTTTTTTTGAATACCAGAACAATTAGAGAAAGTTTATATGTATCGTTTGATAACTCATCGGAAACAGAAATGTCTGATGAATACCTGAAAAATATAAACATCTCTAAACAACAGGAAAGTCCTAACCAACTTCTTAACACATAACTAAAGAACTTCTAGGATATGATTACATGAACATTGAAAAATAAAAATGCAATCGTATACTAACCTTGCAGGACAAGTGGAGGATCTGTCAGAAGCTCTGACACAGGACCAAAATTCTGAACATGTATCTGAAAATTCCTCAGAACATCAGAATTCTGATCCTTTCACTACAAATGAAGTAGCTGATCAAGGAGAAGCTTCTCATCCATCAGAACAAACAACTTCTCATAATAATCTTAGATGGATCAAGGCACACTCTCAATCTGACATTATTGGGAATCTAGATGAAGGTGTTAAGACAAGGTCTACTACAGCACATGAGTGTCTGTATGCTAGTTTTCTAAGCATGATAGAACCAAAGACTATCAAAGAAGCACTCAATGATTCAGATTGGATATCGTGATTTGTGCCTTTTCAATCATTGTACAATTCTGAACAATTTTCATTCAATGAAACCTTATGTTTTATTTCGAAATTGTATAATTATCTATGACATTTGCACATTTTCAATCCTTGTACAATTTCGAACTCTCAAAAACTTTTGTGGAAGTAATTCGTTAACTGACACTCAAACGCAATCAGTTTAACCTGACGTACACTTCAGAACAAGGACATAAGCTACACATACCCTAAATACCCTTTACATAACTTAGATATAAGTTTTGAAGGGATATGTATGACAAAAACACACGTTTACAAGCCCAATGGCTATTTCGACAAACTATGAAAGTTTGCCAATTCTTGTATTTTTTTAATACAGACCATGTGTACCAATCCAAATATTCTTTTATTCCACAAAATCTTGTATTTTATCGATAAGAATGCAAAAATGTCAATCGTTGCGCAAGTTCGATCATTTTCATGTTCGATAAAGCGTTGAGCTTGCGAAACGCGTAACCGTACAACCGAACAAACCAACATCCATGACATTTCCGGGAAAACCCAAGTTACATATGCCTTAACACCTTTATATAGCCTAAGAACTGTTTAAAAGGGGTTAAAAGTGCCAAAACGCGATAAAACAAGTCCAGGGGCCAAATCTGACAAACTTCTGCCCCTGCCAGGGCCTTACAGACCCTAAAGGAAAACCCCATATGGTCCGTAAGGGGTGCCCAACATAGCAGAAACATGGCAGCTTCTTGTTTGAAGCCTTGGTCCCCAAGAATTTGAAATTTCCAACTTCTTGCCACCAATTGACAAGTATTAACACCTCCCCTCTGATCATGAACATGTTGGACACTTGGATTGATCTTATACACTCAAGAACACTATAAATAGCAAGCTAATTCTTCACTTCAACTTGCTCAATTCTCATTTTCTTTCTCCCATTTCTTTGGAGCTTGTTTCTAGTCATTTGGAAGCCTCCTACTCTGATTTCTGAAAGTCTTCATCAACACAAGCAAGTGATCTCCTTATTTCTTTCATTATTTTGGCATTTTGAGCCAAAAATCAAACAGTTTGACTTTCGGTTCTAACCATTTTTGGTCAAGTCAAAGTTCAATTGAACTTTGCAATGTGATCGTAATCACGAAGGTATTAATCCCTTGCGATTGCACCTTCTGATTACCACATTTAGTAGGCGAGATGACGAGTCAAAGTTTTATTTATAAAAGTCAAAGATGCGCATAATGTAAGTTTTATTTATAAAAAGTCAAAGATGCGCATAATGTGCATATTACGACGAAATAGTTTTCGGGTTTTAAAACATTAAGTTTTGACACCAAATCAGTTTTATAACTTAATTAGACATGTTCCAACATGTCTAACTCATCATTTCTAGCTTAGTGCTTTATTAGGGTCGTAAGTCGAGCGGTTTTGACCATCGCTTTGACTTTCAAACGGACCCGTTTGGTCGATCTTAGGATCGACCAAGCGCATTTTTATGACCACAGTTGTATAGGGAATAACCCTCTAAGGTTATACCTTATGGACTATGGTCAAAAGTTTTGGTTAGTTGTACGATGAGTTGATCTTTATGTACTTAAAAATGACCAAAACGCCCTTTTTGCACATAAATTGATTTTAAGCATATGTAACCAAACTTTTGACATCTAAACCGATGTTATAACATAATCAAACATATTTTGGCATATAAGACTCATCATATGACATATTTGACCATCCGATCATATAGTTACACTTATAACCCGTTAACGTAGCGTAAACTACCTTAACGAGTCATAACCGGTCAAAAGCACTTAGGATCCTTTCCAAATTAGAATGTTTAGTTGTTAAACCATACCATATGAGTCCCAAAACTCATTTGGTTTATAAGACTTCATTCTACCCGAATCCTCCGATTAAAGTCTAGACACGCTAACATAGTTATCCGACACATTATGACGCACTTGAGCTTTGTTCATTCTCTTGATCAAGGACACTTTCGCAATCCCAAGTGAGTACATAGTTCCCCACTTTTACGTTTTACAAATGTTTTGGGGTGACTCATATGTGCTAAATCATTTTCAAGTTTTCAAAAACAAAGTCTATGGTTTATATAAAGCAATAAAAATTCAATAATGTGAACAACTTGTTGGTGCGTTATCTATGACACGAATGACATTCATTAACATTGATAACGCTGACCAGTAGTATGTTATGGTACCATAGGACTGACAATCCCGTTATCCGAATGTTCAATGGATTTGGTGGAATTTTGGGTAATGACAGAAACTGTTTCTGATTAACAAATCATTTGTTGATTTGTTAGTCTAGTTAAAGAGACCCTTTGGTGATCTATTAAAGATACCCTTTGGTGGTATAGTCAACACAGGTTGAATGTGTTCATTAAAGAACGAACAAAAGTTTTCACAATTAAAACACGGACGATTGGTTTATAACACGGACGATTGATTGATGACACGAACAATTGACTTTTTACACAAACAAATGGGTTATGACATGTTCAAATGGTTTATAACACGGACGAATGATACATAACACAGACGATTGGACGATTGGTTTATGGTAAGTGATTTAGATAACGAGACGGTGTAATATGATAAAAGCATGGTGGATACGCCGCTGGTAGTTCCTATATATAAGTGCTTTTATCGTATTACATATCGTGGCGTTATCCAAATTACTTGGACAAATGTTTTCAAACGATGTCAAGTAACGATTTTCACTTAAAGATATACACTATACAAAGTTTTCTTTTAAATCGATTTACTACTCGGTTTTACAAAAGACACGTTTTGCTCAAGATTCATGGCTACAAGGTTTTCACAAACTCTAACCAACTTGTTTTAGTTGGTTAAATGTATTGCAATATCAAACACTTTTGATACAAGGTTTTCACTTAACGACTCTCGTATTCGGACAAGATATTGCAATTTTTATACAAAGCCATGAATTGTACACACTCACAAAAACCTATGTACTCGCCAGCTTCTTATGCTGACTCTCTTTTCACATATGTTTCAGGAGCCAATGTTTGATGATATGATTGCATGCTACACGTAGGATAGACTCAGGCCTTAGTTACTTTAAAATTTGAAAGACAATTTGTTCGTATTTTGTTTATGTTATCCAAAGACAATGTAAATCCGTTAATGAAATAAAACAAAACCTTATGTACCATGTGTTGTGAAACAATTCCTGTAACGTGACTCCCCTATGATTCCACCGCGGTTTGTTGTATTACGTGATCGGGGTGTTACAGATACAAGCAATGCAAGAAGAGCTTGACCAATTTGAGAAAAGTCAATTATGGAATCTGGTACCTAAACCAAATGATAATTCAATCATTGGTTCAAAATGGGTATTTAGAAATAAATCTGATGAACATGGAACAATAACAAGGAATAACGCAAGGCTAGTGGTAAAGGTTATTGTAAACAAGAAGGTATAGGCTATGATGAAACATTTGCACCAGTAGCCAGATTAGAAGCGGTCAGAATATTCCTTGCTTTTGCTGCTTCAAAAGATTTCAAAGTTTATCAGATGGATGTGAAATCAGCATTCTTGAATGGTAAGATTGAAGAAGAAGTGTATGTGCATCAACCAGAAGGCTTTGTTGATCCCAAATTTCCAAAACATGTTTACAAATTAAACAAAGCCTTGTATGGTTTGAAGCAAGCTCCTAGAGCATTGTATGAAACTCTCTCAAATTTCTTACTCAACTCTGGCTTCACAAAAGGTACAATTGACACAGCTCTCTTTCTCAAAACACATAAAGGTCACACCTTGTTGGTCCAAATATATGTTGATGACATCATCTTTGGATCAAAAAATGAAAAATATTGCAAAAAGTTTGAAAAGTTAATGACCAACCATTTTGAGATGAGCATGATGGGTGAATTAACATTTTTCTTAGGTTTACAAGTTAAAAAAAGAAGTGATGGTATATTTTTAAGTCAATCTAAGCATGTTAAAACAATTTTGAATTAATATTAACTTGAAAATTGCTCAACCTCAAATACTCCCATGGCAACAGGCAACGAACTGGATTCTGATCCAGATGGAAAAGTTTTGATATAAAGACTTATATAGGAATGATAGGATCACTATTGTACCTAACAACAAGCAGACCAGATATTATGTTTGCAACCTGTTTTCTGGCAAGACATCAATGTAATCCTAAAGAGTCTCATCTAAAAGCTGTAAAAAGGGTTTTTAAATATCTAAAAGGCATAACAGATCTTGGTCTCTGTTATCCTAAAGATACAAATTTGGAACTAATAGCATATACAGATGCGGATTATGCAGGATGCAAGATTGACAGGAAAAGTACATCTTGTGCTTGTCAGATGCTGGGAGATAAGCTAGTCTGTTGGGCAAGCAAGAAACAAAATTGTGTTTCAACATCAACAGTTGAATCAGAATATGTAGCAGCAGCAAGTTGATGTTCACAAGTGCTATGGATGCAAACACAGCTGAGAGATTCTGGAGTAAATCTGACAAGGATACCCATCTTATGTGACTCAAAGAGTGCAATTGCAATAATAGAAAATCCAGTTCATCACTCAAGAACAAAGCACATAGATGTCAGATATCACTTCATCAAAGATCATGTAGAAAAGGTAACATTGAAATGTACTTTGTATCAACAGAAAACCAAATTGCTGACATATTTACAAAACCACTTGATGAAAAGACACATTTTTCTGGTCAGTAATTCTGGTGTATCAACATGAAATATGATGAAGAAAATAAAGAAAGTGTTTTATCATAAAAGGACAATGAAAACTGTGAACCATCATAAAATAATTAAAAT